>LPNX010829148.1:466370-495196 GCA_001517045.1 Pseudotsuga menziesii | reverse complement strand
CTCTGTACTCTGCTTCTGTAGATGAGAGTGCAATGGCACTCTGTTTCTTGCTTGACCAACTGATTGGCCCTTCTGCAAGCATGAACACATATCTTGATGTTGACTTTCGATCTATCCTATCACCTGCCCAATCACTGTCAGTAAACCCAATCAAATCAAGATCAGATTTAGCTTTATAGAAGATCCCATGTGTCCTTGTTCCCTGAACAAAGTTAAGGATCCTTTTGGCTGATTTCCAATGGATGTCATGAGGCTGATCCATGTATCTAGAAGCCACACTTACTGCATAAGAAATATCAGGTCTAGTATGTGTAATATACAACAAACATCCAATCAATTGCCTATACAGTGCATTGTTTACCATAGGTGAAGAATCAGCTTCTTCAAGCTTCACTCCTGAAAGGAAAGGAGTCTTGCTTGGCTTGAAATCCTTCATTTTGAATTTATTCAGCAAATCCAAGGCATACTTAGACTAGTGCACCTTGATTCCAGATTTGGTTTGAGCAATCTCAAGCCCCAAGAATTGGCTCAATAGCCCCAAATCTGTCATGGAGAAGGCTTGGTTCATTGCACCCTTCAAGGAAGCAATTTAAACCTTTGAGCTTCTTGTAATGAGAAGGTAATCAACATATAAAACAATGATCATTAATGAACCATTAATCAGCTTCAAATAGAAATTTGGATCTGATTTGCATCGAACAAAATTCAATGATAGCAGAAAGCTATCAATCTTGGCATAGCAAGCCTTGGGGGCTTGCTTAAGCCCATACAATGACTTCTTTAGCTTGCACACAAGAGATGGGTTAGTAGAAAATCCTTGAGGCTGCTACATGTATATCTCTTCAGTGAGATCTCCATTCAGGAAGGCACACTTTACATCCATGTGATGTACCTCCCATTTCTTTGAAGCTGCAATGGCTAAGGCTAGCCTGATGGAGTCCATCTTTTCCAGTGGTGCAAAGGTCTCATTGTAATCTATGCCATGAAATTGTGAGTAACCCTTGGCTACCAATCTGGCCTTGTACTTCAAATGTGAACCATCAGCAACAAATTTGGTCTTGTACACCCACTTACACTGAACTAGCTTCCTCCCTGGGGGAAGATCAACCAACTCCCACGTGTTGCTCTTCTGGAGTGAGCTGAACTCTTCCTTCATGGCTGCTTGCCATATTGGATATTCTGATGCATATTCATATGTCTGAGGATCTGATTCCACCATCAGATAGCATTTCTCAGCAAACATAGGATCTTTCATGCATAGAGCACTCTCAAATTGAGATCTAGTCCTCCTAGGGTCATTAGGATTTCCAGCTAGCTCTCCAGCTGCATGAATGGTATTGGCTTCCCATTTTGGACTTGTAGGGATGTTAGGATATGCAATAAAATCATCACTATCAAACATATCAGAATCAGCATGTTCAACTATCTCTTCACTTACATTCAGAGGTTCTGGTGGTGAAGAGGATTCTCCAACTTCCACTGCTGCTAGGGGTTCTTCTTGAAACTGAACACACCTTTCAATGAAGGATTTGTTTGTGCTCAAATTGATCAGCTTGTACCATTTTGAATCTTAAGAGTACCCAAAAAATAGACACTCTTGGATTTGGGGCTGCAAAGCCTTCCTCTTTTATGTTGGAATTCTAGCCCAAGCCCTTGAGCCAAAAATCCTGAAATGGGTCACATCTGGCTTGTGCCCACTCCATGCTTCGAAAGGAGTCATACCATCAAGCTGTTTATGAGGCACCCTATTCTGGATATAGGCTGCACATTTTGTAGATTCGGCCCAGTACTTTGGTGGCAAAGTCTTAGCCTCCATCATGTAGGTTGCCATCTCTTTCAGTGATTTGTTCTTCCTCTCAGCAACACCATTCTGTTGTGGTGTGTAAGGGATAGAATGTTGCATATGCACAATATTGAATAAAATCAGACTTGACATACTCACCACCATTGTTATATCTGAGGACCTTGAGTTTCCTCCCAGACTGGTTTTCAACCAAAGCCTTAAAGACTTTGAAGAGGCCAAAAAACTTCAGACTTGTGTTTCAGGAAGTGAACCCAGCAATACCTGGAAAATTCATCTATGAAAGTCAATGCATATTTGGCCTGAATCATGAAAATATGAGGGAATGGGCCAGCAACATCACTATGGATCAACTCAAGAGGTGTAGAGGTTCTCTCATGACTAGCTCTCTCAAATTTATGCTCTGGGTGTTTTCCTAGGATGCAACCTTGGCAGACTCCTTTGGAAATTTTTTATCTTGGGTAACCCTATGACCATCTATTTTTCACTAAGATCAGAAAGATACTTGTAATTTAGGTGGCCAAATCTTTCATGCCAAAGCTTGCTTGCCTCATTAGCATGAATCAGAAGAGCAGAGGGGTTTGAGTAGGGTAGGAAGTGTCAGAACATGTATACCTTTGAAGTATGATTTGCAACTCCTTTTGCAATGACTTTACCACTTGAGATCTCTATAATCTCAACTTCATCAGGGGAGAATATGAACTTCTTTGGAGACCCTGTGTGGGTCATCTGATACACTGATAAGAGGTTAGAGGCAAGACCTAGAACATACAACACATTGCTGAACTTACCATGGTCAAGATCAATCCTCCCTTTGCCCCAACTTTTAGTGAGAGAGTCATCTCCCAGTACTATTGGTGGACCTTTCGACATGTCAAGTGAGGTGAATGCCTCCTTGGTTGAAACCATATGTCTTGAAGCTCCATAATCAATGATGAAACTAGGTGAGCTTGATGTGCCAGCAACCAATGCATGAAATCTCTCTCTGTCTTCTGAACTTGATCCTCCTTCCCTCTTCTTTGAGCTGTCTGGAAGGGAGATGCCATTCTTCTCCAGGAGTTGGGTCAGCATGTCTATTTGCTTCTTCATGCAGGAGCTCTCATAATTATTTCCCTTACTGCAGTATGCGCACTTGCTCATTTCTCCTTTGTTTTTCTTCTTCTGCTAGTTCTTCTTGGAACCTTGAGGCTCCTCCGGAGACTTGTTCTTGTCTCTCTTTTGCTCAGGTGGCTTTTTAGCTTTCTTTTTTATTTTTGAATCCACCCTCAAATCTCCAGCAACCAAATCTTGGTATTTGGATGGTTTGATGGTGCCCATCATCACCAACTTATCTTGTTCTTGTGTGAGAGATTCCATGAAATCTGCAAGGCTAGGCATCTTCCAGGTTCGAGCTGTCAACTTTGTGGCATAGAAGGTCGAAAAAAACACTGAATAGTCAGGGCCAAGCTTTGAGAGTATGGTCAAGACCAGTTGGTCATCCTTCTTTTCAATCCCACATTGTTTTAGTTGCAAAACAAGTGCTTTGAACTTGGAGAAATAGAGTTGTAGGGATTCAAAGCTATTTGGACTCAGGGAGATCAGTTCATTTTCAATTTGATGTCCCCTCATCTCATCTGTCTTTCCAAAAATATCAACAATCTTCTCCCATACTTCATTCGGTGATGTCAATCCATCAAGATGGAAAAGGAGGTCTCTGGATATACTCAGACACAAGAGACCATAGGCCTCATCCTTCCTGTTGTGCCATTTTATCTTCTCTGCAGCTGCATTGGGCTCTGCTTCTGTTGCCATAGTCACTCCGTAGAGGCCTTTCACTCTCAACAGTATCTCCATCTCTGCTTTCCATTCAAATAAGTTAAATGGAGTCAAGATGATCTTCTGAGATTGATCCATAGCTCAGAAATTGTCCCGACAGGTAGTAGAATGCTCACAGTCAATGATGTCGAACCTGCAAAACAAATTGGAAGGAGATAAATCGATCTAAAAAGGCTCTAATACCATGTGGAAATTGAACCCAGTGTTCGAACAATTACACTCACATCAATTGCCAATTACACATGCAAAATTACTCACAAAAGAGACTGAATATGGAGCTGAACACTAAAATGTATTGAATAAGTGTACAATAGCCAACCATGTGAAGTCATAGGATGCCACATTAAATAATTACATGAGAGATTCAAATGCATTGGAATGCCATTCGAATTGGTCAACAGCAGGCTTACTAAATCTAAGCAAATCCCCCATAGGTGCATAAAGCAGTTTCCAAAACTGTCAAGGAGCTCACGAATTGGAAAAATCAATCAGGAAAGCTAAAAGGTAATGGAAGGAAAACTCATGCATGCTTTTCATAGGAGAAAAGAGTGGGGGACGTGTAGGACAAAAAACAAGTTAACCTCACCTAGTCAAACTTTCCCAATTGCCTTAAAACACTGAAAAAGTAGGCAATAAAGCAGAAAAAGTAGACATGCACTAGGGAGGCCAAGAATAAAGCAGATTTGATTCCAGGAGGTTTCCCAAGTGCTCTATGACTCAGAATTATCAAGTTTGACCACTATGGATGTGTAGATGACAACTTGCATAAGCTGGAATATGGAAACTAGGCAAATAAGACAAAAATGGATTAATTAATGTCTAAGGTAGCTAACTATGGGTTGATTATTCTAACAATGCTTAGTGGTAGTTTTTCTTCTTTTCTCAAAGCCCTCTCTTTTACATCATCCACCAACGCCTTCCACTCCCTTACTGGAATCATTGAGGGTGCCCGTACCTAGGGTTCATTTCTAGATGAATCCTATATTGGTCCCTCACAATATTTATATGTTGGCCAACTTTCTTGAGGACCTCCGCTTGATTGAAATTCTCACTGACAAACAACCTAACTAAGAAATTAATGATCTCAAATTTTAAAATTTTACTTTATTTATCCCACCTTATGTGGATGGCAGGACCAAATATCTACAATGACAAATCATTTAAGTGTTTATAAAAAACATCATTTCCTGGAAAACGATCATGTGATCATTAGTTGAAAAAGAATGTTCTATAAGTAAATTTCAATAAGATTATATACACATGTTAAAACATATTTTAAATACTTGAGATTTTTTCTATATTTACAGGAATGAGATATTCATCCACCAAGAATTTGGTATGTAGTGTTCTTGTTCTAGTAACATGAAAATATCCAAGAGATAGTGCTTAAGCAATATTAATAGTAGGCTATGCATTGACCCCATATTCTACATGATATGGTGTGCACTGACCACTAGAGGGTGCACTCATATCTATCCTTGGGGGTGTCATAGAATGTTTTACCAACTTTTCAATCGATAATGATTGCACATGAAATACAAGTGGGGCCATATGCTCACGTGACAACTCTCCAGAAGCATCATTAGTACCAACACCCCCCTGACCACTAGTATGTGGATGTAAAAACTCATGTAAAAACAAACCATATTTTAGTTCATGATCATATACAAGAAAAAATATAAAATCCTAAATGAATTTATATTCTAATTAAAGATCCCATAACTTACTTTCAATCCTTGAGATCTCTTGACCACAAGATTAACCTTTGATCTAATCTCATTTGTCTACGACTAAATGAATGGAAGGCGAAGAATATACTCGTTTATTTTTTTAAGGTCTTCTCTATCATCTTAATGGGTTCCAACAAATATGAGATGCCGACATCATACATAAGCTCATCCACATCACTATCTATGGATTTCTCAGTTGCTATATCAAACCTTGAATTAGTCTCCTGCAACAAAAATATATAAAACATTACTGAAATGAAACCAATAGATTGAAGAAAAAAACATAATAAAAAAAAATATTGCTCATATTTAATTTTTACAATTACAACAAGGTATTTATGCTTCCTTGAGGATGGTGTTGTCTGATTGACAACCAAGGACTTGCCCTAATCAACACCCTGCAACTAAAATATATAAAACATTATCGAAATGAAACCAATATACTAAAAAGAAACATATTAAAAAAACATATTAATCATATTATATTTGTACAATTACAATGAGGTATACATATTACCTCAAGAATGGTGTCATTTGGTCAATTGACAGGGAATTTCCCTAATTACTATCATGGGACAAAAATATAAAAATAGTTTTTCTTTCTTTAATTTTTTTCCTGTTTTTTGGGGGGTGGGGTTTCATGGGTTTTTCCTAAGTTTTATTGCTTGCATGCTATTATTTATTTATTTCATGTTTCTTGCATGCTTCATTTAGAAAATTTTCATTTAAAAACATTCATTCGATCACTTACATGTTCCTATTTTCCTATCTAACTAATTACTAAAATGAAACTAATAGATTGGAAAAAAAATAATAAAGAGACATATTGTTAATATTTAATTTTTACAATTACAATGAGATATACCCACTTGCTCAAGGCTGGTGTCGTTTGATCAATAGTCGAGTATTTTCCCTGATCAACATCCATGCAACAAAAAAATAGAAAACATTATTGAAATGAAACCAATGTACTCATGAAAAAAACATAATAAAAAAATATTGCTGATATTATATTTGTAGAGTTACAATGAGGTATACTCTCTATCTCGAGGATGGTGTACTACTTTGATCAACTGTCGGGGACTTTCCCCAATCACCACCATAGGACAAAAATATATAAAACAATTTTAGAGCCTTTTTTCTTTGATTTTTTTTCTTGTTCTTTTTTGGGGGTAATTTTCATGGTTTTTTCCTAAGTTTTAATGCTTTCATGTTTATATTTATTTCTTTCATGTTTCATTTAGAAAATTTTCATTTAAAAATCTTTATTCGATCACTTGCATGTTCCTATGTTCCTATCTGACTAATTACCGAAATGAAACCAATAGACTGACAAAAAAACACAATAAAGAAACATGTTTCTCATATTATATTTTTACAATTACAATGAGGTATACCTGTTACCTTGAGGATGGTTTCCTTTGATCTACTACTACAGAGTTTCCAGATCAACGCCTTGCAATAAAAAAATAGAAAACATTACCGAAATGAAACCAATATACTCATGAAAAATCATAATAAAAATACATATTGCTCATATTTAATTTGTACAATTACAATGAGTTATACCTGTTTCCTCGAGACTGGTTCGTCTGATCGACAACTGAAGATTTTCCTCGATCAACACTCGATAAAAAAATATAAAAAACATTATTAAAATGAAACCAATATACTCACGAAAAAATAATAAAAAAACATTTTTCTTATATTATATTTGTAAAATTACAATGAGATATACCTTCTACCTCGAGGATGGTGTGCTCATCTGATCAACTACTAGAGACTTGCCCTGATAACTACCCTTTGAAAAAAATATAGAAAACATTACAGAAATTATAACAATAGACTCGTGAAAAAGTCATAAGATATCATATTCATTGATTAAAGGTTGGGTAAAATGTTATATGTACCTCTCCCATAGTAAGAAAGTTTGTATCTATTTGATTCAAATTGTAATTGATGAACAATTCTTCCTCTCCATCCATTAATTTTATGGCACATATGAAAAAATAGTTTCCCTCACGCTCCTCAAATATGCAATTGGGTTGCTTATTTGTAGACCTGGGTTGTGTACTTTTTATAAACCCTGCAATATTACTTATTTCTTTTGGCCTTCCATTAATGTACATAGTCGCTCCTTTATTTTGATCCTTGTCTTTTAACTGTAAATAATTTGTAGACAACCCGTATTTGTGCATACTTCGAGTACATTGGACCAGTCACATCCAATGTTTGTAATTGTAATAGTGTTTGAAATACTCCATGAATTTAGTACATCATCCGTAACCTACCTTTATGCCATCCATGCAAAACAACCCCAAGCCATGTAATGCCGATTGTGCAATCCAATATATTCTCTCATTCACACAAAAATATTTGTGTAGTTGAGGAATATCCTTGGGTACCATTATTTCATTAGATGTTTGTACCTCAAGATCACCTCGATGTTGCTTAGGGTCTCATCATCATAATAACATGACCCCCATTCATCAAGAAAAAATTCCATTCGTTTATGTAATTTTCTTCTGATCTTTTGACATCTAGTTGATATCCCTCTTGTATACCTACTAGATGTCTCACTTTCCTCTAGTATTCCTAAACTTCCCTCACTGAAGGAATACATATATGACAAATAAATGTTTGGTTCTACCTACACCATGGGATAAATTTTTCTCCAATAAATAAAGTACTTAGGCACATTGACCTATGTAACTTGGGTTCCCCAACATCTAATTACAAAAGGGAATCTATCATGTACCCCATTTCTTCAGCACCATGAAAATCATGGAATCAGAAGAATCAACATCAAGCTACTATATGGTTACCCCCATTATGAAACCATCACGATCAATTTAAGAACTATGAAATATATCATATATGGGTAGCACTATGAAACCATCACACATAGTATTTTTTACCTTCATATTCCTTCCAGTTTCGTAGCAAACAACTACCTATGTTTAATTATGTTTTCTAGTGATGAACCTAAATAATATAGCGTATGTATGTGTCACTCTACAACTCTCAATACATAGAGTGTGTATTAACCATGATCAACACATGCATGTAACACACTTTTTTTCTTCAACATATATCAACCATATATTTTGAATAGTATCAATAGATATGACCCAACTAACAAAAGAATATGATTATTTTTATTACGAACATGGATATGAAGCATTCATATCATGAGAAACATGTGCGATCACTAGGATCATGCTTTGTGTGCATACAACTTAAAACTATCAAGTTCTTGATACCATCCATGTTATACATATATACAATTTCAAACAGTAATGCATTCCTCCATATCCATTAGTGGTTTCATTGAGTTGTGTTAATACCTTATGAATGGATTGACATTGGATATGGATTTATTATGTTCTACATTTTGGCGAACTTGTTGTTGGAACTTTATAGGGTGTTTGAAGATAGTGGTAGGGTGGTGATCTATGGTGATTTTTATCTTCATTGGTATTAGAAACCTCCTTGAAATCCTAGCAGTTTATCTTAATTTCTATCACTAGCATGATTGATTTTGGGATAAATGTATGAATAAGGAGAATAACTTGGTGAAGATAAAATTTATAGGCTCATACCTCACTATGTAAAGATAATGGATAGTTTCCACCTCCAATCTATTAGATGTTCTCTATGTTAGATTCTAGATTTGAAAAGAGGTTTGCACAAGTGTGAGTTTCAAGTAGTTGATACTTAGGAAATTCTATCTCTCTTAAACACTTCCACATCCCATAAAAATAAATGTTAGAGGACCACGGACATGGAGATTACATAATCCATGTACTATCCAAACAAAATGATTAATAAGTTGGAAGAAAACTACAATATTTTGTATGAATTGGCTTTAGTATTAGTTCAAAGCTTATACCTTCATGGAGAATCCTTCATTCCATGGTTCCACCCCTGAAATGCCTCTATTATTTTAGTCCAACTTGTGGTGAAAGAATATGGGATCGTTTGAAAATATTAAGGAAACATTGAGATGGGAATAGAATATTTGGAACTTAATCCTTAGTAAAATTAATTTCAATATTTTCAATGTATTGCATTTTTTAACTAGCTCAGTTTGTTAAGCACTATACAAGTTGGTTAAACAAATATATATCATAGGACACCAAGAATAGCTTAGTTTATAGGAAACAATTTTAGTATTTTGGGTATTTTTGATGGAGTTGTTTTAAAGTACACAATATCTTCTCTTTGTTAACTTGATATATCAAGAAGTTGTATCCAATTTTTAATACAAATTATACCTTTTTCCTGTTAAAAATGAAAAAAATAAAGAGATTTTTGGTATCCAATGTAGTTGTTCTCTTGCATATAAATGTTTTGTTGTGGACTAATCTATCCTTTCCTAGTTCTCTTTCTAATTATGGGAATACACATTCTGACTTGTGTAATATTCTCGGCGGCTATTTTGTTTGTTCTCATATATCATATGTCTTCTAGAATCTTATATGAAATCAAGAACTTATAAAAAACATGGAGTATTTGTGGTTTCCTAAAATATATGATTATGCATATTCTTTAGTTGGTGGGCAATTTCTTGTACATCTATAAGTGTCTAATCACATTTCATCAAAACTTTGCTACTCGCTGATTATGAGAGATGGAAATGAACTTGGTGATTGGATTGTTTCACTCTAGGAGGATGTTGAGGTGGGTTGGTTTGGGTGAATTTATGATAACACTGGTGGACTTTTATCCATATTTTTTATTGTGTTTCCATAACTTATTTTTTTATCCATATTATGATTTATTTAGCCATGCATTGTATTTTGTTGCATGTCATGTCCCTAATCCACCACATATTCATTTACATTTCCACATTTGACATTGTTTATTTTATATTAAATTTGATAAAGAACATAATATAATAGGTTACCTTGCATACACTAGTTAGTCCATAGTCATTGTACTTTCCATTTCAATTATGGTAGGGATAATTTGACCTTTATTAGGGTAATATTATGTGGTTCAAGAGGTAAAATATTATGTGTCAACATTTCCCAGTTAACCCTAAACACCATTATTTTATCCTATTAAATAGAATTAATCAATTCATTAAGGGATACTTGGGAATATTAGGGGAAAGTGGGGCCATTTGAACCAAATTATCCCTATTTTCCTCAATTAAATAAAGCTGACTAGTTTAAAAGGGAGGGATTGTGGTAAATAAAACAACTGGTATTATCTTATATAATGAAAAATTGTTTAAATTCCAAATGATTAATTCATTAGTTAATGAGTAAAACCCAATCTATTTAATTAATCACTTATATCCAACTTTTAAT
Organism: Pseudotsuga menziesii; assembly: GCA_001517045.1. Lineage (NCBI taxonomy): Eukaryota > Viridiplantae > Streptophyta > Pinopsida > Pinales > Pinaceae > Pseudotsuga > Pseudotsuga menziesii. Next base: position 484,532 of record LPNX010829148.1, on the reverse strand, counting down.
CAATTTAGGTAAAATTTCATGAAGTATTTTCTCCAAGGAGAACCAAATGAAAAAACCCAACCGATGCTTCCCCACATTCGTGACCAGAATCCCTAGTAAACGTTTTGAATTATCATTAGTTCACTTAACACAAGGGGAGTCAAACAAGGCACTTGAACGTGAAATTGGACAAATTCGCAACAACATTGGGAACAAGTTGAGGTAACATTGGGATAATTTGATGAACTATTTTTGTTTTGTTTTATTAAATTTAGCATGTCTAGCAACAAAATACTAAAATAACTGATAGAGAACAAATTTATTCAATTCAAGGTATAAATAAATCAAATTAACACTATTTGCACCAATTAACACCAATTGAATAATTGATTAGGGGAAAATTGTGGAAAATATGTGGTAATTGATCCCAATAAACTATAATTTCCATTATACCCATATTAATTCCCATCAAATTCATTTGGGAAAATATATATAATTGGTTCCAATTATCCCTTATTCCCCAATTTACCTCAATTTCCATAATCCCCCCAATTAAGTTTAATTTACACACACACAAAATTGATTGAAATAAACATTTTCTCATTTTATATGTAAAATATCAAAAGGATTCAATTTGTTCTCTACTTTGAATAAGTTTTATTACATATCATGAGAATGATCTTGGACACCGTCCTTATTTCTTATTTCAGAATTTTGGAACTACATCATCATTATTATTATGGTGCATCTCATCATCCTTGTCAACAATATGTACAAGAAGTAACTGATATTAATCGATTTCAAGGTCATTCTTTAAGGGACCATCATTTAAATGATTAAATTCTTAGGCTCATTCATTTGATCGAATCCTTTCTTACCATCTTCTTGATAGGTCCCAACAATACTTGGGATAATGAAGGAAATAGCTATTAGAGACGTACTCTAAAGTATCAATCTAAGAATGTGGCACTTTCAATAATGCCTACACTCTATATGCAATTGCAGTAAATAAACCAATTAGATTTCTTAATGATTTTAATAGTTTTGGGGGTAGAGGTGATTCTAACCTATTTATTAAACTAACAGAATCAAGGAATTATTGTATACGTGACAACTTGGAAACACATGGGTAGTTTAGTTCACTTGTCTTACTGCATGATATAATAAAAGAAATGAATTTTAAAAATGGATTAATAAATATACTATCTTAACAATTCCTCAACTTGACTCTACTAAGGGATACCCAATTGTTCTACCCCTTTGTCTTAGTGAGTCTCATAGGAACATTCAACTAAAACATCAATATTGTTAAATAAGTTAAACTATTTCCATGAAGCTAATTAACAAGAAATGAATTTAACTTATGGGACAATCATTATGAAATTGCAAAATAAACATAAAATTATACCAGGAAGAAAAAACTCTTGAAACATAAATACTAACCTATTGTTATGGGAAGGATGGGAGGCATCCAACTGCACTCTACAAGAGTGGGCCCTTACTCTATATCTCATTCGATTATATCTAATTACTTATTGAAAATTGTATCAAGAATAAACTATGATTAAATTTGTGAATCTATCATTCACTAACTAAACCCCAGTGGTTCAAAAAATTGTTGACTCATCCAATTTTTCTACTAAATGTGTAGATGGTTACTCTATTTTTGGGGCTAAGTAAATAAATATTAAATGGATAATTAATCCTAACTACATAGATGTTTTTTTGTGGAAAAAGTAAATACTAGTGAGAACCATTTTCCTCCAAAAAAAAATGTGACTAGTTGGAAGTGTTCGTTTCACTATAACTATCCATCTTCATCCAATTGTTCATACACAAGTAAATTTGAACCCAAAATCCGATGACATAGTTGTCTAAATTTCAACAAGACTCCATCTAACATCCAAAAAAGTAGTTTATTTTTGACATAGGTAAAATTTTGTCGAATATACGATAGATACAACAAGGCGTCGTAAATACAACAACCATTAGTAACATAACCGACAAGGACCATTGATCCATGCCAAAAAAATGGCGATATGTTTTCAAATTTATGACACATACCTAGTCGATTAATTAACAACTTATTCCTCCCAGGTTTCTGAATAACTGGCAAGTAAGGACCATTGATCCACCAGAAAATGAAATGATATTTTGTCGAACTTTTGACACATATTTGGGAAATTAAATGACATATTATTCCTTCCATGCTGTTGCATAACTGACATGTATTTGTTGGAAATGCAACGACAAATCTGACAAGCTTTGCCGTCGAAGGTATAACATCCCATTTCAAATTATTTTTTGGTGTAAGTTGGATATCCAACACAATCTAGATAAATTTCCAACAACTTTTCCATTGGTTATATAGAAACCTCGTCGGATATAGTCATTGTTGTCATCGAAAATGCGAGGGTTCCGAGGAATTAAAAAAATTCTATGCCTATCTTGAAATGTGTGCAAGTAGTACTTTTATGTCTAAATGTTGGAAAGTAGCAAGTTTTTATGTCTAATGCTACTTGCTAAAATCTATTTGAGGGAATGAATTGATACAAATCATTATGGTAGTACCTAAGGGGGTGGGAGGTGGTCGAAAGGATGCCTATAGATTTTGCATGGTAGAAACATTGAACATAAAATTATACAATGTTGCTTAAGTGAAATTGACATTATTCAATATAAAACACTCAGGGAATGATCAATGAATGTCTCTTTTACATAGAAATGTGACCTGCATGTGGTTTCAATGTGTCCTTTCATGTGTCCTAAATGATTCCTAAGAGATGTAAACCATGTTTCCTTCACCTGGCTTAAACATGGAAAGAACATCAATTAAGTGATATGCCTCATGTGGCCTAAATGTTGTGCAAGAAACACTTATTCCATGGGATGGACATCTCTTAAGAGTCACCCTTCACATTAATTTGACATTTTTTCTACCAAAGACATTGATGAATGCCCCTTAATGGATGTTCATTAGACATTTACTGTTAATTGTACATCCATTAAGTGTCATTGATTTGGCATGTGAACACCACTTGATGGACGCTCATTAGTCATGAAATATTAGTTATATGTCTCATTTAAGAGGTACATTTGATGATTCTAATAAGTGACAAGGTGTCCATATGACCATCATAGGATAAAATAAAAGTTTGTTCAACACTTGCTTACTCGAGGATAACAAGATTAAGGTTCTACAAAATTTTATTATTTTATTTTTGAAATAGGTTTTGATTAAAGAAAGAACATTTGGATGGTGATTCAAATGGTTTCCTATCAGAGATTGGTTCATTTTAATAAATAGTTTGGTGGATCCTATCCCTATTACTAGAGTTGTCTTTAATCATCCCCATGTGTTTATGGATGGATATTAAAAGGATTCAAAATAAAAGACGGAGACACATCATGTCTGCAAAAAAATGATTTTTATTTGAAAACCATACAAACAATAGTTCAATTTATGATAATATTCATAAATTAGAAGGCATACTTTCTTGACATAGAGATCATCACATAAAAAAATAGAGGGAATCATTCACCATACATTTACAGAACCATCCTTGCAACAAAGTTATGTATAAAGTCTCACAACCAATATATATTTTCCATAATTTTTTATATCAATCACCTTGGAAAAACATACATTTTTTTACTTAAATGTACGTGGATTTCATTGTGTCCTACCATATATAGCCCTATGTTCTTACAAGTGGGAACTCACACCTACAATCCTTTATTTATAGAAATGCTAATATATGCAATGGAACACTTAAGGATACATGGTAATCCACACTATAATATGTGAGTAAACCATAATGTTGTGTAATTACCATATTATACTTCTCTTATGATGTATCGTGCATTGTTATATTGTTATCGATCTAAGTTTCATAAAAATTAGGTCTTCTAAAATTTATGCATTTAACATATAATGGATACAACGCCACATAAAACATGCCTATTACACTTAGGGTCCAACTTATATGGCATACAAACATCCCATAAATAATGAAAAGATATAACCCATACATAATCCCTATCTATACAAGAGTGATAAAGCAAAACAATGAATAAACAATAGGACAATTGCATTAATAACAAATTATGAACAACTAGACTAAACAAACAATAATGAACACTATTCATAATAGTACCTATAGAAAATCCAAATTGAAAATTACATAGAAACCATCACTTCATTCATATATATGGAAATGAAAACATAAGTACACCATCCATAATCCTAGTACATATATTCACCCATTCGAGTACTTCCTTTTTCTTATTTCATGACTACCGCATAGGACTATTGTTTTCATTTTTTTGTTAGACCCTTCCCCCCGCTTAAGACTATGGTGAAGATATATAAGACCAAGGTAGTCATATTATCCCTCAAAATAAAAAAAATAAAACCCAAGTAACCTTAAAAAAAGAGCCACTGGATATTGTTTAAACCTAAATTACTTAGGTTTAGAGCTGAATTAAAGTCTAATATAAGAAGCGTGTACAAGAAAGAGGCTACAGGGAGGGTGGAAGGAAATATTACTACTACAAATTAAATTTTAGATCAATAGGAATGTGGAATTTGAGAATCATCAATTCTCTATTCCTTCCATTGTAAATACCATTTATTTTATACTAATGTGAGATATGGATCCCTAAAATATTATTAATGGAAGTATAACTTACTTGACCCACTCTCATTAGCATGCAAGGTGGAGGAAGTGCATGTCTAGGAATCATACTTACACACAAAGAAAAAATATAGCATTAGATCATTTATCATACAAAAAGATAATATAGTATAAATTGGTAAAAAATAATAATAGAACATGTATCTAAAAATCTTAAGAAAAAAGAAAATGAAGATATTTAAGGATAGACCAAATTCATTGGATTTACCACTAGTCATTAGTTTCATTTATTTGCATATGAAGAATTTTAGAAGGAATGATGGAAAAATAAGTTTATATGACTGAATGATACATAACTAGGCATATCACCATGTATGAGACTCTAAAAAGACTAAAATATTTGGCTATCCAAAGTCACAACTATCATAACCTTAGGGACTGCATCAACTCTTGCCATGTTTTTGGGGGTATATAATACACATTTCTTCAAAGAATCACTTAAAAATTCTTAATAACAATATTAAATATATCTACTGAAAAGTAATGGAATCTAGCATAACATGATAAACATATAACATTCATGCAGATTCTATAGAAAAACAAAATTCATGTTCATTTTGCAACATGAACCAATGATATTCATCTATGGTGTGAATGTATGTTCAAAAATAATTTGCTTTGTATATACAATAAGAGGTAAAATAAAGAAAGAAGATACAATATGATACACCTTGATTCACATTCATAGAAGCAATAACAAACATGTAATTGCATTAGCAAATCAAGCTTAAAATCTAGAAAAAGGGAATTTAACTGAAAATGGGGAAACCCCCAAGGTATTTTTGATCCCTTATTGAACAACCTGACTCAATTTACTCCTAACCAAAATCTAAATATCACTACAAGCATGCATGGAGATCACAATTCAATAATAGACAAGGCACATTGGAAGTAAAGAGTTTAAGATCTCTCATTCAACATATTGTATTCTACTCTTCCCTATTGTGATGGATCAGGACCCAAAATTTAATCCAACATTAATTCACTTACAATGCTATGATGGCATATTAGTAATGTGGGTTTTTCCTACAATGATATGGTAGGATATTAGTGACCCCTTTGAGTTTTGTGAGAACATAAATTTAATAGTATTGTTGTCTCAACACGCTGAAGCTTGAGTTGAATGTCATATGCTGAAAATATCCACATAATGAACCCAAAATAATTAGCAAGTTGTAAGAGGAAATTTTACATTCCATTTTGTTTCTTTTCATAGAATTCAAGGCACTATGGTCATAAACAGATTTAAGAGTATTTACTTCATTGATTTTTATGTTTTTATAGGTAGATATGCATGGTATGCACCTTTTGAGTGCAGATCTGAAGTGTTTAAGGTGCATACATTTTGGATAGATTCCTTTCTTGGGAACGTGATGTAATGATGTACTTGGATGTTCGCTTATGTGATACTAATGGAAAAGTGACCATATTTGGTTGGAATTGATTTCTTATAGCTAGGGAGAGCTTATTGTGCTACAATTTCCTTCTTGTTGCTTTGAAGACCAAATATTTCGACTAGTGAACCTAGGAGTGGTTGTTTAATGGTCAAACCCTAGTGTGCTTGAGATGAACACTTGCACATGTGGAGGATTTGACAGGTTGAAACCTAGTTTATATTGCTATCATAAGAGTGTGATCTCACTTATGATAGGTGCTAAAGCTACTTCATTGATGACATGTATAAATACCTCATTGATCTCCTCCTTGTTTCGAAAATAAATTAATATTATCTTCTGAAAAGGGACAACCACATGAAGGTGGAAGCTCTTATGGCCCCTCCTCCCCCTCACATCACTCTCAATTCCCCATACCCAATGCATGTACTTGAAAAAAGTATTAAATTTATATGCAGACATGTGGATTTGATTTATTATAAAAAATAAGTATACATAGTGTTTATTCAATCACTTCTTTCTAGGTTTTTTAATTTTGACAAAATCAACAAGCAACTCGTCTTTTGCATTTTTTCGTTTACTTCTTATGGAATCTACAACTTGTCGTACTATCTTCCTAGTAGAGTACTCACAACATGCATGCTACTGCTAGGGGTTGGGATTTGTTGTAATAATGTAAAAATGTTACATTCACTACAACAAATTTGACTTTTAGGGGCGGATGTCTTTCGCCTCCAAATGTCACTTTTGGGGGGTGGTTTTGGCTTTGGAGGTGGTCTTTACAAAACCTCCCCTAATAGCATCGACGATAAAATTTTTGACTTTTAGGGGCGGTTCTGGAAGAGATAAAAAACTTCACTAATAGCATCAATGCTAAAATTTTTGACTTTTAGGGGCGGTTATAGAAGAGATCAATACCGCCCCTAAAAGTGACTTTTTGGGGCGGTTCTAAATCCCCCTCCCCCCCCAAAAAAAGTGAATTTTGGGCGCGGTTCTAAAGCCCCCTCAAAAGTCACTTTTAAGGGCAGTTCTAAACCCCCTCATAGACACCTATGGGGGCATTTCCAAACCCCCCAAAAATTCCTTATTATAAACCTTTGGGGGCGATTAAAACCCCCCTCGTAGGTACCTATGGGGACGGTTTCAAACCCACCTCGTAGGTACCTACAGGGGCGCTTCAAACCACCCCCTAAAAGTATTTATTACAAAAATTTGGGGGTGGTTATAAACCCCCCTCGTAGGTACCTACATAGGTTGTTTGACCCCCCCCCCCCCTAAAACTCTTTACAAACCTTTAGGGGAGGTTATAAACCCCCCTCGTAGGTACCTACAGGGGAGGTTCAAAAAACCCCTTAAAAGTATTTATTACAAAACTTTAAGGTAGTTATAAAACCCCCTCATAGGTACCTATGGAGGCGGTTCAAACCCCACCTAAAACTCTTTATAAACCTTTGGGGGCAGTTATAAACCCCCCTTGTAGGTACCTACGAAGGAGGTTCGAACCCCCCCTAAAACTCTTTACAACCCTTTGTGGGTGGTTATAAACCCCCCTCGTAGGTACCTATGAAGGCAGTTCGAAATTCCCCCCTAAATCTCTTTACAAACCTTTGGGGGTGGTTATGAACCCCCCTCATATAAACTTACATGGGGTGTTTTGAACCCCCATCGTTGTAGAATACAAGGGTAGTTTTGAACCCCCCTTGTAGTGACATATGAAGTCAATTAGAACCCCCCTTGCAGCCATAATAAATCATAATAAAATATATCTTATTTAAAATATTACTATTGCAATATCATTAGGGAACGAAGGAATTGAACCTTCAACCTCCTGCTTGTAAATAAGGCTCTCTTCCATTGAGCTAGAAACCTTTAAGAATTGGGGAAAGGGGAAATATTAACACCAATATTGCATCATTTATAATTCTAAGAAAAGACTAATAATCCCAACATTGTTTTTGAGTTGAGAGACCTAAGAAAGTAGTCTGAATGGATCTGACCTTATTTAGATATATGCTAACCAATTCAAATCATATGGCTCTGACCTTCTTTAGATATATGCTAACCACTTCAAATCCTATGATGCAATCAAGATAATGTAGATGTATTCTAGAAATTCACATTTATACTCTGAAACATATAATTATGCATCCAATTGACCTCAAGTTGGCATTTAAAAGAAGAATATTATGCCACCCAGGAATACACTCAATTTTCTTGATTATGATCATGCCACTCTACAACACACAAAGTAACAACAAATAAATGAATTTTGGATCTTTGTAGATTTGAATATTATGTTGTTTTTTGACAAAAAAATGTATAGAATTTTACCTTTTGTGTAGCGGGCTTAAGTTGGGAAGAATAGGGGGACTGGTGCAATCAGCTATGGTTAGTTTATAGTTGCAGTTATATATTGTATAGGATGATTTTCTTCACAAATATATCAAATACATAAATCTTGTTTGTCATTATTTCTATGCTACTGTGATTTGTTGCTAAGCAGCTGGTTCATCCTTATTTCAATGATGAAACCCAATAAGGACATACATGCATCGTATTTCTCATTAATTTTCATCCAATAGATCCTCCAAGGGATTACTGTCATGTGAACGAATCAAATTATCAAACTTCTTTCTCAATCTATAACAAATCTCAACCAAAACATGTGCAAATTGTGATCCTTCAAGATGTTCAACATAGCTAACATCCCAATGCCTTGATAAAACCCAAGTAAAAAATATCTCCCTTGGACTACAATCATCTAAGCTCACGCTCACAAAAATGCTCAACCTATTCCATCATTGGGATATCTCCTCTAATGTGGGGCATAAAAACAATCCAATGCATCATCTTCCAAGGAACACACACACATTTTCATCATAACATCCTCATGGGAAACATTGAATCTTGAAATGAATTCAATGAAATATGTAACAAGTAGTACAACTTAGTCAGCATGTTTTGAGAAGTTTTGAATGTGCTTGTCCCAATATGGAACAAATAAATGATTCAGATTCTCTAGGATACCCAAGAAATCTAATGTATTGAACCATTCTTTAATCCATGATTCTTCTAAAAATTCCATACTTCTTAACTTCAATATTCAATGTGACAAATTGATATGGAATTTGAAAAACATATATCCATCATACCTCATTTTAGTACAAGTGGAGTTGCCAAGTGAGGTTTCAAATGTCTTCAAGTATGTTGGATGTCCTCACTTCTACAAACAACAAGTTCACTTTAAAATATTCTAGAATGGGGTTTCGTTCCTTCATGGAGTCACCAGATGAAAAAATATATTCAAAGAAACAACCTTATCAACTCAATGTAGACAAACTACTAAATCTCAAGAACTGGACTTTATCTCCAATAGCACTAAATTTTTACCTCTTAGATATTCTGCATTACCAAAACAAACCAAAATTTGAAAGATATTCCACATTACCAAAAGAAACCAAATAACTTTATAGTAAGAAAAAATAGCGAATGCAAGACCCAATAATATCTATAAAAAAAGCAAAAACCTACCTTGTCATTCAACATTCGTGTAAGCCGATGAAAGCAAAAAAGTTTATCCCAAGACACTACGAGACTCCAACGATCTACAATATGCAACAACGACATAGCTAAAAACAACTAATCTGGTACTTACCACTTCAAGCAATTGCCTCTCTTGCTCCTCCTTGGACCTCTCAATCAAGGATTTGCGAGCAAGTAGCTTTCTATGCTCTTTCTCTATGATCTCAAGCAATATTGGGAAGTGTTGAGGAGCTTTAGTGAATTTTTGAGTAGAAGGAAAATTTACAAGGCTTCTAGCCTTGTTTAATGGGTCTTAGAGTTCCCTATTAAGATTTTTAGCATTGAATTCAAAATACTCTTTCAAATGTAATTATTTTGATTCCTTGTGGTAAGGAAATCATTTACAATGTAAATATTTAAAACAAAGTAAATAATGTCCATATCTGGTCAAATTTATATAGAATACGTAAACAAACAGTAGCACTGAGGTAAGATTAAAAGCACAATGACTGATTTGTTTTGGAATAAATATATGATAGAAGGTACATGAAAATATTCCATCTTTTTCATCCTTACAAAACACAATGAAACCATTAAAAGCACAATGACTGATTTGTTTTGGAATAAATATATGATAGAAGGTGCATGAAAATATTCCATCTTTTTCATTCTTACAAAACACAATGAAACCAAAACGGACAAGGAAGGCTCCACGTATCATCCAAACAAAGAGAATAACATGATTGAATGCATTGAATATGAAAGAAAACGTTGATTAAAAATAATATATAAATCAACCACGGTTCTATATATATAACAATATTTTTTCAATATCGAACTACAGTTGATAGATGGTTTCCTTCATGCAATTTTGTTTCCTTCGTGCACATTTAATTGCCATGAATACTTGAAATGCAACACTTCTTTCAATATTTTTTTGTTTCTCTTACGTTCAACTGTCTCTATGTTTGCAAAATATTAAGGTGGCACAACACCATTAAAACCCTTTGTCAAAATTACTCCATTTTCAGAAACAAAAACCTTAATTCCATCTACAAAAAGTCAGTGAAAGAATTACATGAGTTCCAACGTTTACTCAATACTTCATTATAACACTAACTAAACCTTAAAACAAAAATACACCTTTACCTTGTAGATCCTTTTTTGCGTCCAAATATATCAACACTTCATAGTTACCACACATACCTATCAATAGAAATCCCAAAGATAGAAAAAATACAGGAAATAAGTTGAATGGATATATTGTACAACATCCATGGGTATTAAAACCAATACTAGTCTGAAAAATCATGGGAACACCATGGGTATTAAAACCAATACTATTCCTACCACTTAATTCAAGGGAACACCTTCTTCTTATTCTTTGTATTTTTTGTGCCCCAACTCTAAACACGTCAACATAAAAATGTGTTCACACTTAAACCAGAATTTATGGACAAAATATGTGACACTGGCTTTATGATATTAATACATATTTAGAATTCACTTGCTAGATGTGGAGAGATGGAAAAATATAGTGAAAAGATCGAGTTTGAACGTCTAAAAGATCAGTAAAGGAACCGTAGTAAATAAGAGTTAGTTACAAAAATTTCTCATGGATAATTTTTCATAAACATTTTACGAGTGCGCAGATGCTGGAATGTTTCAGATATGGTATGATGCATATGATGTGTATTATGCGTAAGCTACATGTAACAACAAGCCATGGATGTAAAGTTGCAAAGACTATATTGTTTCTCTTCTAGCAACTACAATATACCTACTCTAATATAATATGTATGTGTATGTGTATGTGTCTCCTACATGTAGTAAGAAGTCATCAATTTAAAGTTGTAAAAACAATATTGTTGCTCTTCTACCAACTATATTATACCTACTCTAACCTTCTTTTAACCTTCTTCCAAGCCTTTTCCATCAAACTTCAAAAAGTAAAAGATACCCTTAAAAGCAACAAAGAATAAATGCCTTGGGCAAGCATAACTAACATCTCCTACATATTGTGCCTTGTCTATTTCTGTATGACACAAACAATATTAAAATGCTACAAGGTATGAGAGACAACTTTAAAGCATCCCTTCATTAGTCCACAAAGATAGCAATTTAGAAGAATACATACGATTGATTACACCATCACATGCTGATAAACCCCTATCAAAGTGGACATGATTCCTTTTCATGCGGTTGAGACCATTCTTCTTTATTGACTCCAGATTCTTCAAATAAGTTCCATGTACACACACTGCATTTAGTTGAAAAAAAGTGTTATCCTAGGTATGGAGCAAAACAGGTAAAATAAAAATCAAAGATACAATTAGTTCTATCTTGGTTGGAAGGATTGCTAGCTGTATCCCACCATGTCATAAATTCCATTTATGTTATCCCATCTAGGGCAAGGTAGGAATGGGAATCATCCTAATTCTTACTAATTAAAAAGTATGGAAGCTTCTTTTATAGAAAAATAAATCTGATTAAGTTCACAATACTAGATTTTGACAAAAAAAACGAAGACACCTGTTCAATTTAAACTTTCTATAGTTGAATCATCCACAATTTTAGCTAAAACACTGCTAGACACTCTGAAGAATCCCATGAACAAAGAAGATGCCTCAGTGCATATTTTCTTAACAAGTACTCTTTTATGAGTGATTACACAAGACAATTCATTGCTAGCTTTGCTTAAAATAAAAATGGTTACTACCTTTGAACTAACCTAACTTTGTCCAACAACAAGAAAAATATCAATATTTACAGACCTTGGGCAACAAATCTTGCAATATATATAAATATTATGAGTTCATAATCCATGTATTTGTAACATGTAACATTTTCATTTTTCATTCAAATAAAACACTTATTCTATCAAGCAATACATTAGTAAAAACAAAAGTAGAACTCTAACTAAACTAGTCTTGATGTTTTTCATATAAAAATTGAATTCCATGGTCAATTTGTAAACACATAGAGATTACACCATGCATACATATTTTATAGATATTGCATGCAGAAGGGGCTGATTAAAAACAAAAATAGAACATAACATATGGTGAACAAACAATTTCATCCATTATTCTAAAAGAAGTGATTTAAAATTAAACAGTTGATAATAAAAAAACAATATTTCTACAATATTACTCAACATACCCAACATGAAAACGACCACTATTCAAGACATATATTGATCATGGAAAATATTTATGAGAATTCAACTACAAATTATCCACTCATAAAGATTCAGGAAATGAAAATATCATAAACAAAAATATTAAACCCACTCAGTTATTATTATTGCAATAGAAAAACAGAACATAACAGAGGGGGAACAAACAGTTTCATCCTTTCTTCCAAAAGTAGTCCTTTAAGATTAAACGATTGATAATCATTAATCTAGAAAAAATATTTCTACAATATTACTCGAAAGTCCTAAATGAAAATGACCATTATTCAAGATATATATTGATCATGGCAAATCTTTGAGAGAATTCAACTGCAAAGCATTCGCTGATAAAGATTCAGGAAATGAAAATATCATAAATAGAAATATTAGACCCAATAAGTTGTTGTTATTTCAATATAATGAGGGTGTACTGATGTAAGAGTAGTTCAAGATACAATTTCTCACCTGGAACTTCTTCACCTAACAACATAGGTTTTAACAACCCTTCTGAGTCTATCAATTGCCCAGAACAACCTGGACCAGTAAAAAAATCTTGAAAGAAAATTCTCAAACTTGAAATATATAAGTGCTAAATGTCACCAGACACAAATTTGACATATGCATATATGATCTAGTTTACTTCAACAGTTAACTGAAAGGAAAAACTATGAATCTAACTTCCATATAAATAGTAATATTAAGGACAAATTAATGGAGGTATTAATTCAATGCCAAATTTGATCAATTTATCCTTGGTTCTATGTAGGATTAAATAACCATTAAGTTCAATAATTTAAGATTCACAAGTTAGCATCAAGAAGAAGTTAGAAACATAACAGAAGTTGTAATCAACATGTCACAAATAGGATACAAAAAGCAGCAAGAAACACTAGCTGAGTAATGCCTTCATACTATGTTCTTGGTTTTCTCTAATATCCAGCACACTCTTTTCTTCCAGTAAACCAAAGCATTGCTTATTATCCCTCTTTACTACCTAAAAATTCAATGTTGAATGAAATCGATAACCAAATTTCCATTGTGGTAGCTTCATCATTAATACATATCTATGAGTTTAAGTGGCATAACACTTGAAACAAATGGAAAAATTATGTCCATATAATGCTAGATCAAACATCTACCAGATTATTCTGGAAACTAACCAATAAAAAAAAGGTCATTATGTTCTTCCCATGAAGAATCCATAGAACATTCTGGCTATGGGATAGAAAGAGAATTAAATCATCAAATGATACTACGTTATTCAATCTAATGTGATGATCCATAACCGAAATTATGTTTGCTATAGGAATCATATTACCAACTTGGGTACACTAGATTATTGATAGAAAGATTACAAAAGGCACTGCCTGAATTGACTTCCAACTCATACTCACCTCTCCAATATCATCAGCCGAGTAAAAGTGAAGGGGAAATCCTGCTTTAGTTTTTACGTTCAGCTTCAACAAATCTTTCACTGGCACATATCCATCACTTTGAATGTTCAATTTCAAGTCAACATCTCTATTCCACAAAACATAAGACTTGCATCATTAAGAAGGTTTAGCATAAAAGGATTTTAAAATTAACAAATTTTATATATGATATATCAGATACATAAATGTATGTATAGCCCCAAGGGTTAGCTCAATCAATTGAACCATCCCCCAAGGAATGTTTCAATATATATATATTTCAAATAGATCCCTGTAGAATGGACACCATCCCATTGAATATTCATAAACCACAGTAACAAATATAACCAAATAAGATTAGAAACAAGGAATAAATCATGGTTCTATTCATTAGTAGATAAGCTCAGTTAATATGCCTTTATGATTCTTACAAACTACTAACATTCGAAAAAGGTAAAACTACACCACCCTAAAAACATTGTGATGATCTATCACATTGAAACCTTGACTCAAAGATGAATGGTAAAAAATCATTTTTCTAATCCTTTTTCCCCAATTACTGACATTTGAATACACTAACAACCTTTATGATCCTTACAAACTACTAACTTTCAAGAAGGTGAAACTGCACCACCTTGAAAATATTATGATGATCTATCACTGTGACACCTTGACTTGGAGATGTGTTGGGCCCTAGAATTGTCCATTTTTCCATCACTTATTGACATATATTTCATCCATTTTCTTTCCATTATCGCCCATTTATCATTCCATTTTCCATCAATTTGTTGTAACTACACGTAAAACAACATACTACTTCCATTGATGTTTTAAGTGGTTAATAATGATTATTTTCCTTTATCTTTGATTAATTGAAGACTATTATGCATAATTTTACTAATGATGGGTTTTGGAGTGATTTGTCACGTATAGGACGCTCACAGCTAGCTGTTACAACCTTAACCAAAAATGCATGTCGGATAATAAAACCTTGATTCACATCTTGATTTGCGGGTATATGGAAAATAATCTTGAAAATCCAAGACATGGGTTTTGTGCGTAACAACCTCATTTACCTATATAGCAAGGACATTGCCAAACAAAGCCATAGTTTGTGATATATAGGTGGTTCTTCAAGAGGGTATTTTCCAGATTTACTATTGCGACTAGTTCCAAAGTTGTTAGCAGTCAGGGTTGTGTTTCAGCTGTTACAGATCACAAGTCGGGGGTTCAGTTCCTCATTTCCATGAGATAATTTTATGTATAAATATGTAATCAATCTCATTGAGGGGGAGAGAAGATAAAACAATGTTATGATGTAAGATTTGATCCAGATCTATTGTAATCATTCATTATGATAATACATGCTGGCAGTTTCTTAATTCTGGAGTTGTAGACTTTCATTGTGGAGATCCAGTTCTGCTCAGTGGAGGAAGGACCCTCTTCCTTGAGAAGATGCTGGTAGTGTTGATTGTAGGTGTTTTATTTTGTAGATTTGTTTTTTTGTTAATTCATGCTTTCATTCATTAGATTGATCATAGTTGTTTTTATTATTTAGTTCATGCTTTCATTAGATTTATCATAGTTTTTTTCCTGTTAATTCATCTTGATAGGTCATTGGCCAACTTAGCATTGCTTCTAGGTTTATGTATTTAGATATTGTTCATAAGAATTGATTCTGTTGAAGTGTGATTAGATTTACAGTTTGGATTTATGAATAGGTTTTAGGTTTGATTTATTTTCAAAAAGTTGTGACCTAGTTTACAAACAGTTTCGATTGCATACCAATAGATAACAATGTCAGGTAGAAATTGTGCTTGCATAGATCTTGCACGATAGATTTGAAATAAAAGACTCCTCGGGTTGATAATTTATGTTTAGCACTCTGCATGTTAAGTTTTAATTAATTGACATATAGTGGGCCCAACATTTTGGCACCATTGCCGGAGAAGTTATCAATGGTGCAAAAGTACATCTGACATTGTTTTGTAGATGCATTCTTAAAGTAGGGTATGTAGGTTGCATGATTAGATTTGAGTTTATTAAATTTACTTTGAGTGTGAATTTTCTGTCTTTGCATTTAGTTTTATTTTATTTTCAATCTTTGGAGCATAAGTCTTATCATTCCCCTTAGCTGTGTTGTAAGCATCACCCATTCTACTAACAAGTTGACATGAACACTCGAAGGAGGAGCCTCAATACAACACATGAATAATATAATGAAGAGATGGTAGTTGAGAAATATGGAGAAGTTGTTACCTTCGAATTTCCTATCAAATATTCAGGAAGAGCGGCGCCAACAAAAAGCATCCCCCCACATGTTCTACCAAATTTTCACGGTTTGGAAAATGAAGACCCTGATGTATTTTTATTTCAATTTGAAATACTTTGTAGAGGATATGGTTATTATTCTAATGATCAAAATTTGAATGTGTTTCCCCTTACTCTAAAAGGAATAGCCCTCCGATGGTTCATGAGCCTCGGTGGGAATTGTATACAAATTTGGGAAGACATGAAACATGTATTCTTGAAAAGGTACCAAGATTATTACAAGTTCAATGAAGACATCTTCGAAATGACACAAGGAGAAGAAGAGAGTCTGGAGGAATACATATAACGCTTTCAATATAACCTCCAAATATCCAAACAAAGGAAATTGGGGAAGGATACCTTAAAAACACTTCTACTTGAGGGAATCCAAGCGGAATATTTAGAAATATTAAATCTGATGGGAACAGGTAATGTATTTCAGTTAGCATATGATGAAATTTGTGAGTTATGTAGAAGGTATTCAAGAGGAAACTTCAAGATCGGTAAGAATTCTAAGGAACTTTTATTTTTATTTTTGAAATCTGTTGCAAAAACAAGAATTTTACAAGCTGAAATCAGTAATGTATTTAAAAATTCTAATGCTGATATCAATGATTCACTAAATTCAGAATTGGTTGTTTTGCAGGTTAAGGAAAAGCATGAGGAATTTGAAAAAATAGTTTTCCAATGGTGTCAGAAGAAACATCTTGCAATGGATTTTCCTTTGTATAGTCCCACAATTTTTGGCATATGTGACTTGAATCATTCCACAGATCATTGTCCCTCCATACCAAGGATGAAAGAAACATATCAAAGAGATCTAGGAGTTGCATCCAACTCATTGCAACAGTCATGGCAACAGTGGCCTACATGTATGGTGCAAAATTCTATCCCTCCATTTCCTTATTCTCATACTCAATCATTGAATACTCTTCCACCATGGCAGCTATTGCAACCTCAATTTAACTCTTACCTACCTTATCCACAAGGTTGGAATGGCCTATCTTATGATCACATGGCCACTCTCCCTCATGCTATAAAACAACTTGGTCCTTCAATATCAACCTCACAAATCAATCCTCTACATCAGCCACATCTATTTTCTCATCAAATTCGTTGGTATCCAACATAATTTCCTGTCCAATCCACCCTCCACCCTAACCATAATAAAGCAGTACAGTATGCTTACAGTGTTGAACTGCAAAATGTTCTTACATTTCCCTCTTGTTCTACCTCACCTACACCACTGCAAAAAGACTGTCCGTTGTTGCAACAAATCCATACGAGGCCTGGACATGTTTTAAATCCAATATTTGCTTATGGAGTTTCTTCTAGTCCTCATAAGCAAGTAGACAAGATCAGCATGCTACACGTAACATTTGATGATGAACGAACATTGGAACCAAAAATTGAAGCATCCTTTACATCATTAGATCTAAATCTCTTATGCATTGAGGAAGATCAGTTTACTAAGGAGCTTCATGGTGTAACATCCATGATAAATAAAGGGAACAAAGACTATATTGAAGCTTGGTTTCAATCTGTCATTAGTATGCAGCATCATTCCATACTTCACCAATTCTTGGCACCATCATTTCAAGGGAAGTTGATATCTCATATCCTAGCATTCACAAAGTTATATTTTTCTGTTGGGAGTATGAGGCTGCTTGAGT
>LPNX010829148.1:451423-464771 GCA_001517045.1 Pseudotsuga menziesii | reverse complement strand
TATGATTCTTCACAATCATTTATTTTGTACTCGTATTGGATGATGTGGAATTCATTAAGGTCCACATTCCAATGGTCTTGTCCCATCGACTCCGACACATTATCTGGGATCGATATTAGAGTTTTATAGTGCCCTGGTATCTGCATGGATCAATGACAGATTTTCTTGTTGTTAATCATGGGGATTCATCAATGCCTCTTGATTGACAAATATTATAGGTGACTCGACTCCAACACATCCATTCGTACCTGTCAAGATGCACTAAGGAACTTTAGAGCTCACTGTCATCAAAGGTGAGTTGCTTCACATTGGTTAACGACATACATTAATGGTTGGTAATCCAATGATTTATTTCCATGCTCGACTTCAGCACATTCCTTCGCGTGGTAAGAATTGTACCTCGATTTGTAGCAGGTGAAGATTATGTGATCTAATGGTTTCAACAATGACTTGCAGTATCATTTGTTCAATAGTTTTGAAATTTCTTTCCATTTTCATTTCAACAGTTGATTTTCATAATAAGAGAATGGGCTTTCTGCTTCTATGGTAGAATTTCTCCTCATCAATTGTCTCAACAGTTAGTATTACATGCAACCAGCACAACATCATGGATCAAATTCAGCCTCATCTAGTTTCATCTCTCATATACATCTGTCTCAGGATCAAATTGACCTACATAGCTCTAGCATACACCAGTCCATTCATGTCAACCAAGGCTTCCATGGAGGAAACACTTGAGGTAAAATAGCATGAGTTGTTTATTTATTAAATATTTAGGGAAATGTCATGAAGAACCACTAAGCATTATCCATTTTCATTTTCTATATAGCATTTTATGTCCATCCATTCCCATCCTTTCCCACTTAATTCTAACACTTCATCATTCATGCACATCCACTTCAAATTCCTACCCAACATCTCATCAACCCAACTGACCAAGCATGAAAATAATCAAAGGATACCTTATTGTTGTCACACAAGAACCAACAATAGGAAGCCTTGCTACTACCACACAAGAACCAACAGTAAGAAAAGAAGTCTTGTTGCTGCCACACAAGAACCAACAGTAAGAAAAGAATCCTTGCTACTTCCACATAAAAACCAACACTAAGAAGAAATAAAGCAGTCGCTTCAAGGTTGTTCTTTCCAGATTCAGGAATTTTTATACATGTGGGAACCACAAATATTCTATGGATGCAATTTGAGGAAATGATGCATGAGGGCATGCTTTGTATTCAGTTTGGGGGAGATGGCTATTTTTAACTTAGCTAAAAAATTATCTCTTCCATGAGGACATGAAAATTATTTAGTTTGGGGGAGAAATGAAAGGCCGCTACACTCAGTGCTATGAAGAAATGAATCCTACATTACATTTTCAGTCATCATTTCTAGCTTATGAATATGTTGCCATAAAATAAAGGTATGAGTTTCTTGGCTCATTTTTTGCAGACATTGGTTTTATCCATCATGAGCATTCTAGTTTTTGCATCTCCAACTCTATCAAGTTTTCATTTAGATATTCAAAATTTGATGTGAGAGTTGGCCCATGATTATTGGAATCAAAATTACAACAAGCCTGTGAAAATATGAATAAAGGAATTTGATTTTGAAATGGATTATTCAAAGATGTGATCAATGGAATTTGTTGTGCTTAACTATCAGCCTCAACATTTTATTTTCTTCAGGCCCAGATCAGTTTAATATATCATTCCAAGGGTAATAATGGTCTAACGGAATGACTTGTTGTGAGTAGATTTAAAGGAGATCACTGAATTTAAATTTGTTGGAGAAAATATTTTCAAAGCATAGCACAATAGAGAGCTAAGTGTTATTCACAATTGTTTCTTCAAACAGAGCACAATGGAAATCATGTAGAAGCCTTTTCAAGGTCTGATGTGAAGTTTATCTCAATAGCATTAAGGTGATGTTTACTCCCAATATTGTTCTATTGTCAAGAAAAGATGCATGTGGACATGCTCTATCTTCAGTTTAGGGGAGACAGTGGTTGTTTTCATTCCTTGTGAAGTTCATAGCCAATAATTGTTTGATAATTATTGTGGATGCTCAAAACATCTTTTGCCATCAAGTTCACATTTTGTTTCTCATTTGTCCACATTTTTAATACAACAATACAAAATTGGATTGAAGGATATTTTGAAAATGGTAAACTTGTTTTTCATGAAATATGGAGGGAAGAAGCATCATGGTAAGAAGAACAAACGTGACAAGTTTCAGCTCAATCCAGTGCACGATTTTCAAGAAAACGACCATCATCACCTACAATAAATTTGCATTTTTGTCAAAATACATGATGTGGGTTTCTCTAATTTTTGGCGTGGAGATGAATTATAATGGTAAATTACTTTCTTGAAAAATTTCAGCCCAACCCAGTTTGTATTTTGTGAAATATTGGTTCAGGAAGTTCAGCTGCAACACATTTTTATTCATGTTCATCTATAGAAGTGAAAAAATTTAAATGGACGTATCTTGAAATTGGTAAGTTGGATTCTCATGAGTTTTAGACAAAAAGTGCATAATACCAAGATGAATAAGCTTGGTAATTTTCATCCCAATCCAAAGTATGGTTTTCGAGAAAATGACCATAATCATCTACAACCAATTTGCATTTTTCTCAAAATCCATGATGTGGGTATCTCTCATTTTTGGTGTGTAGATGTATTGGACTAATATAAACCTGTCTAAATTTTTTTAGCTGAACCCAGTTCGTCGTTTGGGAGAAAATGACTTCGAAAATTTTCTTTTCAAAAGGATGCAACATTGTAAAATATTGCCTTTTTCCCATTCCGTGCAACTGCAACTCCGTAAAACCTTTCATTTTTCTCATTCTGTGCAGTTGAAACTTTGTAAAACCTTTCATTTTTCTCATTCCGTGCAGCTGCAACATCGTAATATCTTTCATTTTTTCCATTCCGTGCAGCTGCAACACCGTAAAATATTGGTCTTTTCCCATTCCGTGTGGCTGCAACACCGTAAAATATTGCCCTTTTCTCATTCCATGCGGTTGTAACACCATAAAATATTGGCCTTTTGCCATTCCGTACAGCTGCAACACCGTAAAATTTTTTCCTCTTTTCTCGTTTTAGGCAGCTGCCACTCTGCCAAATTCTCCGCTAAATTTAGTGCTCTTTGGGTTGTTACTCCGCCAAAATCTTCGCCAAGTGCTTCGCTAAATTTAGAGATCTTTGGGTTGCGACTCAACCAAATTCGCTTCTAAATTTAGCGCTATTTGGGATGCGACTTCGCCAAAATCTTCGCTAAAACCTTCGCCAAATTCTCTGCTAAATTTAGTGCTTTTTGGGCTGTGACTTCGCCAAGTGCTTCGCTAAATTTAGCGATATTTGGGCTGCGAATCTGCCAAATTCATCGTTAAATTTAGCACTATTTGGGCTGCGACTCTGCCAAAATATTTGCTAAAACCTTCGCTAAATTCTCCGCTAAAAATAAGCCGTGACTCCACCAAATTTCTACTAAATCCTCTGCTAAGGAACTGCGACTCTGCCAAATTTTCTGTTAAATCCTCCGCTAAGTAGTTGCGACTCTACCAATTTCTGTTAAACTCCATTTCTTTTGGCTGCAACTGTGCGAATGGTAAAATGAAGGAATAAGTGAATGAGTTCTTCTAGTTGGATGCTACACAGGTATTGGGTTGCATGAGGACATGCAACAAGTTGAGTTTGGGGGAGATGTTGGGCCCTAGAATTGTCAATTTTTTCATCATGTATTGACATATATTTCATCCATTTTCTTTCCATTATCACCCATTTATCATTCCATTTTTCATCAATTTGTTGTAACTACGCGTAAAACAACATACTACTTTCATTGATGTTTTAAGTGGTTAATAATGATTATTTTCCTTTATCTTTGATGAATTAAAGACTATTATTCATAATTTTACTAATTATGGGTTGTGGAGTGATTTGTCACATAAAGGACGCTCATAGCTAGTTGTTATAGCCTTAACTAAAAATGCATGCCAAATAAGAACACCTTGATTCGTGTCTCAATTTGCGGGCAGATGGAAAAGAGTCTCAAAAATCCAAGACATGGGTTTTGTGCATAACAGCCTCATTTACTTGACTCTTGAGGAAATTTCCAAACAAAGACACGGTTTGCGATATACGGGGGGTTCTCCGAGAGGGTATTTTTCATATTTACTGTTGCGGCCAGTTCCAAAGTTGTTAGCAGTTACGGCTGTGTTTCAACTGTTACAGATCACAAGTTGGGGGTTTAGTTCCTCATTTCCATGAGATAATTTTATGTATAAATATGTAATCAATCTCATTGAGGGGGAGAGAAGAGAAAACAATGTCATGATGTAGGATTTGATCCAGATCTATTGTAATCATTCATTATGATAATACATGCTGACAATTTCTTAATTCTAGAGTCGTAGGCTTTCATTGTAGAGATCCAGTTCTGCTCAGTGGAGGAAGGGCCCTCTTCCCTGAGCAAATTCTGGTAGTGTTGATTGTAGGTGTTTTATTTTGTAGATTTTTTATTTGTTAATTCATGCTTTCATTCATTAGATTGATCATAGTTGTTTTTATTATTTAGTTCATGCTTTCATTAGATTTATCATAGTTGTTTTCCTGTTAATTCATCTTGATAGATCATTGGCCAACTTAGCATTGCTTCTAGGTTTATGTATTTAGATCTTGTTCATAAGAATTAATTCTGTTGGAGTGTGATTAGATTTACAGCTTGGATTAATGAATAGGTTTTAGGTTTGATTTTTTTTCAAGAAGTTGTGACCTAGTTTACAAACAGTTTCGATCGCATACTAATAGATAACAATGTTAGGTAGAAATTGTGCTTGCATAGATTTTGCACGATAGCTTTGAAATAAAATATTTCCTTGGGTTGATAATTTATGTTTAGCAGTCTGCATGTTAAGTTTTAATTAACTGACATATAGTGGGCCCAACAAGATGAATGATACCAATTCATTTTACTAAGCCTCTTTACCCAATCACTGACATTTGAATGCACTAACAACATTTTTCTAAAAATGATATGGAAAAAATCTAGTTACTGAATAACAAGCACAAGGGACATCAAAACATAATGGAAAAAATATAGCGACTGAATAACAAGCAGAAGAGACATCCCCAGAATTATCCAATATTATGCCATTTCTTAGGTTTCTCCTATTGTCCATGATTTAGATAGGAGATACATAAGATGCAGAGTAGTAAGAAGAAATGGGTAATGGATGTTGTATTATAAAATTAAGAGAATCCACATAATCTAGAAACCAAAATCAAGTAAGGTTCAAATTAAGGTAACATAGAACCATTACAATTCAAAATCCTTATTAGCTAAAAGGAAAACTTGTAAACATGACACAACCAAATTCAACTCTAAGTCTTCCATCATGGACCAATCCAAGCCCCTAAGAAAAAGAGCATGGAGGTGACCTTAATGATCAGTGGAATCTATTTACTGTCCTTGAGAAACAATTATAGGAGGGACCACTGAAAGAGATATATCAATGCCTACTTCCTTAAGCATATATTAGTTCATTAAATTACCCCTACAAATTTAATACTATTATTGTAATGATGTAGAATTTACAATATTTAAGTAACATGAAGTATACCTTACACCCACAAAGCACACAATAGTTACTACAGGTGCAAAAATATTCAACATACCTATGTAGAATGATAAAACGTCCTGGTTCCCTTGCTACAACAATTGAAAGTTTGATATGAAAAACATGGCATCTAACCCATGGAAGATTTGGATTGGATGCTGAAGAAGGAATATGTTGTACATAAGGGAACAAAGTAGCACTAACAAGATAAATATGCACAAACAAATAGGTAGAGAGAAGAAAATGAAGATGAAAACATATGCTCTAGGACATTAGGATGCAATACAACTTAGAGGTAAACAGAGAGTCATTTATCTTGATCAGAATGTGCATCCTACGAAGATACTCCTTTATGATATCATGAGACTAGAGATTTGTTTTCATTTCATTTTTGCAGTATGAAATGGCTTGGGCTAAAGACGTCTCCCTTGAAGAATATAGTCCTCCCATGGAACAGTTAAGCCAAAAATTTCACAATGAAACCAGTTATAGCCATAACTAACCTAGGTATTCACATGGTATAGTCAAGTCAAAGAAAGTCTGTGGACAGAGGGAATGAAGATCAATATAGACAAACATGAGGGTAAAAATAATGTTTGATTGTGGTAACAAAGGAGTTTCATTTGATAACGACAACAAGATCCCCCTCCTTTCAATTTTAGTGCATGAAAATAGTATAATTTTTTTAATATGCTAGGAAAATCGCATATGAACAAGAACATCAATATTGCATGACATAACATATCATGGCTACATGAACCAACATAAAGTTATAAACAAATCGGAATCATTAAGAGTTAAAATAGGTGAAGTCAATTAATTGACTCTCTATGATGACATCTTAGATGGGAAAGCACAAAAGATGAAAAATAGTACTATAGTGATGAAGTTGTTAATTTAGTGAAGACATGCATATCTCAATATTAAGCACAACTTCATGGTAATACCCTTTGTCTCCACAAATTGGTTGGTCAACCTAAGTCTGGGCTAATTGAGATAAATGTTGGGAACTCTAAAAATATTTGACATGAGTTTCAGCATTTCAAGGAAATCATGTCAAACACTATTGTCAACCCTTATTCAAATCATGCAATTAGTTTTCGAGGCCATGCCATTATACTCAAGACAAGTCAAATTGTTTCCAGTTCATATATAGTGATCACATCAACCATTGTTGATGGAGAATATTTGCTTCAACCAAACAACATGAATGCAGAAGGAAACTATATACGGAAAAAGTAACACACAAAGAAAATCAACTTACAACTTAAGAATAGGAATAGCCTCAATCCTATCATACAAATATCATACAACTATCTCTACACTCCATAGTATTCTACGATGTCTGCTACAACATGTAGTTCAACTCTTCATCCTCCTCCTCATCCCAATCCGCTCTCTTTCTCTTGGATCTCTGTAAACCTTGAGGCATCCCGAGGGAGTGAGAATTTCATAATTGCACTCCGAGCTTGTAGCATCCCTGAGAGCCTTCAGTATAAAAGGAAAAATTTGAGGCCCTTCCATTTATTGAACCTCTTCAACATCAAAATTGGAAGCTTCTTATTCTTCTTCATGAACCTTCATGAACTTCTCTAGCTGTCCCTCCTCATCAAGCTTCTCCATGAGCGCTCTGAGCTGATATAGTCTCTCCATCTCCCCTCTCACTGAACATGATAATAGGTTCGTCCAAGAAATGAAGATGAGAATGCATAGTAGAGCCATTGGTATGTACTTCCAATGCATAAAGCACGCCTTTGCAGCAGAAGCTACTTCATAGCCTATTATTTCCTCTCTTGGACCTCTTCGCTCTCTGTTCCACATGCAGTGGTTGGAAGGCAAGATCAAAAACCCCTATTCATGTGCGATAATGATCCATGTCATGTCCATATTTATGCTGGGGAATAAAGTCAACTGAATGAGCCAAGAAATGTTATGGCGGAAGCATATAAGAAGAAACAACAAAGCAGGAAATAAACTAGGTCGACAAGAAATATACACACAAACAATATGCAATAATTCAAACCAATTTATTACTTCTGCTCCATGAAATATGGAGGAATTAGATTGATGTCTATATTATATCATGTGCATGATTATATAGGATGCTGAGAGGCTTGGGTGATTTCCCGCTACATTCATTTACAAAAGAAGTTATAACGGTCAGAAGTTCAACTGTCACAGAGCATGTTGGTATGCTATATGTCGAGGTGAACATGTTGAGGTAGACCTATCTAGGCGAACCTATTGAATGAACATGCCAAGGTGGACCTGTTGAAGGCTAACCTGTCAGATGAACATGTTGAGGCGGACTTGTCGAAGGAGAATCTATCGATTGCTGGTGGATCATTCCTCCTTCCTTAAGAAAAAATGGTCTCCATTATGTATTCATTCAGGTGAGTAAACTTGTCGGCGACTTCATTAGCATAGTACAATTTTCCTTGTGTAGGGAGCTGACCATCTTTATCCACTTTAAAAAAGGGAATGGAGTTCATTCTTGTAAGGCATATGCATCATCCTACACTGGTATTGCAAATGAGAGGTTCCTGAACATTTGGATGGATGTCTTTGAGTTTTGTTGTCTGCAAGTCGTTATGTTCCAAAAATGGTGCATGGTATGGTTGAAGAAGATCTACTTTGAAAACTGGATGTAGGACAAGGCATTCATAAATATCTAGCTGAAAAGAATCTTCTCCAATATGTTTAAGGATATAGCATGGACCATATCACAAAGGTTTCACCTTTTTGTATGGACAAGTGAAGCGTTCCTTGTTTAGATGTAGCCAGACCTAATTTCTAGTTTGGAATGAATGAGAAATATAATGCTTGTTGTGTTGGTCCTTAGATTTTGGATTTGAGAGTTGCAACATTTCCTATTCTTGCTTCTGGATGTTGTAGATTTGATCTTTGAACTTCAATGATTTCTTCACTTCTCGTCCTTCGAAATTGGTATCGTTCAACTATGTCGAGGAACTAATTAAGTTGATAGGAGCTGAGGGTTGAAATCCGTAACAGATCTCAAATGGAATATTTCCTGTAGAGCTTCATTAAGAACTATTGTAGCTGTGCTGTATGTATGAAAGGCTCTCATCCCATGTTCGACGATGCTTGTGGTTATACATGTGAAGCAATTGTATGACTAAGAAATTTACAACTTCCATCTGTCCATCTGTCTATAGATGGAAGGATGTTGACAAAGAGAGTATCATGTCGAGATGTTTCTCGAGAGCTTTCCAAAAGGTGTTGAAAAATATAGCATCTTTGTCGGAAATAATGGTCGTCGGGAGGCCATAGTGTTTCCACACATGTTCAAAGAAGAGTTGAGCAATCTGCTGTGTTGTCATAGTCTTCTTGCATGGTATGAGTATAGCCATCTTGGAAAATATGTCGACTACTATTAGTATCGCGTCATGTTGATGTTTTGTAGTAGAATATCCTATCAAGAAGTCCTTAGAAATATATTCCCATAGTCGACTAGGAACTGGAAGGGGTGTATACAGTCCTTGCCATCGATTCGACGGTTTAGCAATGGCATAAACTATGCACAATCAAATGTACTTGTTGATGTCAGATTTAAGTGAATGCCAATATAATTAATTTTGGAGGATAACAAGTGTTTTTGTGACTCCAAAATGTCCTGCAGTCTTGCTATAGTGCTCGCCCCAAATGAGCTTCTGTCAGTACACAAAGCTGTCCAAGCTTGTATAGAAAGGTGTCTTTTAGGAAGTAGTCGACAGTTGACAACTCGTCGGTATGAAGCTTCTGATAGATTGTAGAAAAATCACAGTTTACCAAATACAATTGTGGCCAAGTAGTGGTGTCATAACCCTACATACTCATCACTGTAGAAAGTAGAGTATTGGGTGGTCTGCTGAGACAATCAGTTGCAACATTGGATTTGCCTTTCCGATATTTAATTATCAAATAAAATTATTGCAGGTAATTGATCCACTTGATTTCTCGGGTTGTCTTTATTTTCGACTGGGTCGGAGTGAACTGCAAAGGTTTATGGTCAGCGAGGATGACTGTTTCCTTTCCAAGAATGTTGTGTGTCCATTTTTTAAGAGCTTTCACAATGGCATACAGTTTGTTTTCATACGTCGATTACCTTCTGATAGTGTCGCTGAAAGTCTCAGAATGAAACGTGACTGGGTGACTTGACTGAGTGATCAGTGCACCGAGGGAATAATCCGATGCATATGTTTCAATATCAAAGAGATGATGCAAATAAGGTAACACAAGTATTGGTGCAGTACAAAGCTTGTTTTTTATTTGTTCAAAAGCTTGTTTTTGTGTCAGCTTCCACTTGAATACAATTTCTCATTTCCTTTCATAAACGGATTCAAAGGCCATGCAATGTGGCTGAAGCCAAGTATGAATCGTTAATAGAAATTTTATAGACCAAGAAAAATTCTTAGTTCATGAATGATTTGAGGAATGGGCCAATATTTGAGGATCTGTACTTTTCCTGGGTCGATATGAATGCATGCAGAGTCAATTACATACCCCAAATACTTGATGCTAGTCATTATTAATTCTTGCACATGATCTAGGAACTAGGAATCAAAATCATCAAAGAATAATTAACAAATACTCATGAATTGGAAATAACTGGAATACCAAATAGGTTTCCTCTCTGTATATTATATAAATAATAAAGGATTACAATACCATGCATGAGCAATGGTTTAACTCAATGAAGAATTCGAATACCTAAGGGACAATTCGAATTCAATGAGTGAGTCTAGCTTAACTGACTCTTTGCCATGCAATCTCACTCAGTTAACCACTTGACCAAAAACCCTAATTGACTCACCAAACCCTAACTGAAGTTGGAGTGCAATAAATGACTGAATCTCAACTGAAGGAGATCAAACACATGTCATATCAATCCAATCATCAAGTGCTAGTACTGCATGACTCCAATAAACCCTGATGAGGTTAACTGAAGCTGAACCGACCATCAGAAGTTGGTGAAGGCTCCTTGTTCGCTCCAGTTCATTAAAATAATATTAAATAATAATTAAATAATAATTAAATAATATATTTAATGCATGGAGGTGCCTTAACTGACTGTAACTGATTGGTTGAACTGAAAGTAACCCCCAGTTAGCAATTACGTGCATGAATGTCACACAGATCACCCCTGGAGTGCTCCAGTTAGCCTCCTTGACTGTAGGAAAGGATAAGTTAGCCTCCTTGACTATAGGTAGGCGTGGGAGTGACTAGGATGATGGTAATTAATGCTCCACTGATGTCAATTAAACTTAGGATAGTGGTTTAACTAGGCCAATTTGAACGAAGGAGTGAGTATGAAGGTAAATGTCTCCAACACCCCCCCTTAAGCTATACTCAGGAAGAGTTAGAAAACATAGATGCATAAAATGCTAGGGCCTTGGAAAAAAAGGCCATAGGTCACCCTGTACAATAAATCAACTGAAACAATGCTCAAAACAAACTAAGTGAGGAAAAGAGGGAAAACCCAGTGGGAAACCCCCCCCCTCAAGTTGAACACTGAAAGTAGTCTGGATCACCCTGATGAACTCACCCCCAACAATGAAAGGAGGTAAGTGAACTTCTTTTCTAAAAATCTCTTGGTGAAGATGTCCGGAGGAGTCTTCCACTTTGGAAGAAAAACAATGCACTCAACTGAATCAGAAACATAAACAGCCGCACGGTGAAAACTGGACCCATGTAGAGCAACTGAAATCATCTGAAGAGAGAGCAAAGGTTCTTGAGGATTTGAACCATGTGTGGAACACTCAAGAAACTGATATTTTGCAGCCTTGAACAGAAAACCATGAGTGGTAAAAGCAGCCCCAAATCTTAGGAGAAAGTGTCCATGCGGATGCAGAATGTCTTCCTTTTTACTAGTTCTGTGAGGAGATGAGCTTGTGACCAAAAGTAGAGAATCCCTGGGACTCTGGAGAGCGAATGCTTGAGCTCCATAATATAATATATATTCTGAAATATTTAATGATTCACAAAATAAAATATCAGCAACCTCAGAAGAGGAAACTAACACCAAATCCCCATCAGCAAATTTGAAGAAGAACTGCGGTATTTGATTTTTCACACCGAAGTCGGTGAGAGCAGCTACAAGCATGGCTGAAAGCTCTTGGATTTTAAAATATGAAAAAAATAATATCAGATCAGAATGTAAATCAGATCTAAATAAGTTCACAACAGATCCAAAACTATGAAATGAAATCAAATCCCCAGCAGCAGTTTTGTAGGAGACTTGCGGTACTTGTTTCTTCACACCGTTGATGAGAACAGCTACAAGCAGTACTGAAGGTTTATGAACCTAAAATTTTGGACCAAGAAATATCAGATCATATCCAAATAAGATCATATCAGATCCAATAAGGTTCATATCAGATCCAAAATTATGGTCAACCGAGACAGTGGATGCACAGTTTTCTTCTTCTTCAAAATTCTGAATTTTGGTGCATGCAATCCTGCAGGAATTTGCTGGAAGATATAGACCATGGGGAGTAAATGGATCACTCTGGTAATCTGATATTTCTTCCAAAATATCCAAGGTATCACATATTTGCACACCTGCAGCAACATTAGAGGAAGAAAATTCAAATTTCTCCTCACTTTCGGAAGCAATTACTGGTAAATTTTGCACAGAATTCAAAGGAAAATCATCGGTGAATGTTTGCATGGAAGTGCAGCCGTATTTTTCTTCAATATCAAAGATTCAAATGTCTTCTTCCGTTTCAGCAATATGAGAAGATGAGATATCAGAGATCTCATGAAATTCTGGAGCATCAGGAGAAGGAGTCACTTCATGGAGACTTTCTTCAATTCGAATTGAATGTGTAGAAGATTCTGCTTCATCTTCATCTTGAACAACTTCATCAGAGAGAGTAGAGGCTGAGAGTTTTGAGTGAAGAAATCTTGTGGTGCTGGCTGTAATCTCTAAAGTACTATTATGACCATAATTGTGCTTGCCAAAGGTTCTGTCCAATATTGTCCAGACTTCCTTTGGGTATTCAGTAGAACAAATAAGGTAGCACAAGCTATCATCAAGGGCCAGAGCTATTGATCCAAAAGCTCTGTCAATGTCATTTAGCCAGTCATTCTCATTCTCATAAGTCTCTCTTCCAATTCCAATAGACACCTCATAGAGACCTCGTCTCTTGAGATATGAAATCATCTTCAACTTCCATTCCGAATAGCTTGTGAATGGGGTGAGAGGAGGGATTGATGAGTCCATTCGAAGTTGTACCTGTTAAGACCTACAAATAAAAACAAAAGGGGCACCGTAAGGTCGGACAGACTGCACATTCTAGGCTTTTATCACACCCAGCATA
Source organism: Pseudotsuga menziesii (assembly GCA_001517045.1). Classification (NCBI taxonomy): domain Eukaryota; kingdom Viridiplantae; phylum Streptophyta; class Pinopsida; order Pinales; family Pinaceae; genus Pseudotsuga; species Pseudotsuga menziesii. Next base: position 451,829 of record LPNX010829148.1, on the reverse strand, counting down.
GTCAATCAAGCAAGCTTGATCAACAAGTTCTTTACTTGGGATATTGAGTGGTAAGCCTTGGCTTCTGGTGCAGTGCTGGATTCTTGAGCTATTGCTCAAATTTCATGGAGAAATCTGTCAAAAAGCTTGTTATTGAGAGATTGATATTCGTCCTGCCGCATGCTCTGATACCATATTAATTCTTGCACATGATCTAGGAACTAGGAATCAAAATCATCAAAGAATAATTAACAAATACTCATGAATTGGAAATAACTGGAATACCAAATAGGTTTCCTCTCTGTATATTATATAAACAATAAAGGATTACAATACCATGCATGAGCAATGGTTTAACTCAATGAAGAATTCAAATACCTAAGGGACAATTCGAATTCAATGAGTGAGTCTAGCTTAACTGACTCTG
>LPNX010829148.1:362421-451271 GCA_001517045.1 Pseudotsuga menziesii | reverse complement strand
TGGTAATTAATGCTCCACTGATGTCAATTAAACTTAGTATAGTGGTTTAACTAGGCCAATTTGACCGAAGGAGTGAGTATGAAGGTAAATGTCTCCAACAGTCATCACAAATGAGCATTTGTCCATGTTCAGATATAACCAATGTTGCTGGAGAGTGTCAAAAACTTGTCGAAGCTGTTTGGACATGTTCTTCCCATGATCGACTAAAAATCAAGATATCATCGAGATAAACAATGAAAAATTTACTAGTGAAAGGTCGCAGAAGGTCATCCATATATCTCATGAAGGTTGCAGGTGCATTGGTTAAGATGAAATGAATGGCTAACCATTCAAACTATCCTTCCTTGGTATTGAAATCCATTTTCCATACATCAGTGGAATCGATTGGAATCTAGTGGTATCCCGATTTGAGGTCAAGTTTCATAAAGAACTTAGCACCTTTCAAATTGTCGATGAGTTCATCAATCCATGGAAGAGGGTATCTATTCTTCAATGAGATATTGTTGAGAGCCCAATAGTCGATGCACATGCACCAAGTCCCTTCTTTCTTTGGAACTAAGACAACTGGAGTTCCAAAAGGAGAGGATTTAGGGAGGATATGACCCTTATCGATCAAATCCTAGATTTGTCTGTGAATCTCTTCATTTTCGAGAATGGATATTCTATAAACAAATGTGTTAGGTAATGAAGAACCATGAACAAGTTCAATGGAGTGTTTACGTGATAGTGCAGAGGTACTCCAACTGGTGCTTGAAATATGTTATGGTATTCTTCAAGAATGTCGTCTATTTGTTTTTTTTGTCGAGAGCTACGCTAGTCAGTGAGTCGACTCGTTGCTGCAGTATTCATGGAATGTTGAGGCTTTATCATGATTAATCTGAAATTTTGAGCATGATTGATAAGATTGTTTGTTTGTTTGGTAGATATCATAGAAACTATTGATGTGGGTTGTTTCTCTGGTATGGAATGCCATTGATTCCGGATTTTGACAATCATCTTCTGAGGCCTTGACTGATATGTACCGTGTCGATCCCATAGGTAGGGTTTACTGAATAGTGAGTTGGCTACAGAAAGAAGTGCCACGTCACAAGCTACTTTATATTCAAAAGGATTAATGAAGTAGGTGAGTTAGAATTGTCATGTGATACTTAGTTCCTGCCCATGCTTCATCCAGCTGATATTGTAAGGCTAAGGATGTGGAGTGGTGAAAAGACCCGGATTTCTTCACAAGATCTTCAGAAATGAAGTTCTTTTGGCTACCATTATCCAAAATTAGATGTAATGGATTGTTATGAACCCATATCCATGTATGAAACAGGTGCTATCGTTCCTACTCATCAATGATGGTCGAAGCTGTTAGAGTGGTCAAGGTCAAATTCAAAAGGGTTGATGCATTTGGATAAGATTATACTAGGGTTCTATCGGACAAGTCGGATGTCGAATTTTTTTCCCAAAATGTCTTCCAAGCTTTACATTCTGATGTATCATGCCATGATGAACTGTGATAATCACACCATTTTTTTGTAGGATCTTGTTTGATCCGATCCCTCTTGTCTTTATGAAACTTATTCTTTTGATGATAAGGATTTGGAGGAGTCAGCTGAGAAGGGTTCTTGAACTTGTTGGAGTTGGATGGTGACTTCTTGTCAGATGTTCGACCTATTGGCTTGTTCGTGAAATGTATTTTCCCTTTATGTTTAGCTTCAAGCTTGATGGCATAATGAAATGCATCTACAAGCATATTGATAGTTAGAAACTCCATCTCTTGCTAAATGTATGGGGATAAAACACTGACGTACTTCAGGACAAGCAATTTATCTTCTTCTTGGAAGCCAAGTCTAGCCATGAGTCGATAGAACTCATCGGTGTAACTCTTTACTAACTAGTCTTTCCACTGCCTTAGCTACTGCCACTTCTTATACTGTTGTTCAAGGTACTTGGGTGGATAGAACTCCTTTCAGACATATTCAACAAATTTTACCCATGTGTCTATAGGGTATTCTTATTTTTCCATCTTTGTCGATAAATTCTCCCACCAACAATGTATGAAGGTTGACATCTTTAAGGATGCAATGGTGATATTTTCTTCTTCGGAGAGTTGACTTACCGCATAGTAAGATTCTAGTTGCTATACCCAATTGTTGACTAATTCCACATCAATATTTCCTTCAAGGTTTAGTATTTCTAGATTCATTTTCACTTTGAAGGGGCTTATTTTATTGGAGTACGATCACATCGAGGATTCTATGGAGTTCGTAGTGACTTGCATGAGAATCTTGCTGAACTGGGAGAACACTTCAGTTCGCTGGTGAGCCAGTTCTTTTTCTATGAGTTGCTCTATCTCGTCAGTTTCATGTCTATAGTTTGCTTCTTCGGCCATCTTTTCTGAAGTTGAAGGAAGTGTCTACTTGTGATGCCGAGTTTGCGAGCGTGTTTGAATAGGTATAAGTTGAATAAATTTGATGGAAGTGCTTATGTAACTTAAGACTCTGAACAAGATCTTGCTCTGATACCAATGATCCAGGTCGTGTCTAGATGCACGCTGGGGAAAACAGTTCAATCAAAGAGCCGAACACTGTTATGACGAAAGCGTATAAGAAGAAATAAAAAAGCAGGAAATACACTAGGTTGACAAGAAATATACACACAGACAATATGCAAGAATTCGAACCAATTTATTACTTCTGCTCCATGAAAGATGAAGGAATCAAATTGATGTCTATATTAGATAATGTACATACTTATATAGGATGATGAGAAACTTGGGTGACTACCCGCTATGTTTAGGTACAAAATAATTTATAACAGTAAAAATTTCAACCATCACAGAGCATGATGATATGTTGTATGTTGAGGTGAACATGTCAAGGAGGACTTGTCGAGGTGAACCTGTCGAATGAACATGACAAGGTGGACCTATCGAAGGAAAACCTGTCGGCTGAACATTTCGAGGATGACCCGTTGAAGGAGAACCTGTCGAAGGAGAACCTTTCGGTTGCTGGTTGGATCACATAACTCATTTTCAATGTAAAAAATTAAACATGGTAAAAATTTGTGGCGCTAAAACCACTAGAGTTATGGCTTCTAAAATGCATATTTTTTATTTTTTATTTTGATGGTTTGTTTTGTGTCTGTATATATATATATAAGGTACTATGGTCAAGTAAAGAAGCATGCGAATGTAAGTGCATTTTCAAATTTAGTGGTGAGAAAGGACAAACCTTTTGATTTCTTTGGTGGTGTTATCTCATGTAGTTTAGGTGTTAGTGATATAATCTAGGTGTTTAGTGGGTAGAAAGAATTCTACTTTTATTAAATTCATATAAATTATTTTTTAATGTAGTTTTGATGTTATTATGAACAACATAGTAGATTTTAGTTTTGCAACAATCTTGATGTTTTTTTGTATTGGAACAATATGTTAGATAACTTCAAATGTTTCGAGACTAAAACTAGGTTGTATTCAATCTATAAATATCTATTGCTTATTGGAATTAGAAACTCTTGGGGGGTATTTAGAGAATGATGGAGTCAAAATATGGATTAAAATCTATATATTTTTTTCATGTCAAGAGACAACACAATTAAGAAGCATACATATCATCCAAGAGGGAATCAAACTAGCAGTCAACCTCCCTATTGATTATTGGATATAGGGAAGGTGAAGAATTATATAAGGTTTCTTCTTTACAAGATGGACCCTCTCTCGCTCTATTCATCGATGGGGCCTGCAAGTATCCCATCATATAATTTTGGCCTTATTAGCTCCTAACATAGAGGGATACTTAATCTACATTGGCCCATGTTGTACATCGAAGTAATCATCAACAATATTTTCCTTTATGTCTTTTGGGATATATGTCAACTCCTAGGTCGTGACGCATGGTATAAATAAGGTAAGAAATATACAAGGAGAGTGGATCTAGGATCTATGATCCAAAAATAGTGAGTATGTCATGGTATGCACTAGAAGTGTCTCTCTTAATATCATAATATGAATGAGGAAACATTGAAATAGTAATATGTCTCAATGAACTAGAATAACTAGAAGGGGAGCTATAATGGGTAGTGTCTCGACATTGGGAGTGGGGAGCCTATTGTTGTGATTTGGATGCATACAACTAAGTGTTGGGATGGGGTCGAAACTAGCAATGTCAATGGGTTCGAGAGGATGTAGATGTGGTATATGGTCGAAAGCAGTGTCATCCATCGTCGATCTCTAGAAGCACCTAGAGGAGGGGATCAATGGAAAGAAGAAAGTGATATGCTGAGTAGAGGCGAGTCCCGACTGCAAATGTCACTGGAGGAGGAGGGAATGAAGATAATAGTAAACATGTCTTGTGGAAACTATGGCATGAACCTATCAATTCAAGAGACTCACACGCACAATTCTTGATTTTTCTCTCAATAATTACATCAAAAACATCGATTTCCTAAAGTTCACAATATTGCCATAGATTTTATTAACTAAGGCCAACTGAGAAAGGATTGACAAAAGTAACAACAGGGATTCATAAGTGTGGTTTTTTTGGATGTTTATGTCATGGTTATGATGTTCAACTCTACTTTTCCTCATCTTTGGTCCCTATTTTTTTCTAGGATTTCTCTAACCAACAAGAGTTGGAGCGCTGCAGTCTAAGTGTAAGTTAGAGAGTCTACCATACAAAAAACTTAGTTTCTATCTTGTATGAACATGCTCAACATCAAAGAAATCAAGACCAATTTCAAATCCTTGGTGAATTTGATAGAAGAGATGGAATGGCCTCTTGTTTGCAACATTTCAAGCTAACAACAAATCCCCTTGTACTTTTTCACCAAATAGAATAAATAAATAAATAAATAGAATGGAAAAAGAATAGAAAGACCCTGCCTTGCTGATACAACAACCTTACATAGAAAAGTTTCCCCTTTATGAAAATCAAACGTTGCAAATGCACACAAATTATTACCTAGAGGAAAATTCCCTATACATTCCCTAGATAGAATCCCTAATGTATATTCGCCAAAATATCAAGTGGGTGCACAATTCCATGTGCCTATATGAATGTATATTCCTTGCTAATTTTCTCTACACATGCAAGTTCTATTGGACCTAGGAGTTACCCAATGAACGATGCATTGTTTACCAACCTCAGTGTTCTTTCAATGTCTGATAGATAGGATTGAAAAATGCAGTAATTAGTTGGTCCTCTGGAGGCTTGATCTCCTCACTGGTTTTTCCAATTTGTTTTCCCCTTTTCTACTCAAGCTCCTGCTCCACATATTTGAGCCTATGTAAAGGAAGTGGTATTAATGCAAATACATACAAATGTAAGGGAAAGTGAACCTAAGGGTTAAAGATGAAGGAATACATGTTAGGGTATTCAACTATAACCATCATTTCCTAAGAGAAGGTGTCCTGTAGAATGAGCTCCTCCTTTTCCCCCTTTTCATTTCACCTTATTATTATTGTTATTGTTGTTATTATTATCACATATTTTAGTGATTGCTTCCTTGCTGGTCTCATTTGCAGCTATGCCCTCCTTGCACTCTCCCTGCTTTTGCTAGAATTCCATCTCCTACAGCACTAACTTAGGCCATAATATATAAAATAAATTTATTAATTCAATCTCATGACCATAATAGGCTAAGTACCAAAGTGAGCGGCTTGCTCACTTCCTCTACTCTTCCTCTTTCTCTTCTTTAACATCGTTTGGTGAGAGTGCCCACTTCTTCCTGATATGCTTTTGCTCCACCATGGTTGTTCTTGTGAATTGTTTCCACTCACAGAGTACTCCCGGACCACCAAAACCTATGAGGGAATTGTGAGCAAGTGAACCCCAATTGATCATAAATTCAAGGAAGGGAAACATAGATATTCACCCCAACTTGAAATATGGCTATACCAAAACAACCCTCGAAATACAACAACAACAGCCATGCCCTATAACTCCCATAGAAACACCAAATCTATGTGCATAAATTTTAATGTTTTCATTAATGATATTGATGTTCCCTTGAGGGAAAAACTTTATAGTTTGTAAGTTACAAATTTGTTGTATTAGTCCTTCGGGCCATCTTTGTGTTTTTAAGATCAAGATCTTTGTATTACCCATCATGCAGTGTTACTTAACCCTTATAATTGAAACACATACAAGGTGAATTATGGGTAAGTAGGGGCCATTTAATCCCATGGGATTAGCTAAACCAAGGTTTCCCATGATATTGGGAATGTGTGTTCAATCCTCTTGTGAATATTTATAGTGGAGATATGCATCGTTTCAAGCATGGAGAGATGTTCTTGGATTGGTCTGGTTGTTTCTTTATGTGGACCTAATAGATACTTCGAGTGGATTTGACATACTGGTTACAATTACCAACAAAAATTTCCAAAAGGTGAGGGCATTCCATCATGGTACCTGTTATGGCATGTTTTTGTTTTCTATTTTTGAACCATTTGCTTGTCTTAAAAATATGATTTTTCTTATTGTTTTAAAGTTTTGGCCTTGGTTTCTTTTAAAATATTTTGATTTTAGGCTTATGTTTATAGTTGATTTAATAGGTTTTCTTTTTAATTTTGGCTTTACTTAATTAATTTCATGGTTTTTATGGGCTTATAGGATGTATATATTTCTGAACGGTTCTAAAGAAATATCATAAGGCCTTATTTAAAGTTATTTACCAAAAAATACCACTTTGTTTGGAGTTTTGGTTAAAAAAATCATAAAACAGGTATTTTTGTAGTGCAAGCTCGAAAAAGTTACACAGGCGTGCTACAAGAAAATCGCGCTCTTTGAAAATCATGATTTTTGGCTCAAAATTTTTGAAATTCGCACATAGGAGAGGTCATTCACACTTGTTAATGAGTTTGATACGTGTTTTTGGCCAGAGTGATCATTGTGATAGGTGTTAGCAGTTCAAGCAGGCCATCATTAGGGTAAGTTATGGTGGTCCGAAGGTTATGATATAGAGTAGTGGAACATTGATAATTATCCATGATGAGGAAAATTCACCTTGAATTACGCATGTTCTGAGGCGCATGAAGAGCATACGAGTTCATGGTGAAGTGTTAGCAGTTTGTAATCAAGTTTTGAAGCAGGTCAGAAATTTAGGGCTTTGAGGAGCGACTGTTTGAAACTATCGTGGCGGTTAGAGGAGGTTTAAAGAATAAAGCTGGACACCTAGCAAATAGAAGCACGTGATTTTAGCAGCTGAATTCACTATTCTAACAGGTAGGATGAGAATTGCTCATGTTCCCTGTATTTGGGTTTTCATTGACAGAAGATCAATTAGGGAATTAAATGAAGAATGCTAGTATATAAGCCTAATTGATATTGAAGGTTGAATTTTCTTTGTCAAGAAAATTAAAATATTTCTCAGTCTAAATGATAAAGTCCAGTTTGGGGGTTTGGTTTTCCAACAAAGTACTGTTTGTCAAGTTTCTAGGATTTGAATAAGAGTTAGAGTTTGTTTTACTGAAAGAAGCAATTTGACAGTCATTTAAAATGAAAAGAAGTGGTAAAACCAATAGAGTTGAACCTTCAGATATATCCTGGGTTCAGACTGTGCAAGATTGTTTTTAGAGGCAAGATGGTTAATATTTTTTGAAAGAATTGATGGGTATCATACATAAGTCTCTTATAAATTTGCTCAGTGTTTGGATAAATATATTGTTACTTTTGATACTTTGAAGTTTAAGTTGACCAAATAATTGTTAGCAGAAGCTACAGGGACCCCAGATGAAGGTGAATACTAGTTTAAAAAAGTTCCTTTCACCTTTGATGCATAGAAATACTTACTTCCAGATGTGGTAGCATATTGGGGTAAAGAGGTACATATTCAAAAATTTAAACCAGAATGGATAGAGCCAATCGAAATCTTGCAAAGTTATATCACTTGTGAAGGGAGATTTGCATTTGTTTTCAAGTATCATTGTAGGTTTTTGCAGCATCTCAGCCATGAAGTAAAAATGAATCTTCCATTTTTCTTTAAAAGTTTACAAAAGATGTCTAGCAGGGTGAAGGAGCATCCAGATCACACTAAACAATCTGTGTTTCATCATGGGCTTATAAAACTAGTCATAAGTACTGTACTTCGAAAGCAGGAGAAAACATGGGAATATTTTCTTTTTTGGTCAGGATTTCAAATAGAGAAGCAAGATCAAACTCATAAAATACAGTTGAATAAGGGTCATAATTTTGTAAAGAAGCTGAAAAAGAGAGTCATAGTTAAGACTGAAGAGGATAATGCACCAGAGAAATCTATGACTCAAGAACATGAAAATGTTGAAGTTAAACAACAGGTCAATATTGAGGAAAATGAAATATCAAAGGCAGAAGTGTAAGAAATAGAGCCTATATAAGATACTATTCATGTAGAATGGAACCAAGAAGTAAAGGAAAATGTAAAAGAACAGGAACAAGTTCCTATTACAGTGCAGTCTGAAGATGAGGAAAAGTCATTGTCTGATGAAGCTAGGGTTGACATTGAATAGGATGTACAGAAACAATATGAAATAGGAGGAAGCCGCATATAAATAATTGGTAGTGAAGACATCACAAATGTGATTGAATAAAATAGTTAAAGAACATCCATTACAAGACTTGTAGTGTGCAAAGATTATTGAGAATTATGGTCTGTTTTTCCTGTTTTGGGTTATTGCAATTGAGTGCAGATCACGAGCTGATGGAGATGAATTTTATGAGAAAAAAAGAGGTTTTTGTTCACAATATACCCATTCACAAAAACCTCTCTCAGGTTTGCAGAATATATCAAGGTTTGAAATATTCAATTTAATATTTACAACCTATTTTTTAGGGTTTTAAAAAATTTAATATTTTCCTGTTTTAGTCTTCATCTTGCGGGGAATATTCTGATTGATTGGAGATGAATTTTTAAAAAACGAGAGATTTTTGTGTCCATAATGGACCCATTCACAAAAACCTCTCTCAGGTTTTGCACAGGTGTCATGGATCGAGAGATATGGAAGCTTCTTTGACACCTATTTTTCAGAAATTTGCCAAATTTACCAGGAATCCGATTTTGCTATTTTTAGTCAATTAGTTGAAAGTTGGTTAATGTAAATGCTGAGTAGTTTCAAATTAGACCTAATGAAGGGAAGATAGAACTAATTTTTTGTAATTATAAAAGCTGGACAAGGGTATAGTGCAAGGGTTTGATTTTTGTTGCAAGGGGAGGCTATCAAGCTGTGGTTTATGAAGCTAAATGTAAAAACTCTTATGTATTTTTGAAAGACTGATTATGAAATATATGCAGATATAAGCCCTAATTAGCTTATTGTCTAGTTTCATTTCTGATTTGTGTTAATCACTCAGTTGATATACTCATTTCTTGTTTAAGGTAATTATGCATGAAATGCTTGTTGATTGTGGGTGGAATTCAGTGTTGTGATTATTGTGTTTGGTTTATAGTTTATATGTTATGCATCTCAGTTCTTAAATTGTTCATGATTTAGTGTTTTCTTTAGCTTCATGAAGTTTCTACCCTCTTGTCTACAAACTGTACAACCAAAACCCTAGAAAAACCTATTTTACTTAATTATGTTTATTGAAATTGTGTTGGCTTGTTCTTTCGTAGTTTGAGAACAATTTCTGGCACTAACATCTTTGGCGTCGTTGCTGGGGATGAAGCTAAAAGCCTATTTTCCATGGGTTACTCATCATTTCACTGGTTTTGAGAGGTGAATTTAAACCACCAAATTTTAAAACACTACTTTTCACCAAATATTTCATAGTGGCTACTAAAGGAGTTGGAACAAGAAGTAGACCTAGTTCACCTATACAACTGGGTGTCTCAGACCCAGAGCAGATTTTGAAAAAATCTAGGAGAATCAAAAGGTCTCATTCATCCCCAGATTTTTGCAGCCCTAATTAATTTGACCTACTGTCACCCTTTCCACTTTTCGAGGAGGAAAAAAAAATCTATCTTGACAAATCGATTGGCGACTCCACTAGTTCAAGATGCAGAGGCTGAAGACCATGGAAGCCATTCTGGCTTGAAGGTTTGCACCTTTCAATTTTTTCAACGGTCCAGGTTTTCCAAATCCAGTACCTACTATGGATGTTTGGGGAGATTTTATTCCATGGTTTAGAGAAAGCAAAGAGGATAATCCTTCAAATCACCTCATCAGATTTCATCAATATATGGTTTAGTTAAATATACAACATGAAGATGTGCTCATGAAGATGTTCATGTATTCACTCAAGCAAGATGCATGAGAATGGTATTTTTCTCTTCCCGCTGCTAGCATTTCCTCACTGAAATAATTCCACACATGTTTTCGGAAACATTGTAAGTATGTGTTCTCAGCTGAATTTTTTTTAAAGATTGTTGTGAGCAGGCTTATTTTTATAATACAATTTCTGATTCAAAAAATCATGATGATAAGTATAATCAAAGATTCAAAACATATCATGAAGAAGTTTTAGTTTCAGAATTTGTTGAAGATGAAGATGTAACATTTTCAGATATTGCTGTCAAGGAAGAATTCCATGATCATTACGATAATCAAGTTGTTGTTTTAGGTCAGGTTGAAGATTATTCTAGTGATGAGATCAATAGAGATAGTTTGGAATATTCTCATAATGATTTCAACAGTCGTAATAATCATTTGAATGATAATGCTGTTGAATATCAATATCTTGTTCAACAAGTTGTTGGAAATCATTGTTGTGTTAAAGATTGGCTTTGTATTGAAGAAAAATACGAACCTTCAGCATCATCATTCGAAATTTCCTAGAATGCTCCTCGTTATGATGAAGAGATTAGGGTTCCAAGACAAGAATTCTATGATGAATTATATTCTATTCCTTTTTGTTTTGATACTAAAATCAATGAAAGCCAGGCTGTTCACATTTTTAACGTTATATCAGAAGTTGCTTATATTCATGGTTATGATAAATCTGCTATTCAAAACAATTATGAAGATGCTCTAATTTTTAATAAATATGATGATGAAATTGAAAAGAAAGACCCAGAAATGTGTGAGGTGTGTGATATGGCACAATCTGATTAGTAGAATCAGGAATGCATTCAGTCCATTATCCTTGAATAGGCAAAGCCAATGCATGATAGTTATCCATTTGAAGACAGTGTGGAAAAGGAGGTTCAGCTTGTTGACATTATTGATGATACTGTCCAAAAAATTCTGTAGCAAATTTAGACTAATCCTGATGTCTTTTATCGCCAATGCCTGCTTGATATTCATGGAACAAAATATTCTTATGGACAACCTATCTTTTTCATAGAATGAGAAGAGGTAACTTTTAGAAATTTTTATGATCTAGTGGCAGATTATTTAGAGTCAATACTAAGTTATAAATCTGTTATTTTAGAGACACCATTTGATGAAAGTGAGTATAAGTTGTTAGATCTTTTCTCTTCATGTTTTCCAATATTTCTGATTATATATATATATTCGAAGTTGGAAACAAGTTTTGGTGGGTTGATGAAATTTTTTCCTGGTTACATTGGAAATGGGATCACAATTTGATTCAGTAAATGGAAGGTTCCTCAAATACTTTTATAGTCTTTGAAAGAAAGATATTTCATTTTCATTGTATATATCGGTGGGTGAATGATTGAATAAAAACTCCATAGACCAATGGATGTTTTGCATAATAGTAAGCAGTTTTAGTTACAGAAGGAACTAGTCTACAGGTTCTTGAAGCCTCACAAGGTGGACTTCATCCCGCAGCAGGAGCCAGAGGTTATAGCATGTTTTTGTTTTCTATTTTTGAACCATTTCCTTGTCTTAAAAATATGATTTTTCTTATTGTTTTAAATTTTTGACCTTGGTTTCTTTTAAAATATTTTGATTTTAGGCTTATGTTTATAGTTGATTTAATAGGTTTTCTTTTTAATTTTGGCTTTAATTAATTAATTTCATGGTTTTTATGGGCTTATAGGATGTATATATTTTTGAAAGGTTCTAAAGAAATATCATAAGGCCTTATTTAAAGTTATTTACCAAAAAATAACACTTTGATTGGAGTTTTGGTTAAAAAAATCATACAACAGGTATTCTTGTAGCACAAGCCCGAAAAAGTTACACAGGTGCGCTACAAGAAAATCGCGCTATCTGAAAATCATGATTTTTGGCTCAAATTTTTTGAAATTCGCACATAGGAGAGGTCATTCACACTTGTTAATGAGTTTGATACGTGTTTTTGGCCAGAGTGATCATTGTGACAGGTGTTAGCAGTTTAAGAAAGCCATCATTAGGGTAAGTTGCAGTGGTCTGAAAGTTATGATACAGAGTAGTGGAACATTGATAATTATCCATGATGAGGAAAATTCGCCTTGAATTACACATCTCCTAAGGCACATGAAGAGCATACGAGTTCGTGGTGAAGTGTTAGCAGTTTGTAATCAAGTTTTGAAGCAGGTTAGAAATTTAGGGCTTTGAGGAGCGACTGTTTGAAACTATCGTGGCAGTCAGAGCAGGTTTAAAGAATAAAACTGGACACCTAGCAGACAGAAGCACGTGATTTTTGCAGCTGAATTCACTGTTCTAACAAGTAGGATGCGAATTGCTCATGTTCCCTGTATTTGGGTTTTCATTGACATAAGATCAATTAGGGAATTAAATGAAGAATGCTAGTATATAAGACTAATTGATACTGAAGGTCGAATTTTCTCTGTCAAGAAAATTAAAATATTTCTCAGTTTAAGTGATAAAGTCCATTTTGGGGGTTTGGTTTTCCAACATAGTACTGTCTATCAAGTTGCCAGGATTTGAATAAGAGTTAGAGTCTGTTTTACTGAAAGAAGGAATTTGACAGTCATTTAAAATGAAAAGAAGTGGTAAAACCAATAGAGCTGAACCTTCAAACATATGCTGGGTTTAGACTTTTCCAGACTGTGCAAGATTGTTTTTAGAGGCAGGATGGTTAAGATTTTTTGAGAGAATTGATGGGTATCATACATAAATATCTTATAAATTTGCTCAGTTTTTGGATAAATATATTGTTACTTTTGATACTTTGAAGTTTAAGTTAACTAGAGAATCGTTAGCAGAAGCTACAAGGATCCCAGATGAAGGCGAATACTGGTTTAAAAAAGTTCCTTTCACCTTTGATGCACATAAATACTTACTTCCAGATGTGGTAGCAGATTGGGGTAAAGGGGTACATATTCAAAAATTTAAACCACAATGGATAGAGCCAATCGAAATCCTACAAAGTTATATCACTTGTGGAGGGAGATTTGCATTTGTTTTCAAGTATCATTTTAGGTTTTTGCAGCATCTCAACCATGAAGAAAAATTGAATCTTCCATTATTTTTCTTTAAAAGTTTACAAAAGATGTATAGCAGGGTGAAGGAGCATCCAGATCACACTAAACAATCTGTGTTTCATCATGGGCTTATAAAACTAGTCATAAGTACTGTACTTTGAAAGCAGGAGAAAACATGGGAATATTTTCTTTTTTGGTCAGGATTTCAAACAGAGAAGGAAGATCAAGCTTAGAAAAGACAGTTGAATAAGGGTCATAATTTGGTAAAGAAGCTGAAAAAGAGAGTCATAGTTAATACTGAAGAGGATGATGCACCAGAGAAATCTATGACTCAAGAACATGAAAATGTTGAAGTTGAACAACAGGTCAATATTGAGGAAAATGAAATATCAAAGGCAAAAGTGAAAGAAATAGAGCATGTAGAAGATACTATTGATGTAGAACTGAACCAAGAAGTAAAGGAAAATGTAAAAGAACAGGAACAAGTTCCTATTACAGTGCATTCTGAAGATGAGGAAAAGTCATTGTCCGATGAAGCTAGGGTTGACACTGAACAGGATGTACAGAAATAGTGTGAAATAGGAGGAAGACACATATAACTCATTGGTAGTGAAGACATCACAACTGTGATTGAACAAAATAGTTAAAGAAGAGCCATTGCAAGACTTGGAGTGTGCAAAGATTATTGAGAATTATGCTCTATTTTTCTTGTTTTGGGTTATTGCGATTGAGTGCATATCATGAGCTGATGGAGATGAATTTTAGAAAAAAAAAATTTGTTTTTGTTCACAAGATACCCATTCACAAAAACCTCTCTCAGTTTTGCAACAGCTGTCAAGGTTTGAAAGATTCAATTTAATCTTTACAACCTATTTTTTAGGGTTTTAAAAATATTTAATATTTTCCTGTTTTAGTCTTCATCTTGCGGGGAATATTATGATTTATTAGAGATGAATTTTTAAAATAAAAGAGAGGTTTTTTTCCATCGTGGACCTATTCACAAATACCTCTCTCAGTTTTCGCACAGGTGTCACGGATCGAGAGATATGGAAGCTTCTTTGACACCTATTTTTCAAAAATTCACCAAATTTACCAGGAATCCGATTTTGCTATTTTTTTGTCAATTAGTTGAAAGTTGGTTAATGTAACTTCTGAGTAGTTTCAAATTAGACCTAATGAAGGGAATATAGAACTACTTCTTTGTAATTATAAAAGCTGGACAAGGGTACAGTGCAGGGCTTCAATTTTTGTTGCAAGGGGAGGCTATCAAGCTGTGGTTTATGAAGCTAAGTGTAAAAACTCTTATGTATTTTTGAAAGACTGATTATGAAATATATGCAACTATAATCCCTATTTATCTTATTGTCTGGTTTCATTTCTTATTTGTGTTAATCACTCGGTTGATGTACTCATTTCTTGTTTAAGGCTATTATGCATGAAATGCTTTCTGACTGTGGGTGGAATTCAGTGCTGTGATTATTGTGTTTGGTTTATAGTTTATATGTTATGCATCTTAGTTCTTAAATTGTTCATGATTTATTGTTTTCTTTAGCTTCATGAAGTTTCTTCCCTCTTGTCTACAAACTGTACAACCAAAACCCTAGAAAAACCTATTTTACTTAATTGTGTTTATTGAGTTTGTGTTGGCTTGTTCTTTCGTAGTATGAGAACAATTTATGGCACTAATAGTACCTTTTAAGATTATCATCATATTTTGTACGTTGACCTTCATTTGTCTAAGACATGACTAGTGTGGAATTTGAGGGAGTAAAATAATGTAATATGTGATTAATGTGTCAAGGAAAAGGGGCAAATTCAAGGAAAAAAATGGTCATTTACAAGGTGGGAGGACACATTAATAAAACTTGAAACCTCACACATCCAAATATTCCATGTGATAAGGATAATTTTTCTGCATCAACCTTACCTTAATGAGATAATGGGAAATATTCCATTTTGTCTCTGGGGATCATGCGAAATTAATAGGTCTATATCCACCACACAAGCCCAACTATAAAGGAAATATTTATCATGTAAGTGGAATATAGTGTTCATTTCAAGTTTGGCACACTAAGGATGGCTCTCATGGCCTAGTCCATGTTCTAGGCTAAACATACAAAGTCCTAGGCCATAACATTTTCCTCAAGGGATCGAGGCCCACACATGGGGCCCTTGTCCATAATGTCATCTCTATGTGGGAAATATTTGGCTTACAAGCAAGAAATGGCCATTTCAAGCTATGTGTGACCAAGAATGATTATCATTGATTGGGCCATATTATCATGTCAAAACATAACGCCTAAGGGTAAGGGGCTCATGTCATGTGTGATGTGCTAGACCACCTCAAAGGCCCTATATACTACATAGATAATATTTAGCTAATGAATAATATATGTCGACCATTTTGAGGTTTGGCACACCAAGTATGGATTTCAGTCCCTAGGCCATGATTTGATGTGAAAAGAGTTGTTGGGCCAAATTTGATTTCCTTAGGGATCATGAACTATGTGTGGGGGGTTCTTAAGAACCGCTCCCATAGACCTAATTTTTTTTGGGGGGCAGGGGTGCTTAGAAAAACCGACTCAAGCCAAAACCACCCCTAGTGTATTTTATTTTCGTCATGGTCATCATGGGTCTAGAATTACCTATTAATCACAATAGTTATACTCAGTTTTTTTGCTTTAACAATGTTAATTTTTCTATCACTATGATATGTTTTCCCTTCTACATGGAGGATCAATTTGACTGTAAAATCTTGAATTCCCCTGAGTGGAAGGTCTCAATTATCTCTTTGCTACATTTTGTTCGCAGAATTTCCAGTATGATTTGTACTTTTGATTGTATTATTATTTTGCTTCAATAGATTAGTCTCTGAAATTACAAAAATAAATAAATTAGGGTTTATTCATATAGTAACTAATTTCTCTTTTTCCTCTGAGCTAGGTTTTCGATAGGGGTAAATGGTTGAAGAAACTATACATTAGAAGTAAGGTGTCAAGTTAGGGTCCAATAAGGTTGGAAGATACGGTTGAAGAAACTACACATTAAAAACAAGATGTAATTTAAGGTAAGACAATAAACTAAATTCTAAAGGGATATTTCCCACTACAGATTATCATTATAAAATTGTATGTAGTGCATTATCAAGAATCTTACCTTCCCTATATTGATAACTATGATATGTTCCCCATGGCTATATTCGAGGTGACTAAATTAGGTTAAACTAGAACAATAGAGATAGATTCTTAATTACCTTAGGTATGAAAATGTTGTGAGCATTAATATTATCAACTAGGATTAATTGGAGCTCAATTATGGTGTTGAAATGCTCTATTTGTTTTAAAATATAGATAATTGGTTGGAAGAGGAATTAAAAGAGAGAAAGGGATAAGGGCTATGTGGTATACATGGGTTGTTAGTGCTTGATGTGTGTGTAAGACCCATTTAAACCAACTAATTAATGTCCCAACTTTGTCCCCATGAATTATGAGGACAAATTTAGATATTTTGATTGTGGTCACAATGATATCTCTAATGGCCCATTAAATAGTTATGATAGCATGGAACAAGATTTTGATCCCACAAGATAATTTAGGATCATTCAAAGTGAAAAAGAAGGATTTTTTAGGCTCGATCTTAAACTTAATTTCTCTTTCTTCATGACTTTGCATTAAAATATCATAAACAAGATGTATGACATATTAAGGTCCCATGCAATACAGTAATGAGACAAACCTTGAATATGCTACATATATTCAATTGAAACAAAATAAACTCTACATCTATGTGGAATGGTGGTCTAGATGAGGATTTAACTTTATAGTATTGACCAACATATTAGGATTATTAATCCTCCCTTGTCCAATTTGGTCATATGTCTAAATCGGGAGTCATGTCTAAATCAAGAGTCCATCCAATCTATTTTTAGTCACTATCACCATTGGGTCCACTTGGCCTAATTGGGGCACATGTTTCAGTTAGTAAAGTGTGGGAAACATTAATTGAGGCCCACTGCCACTAATTGCACTTGCATGCATCAGTGTAGGAGCCTCCTAGACCAATCCCTACAATTTAGGAGCCACTGGGAGTGCCGAAACTAACCAAGGTCAATTAAGTTGAGTTGGTGACCAGTCAAGCTAAGTTAGGAGTCAGTTACATTCAGTTAGCACTAGGTTTTCATGGCTGCATGCAGGAGGGGCGCATTTCTCACCTACCAAAGTCAGTTAGCCTTAGTCAAAATTGAATGTAACACTTGAGTTGTGTTTTAGAACTTCGATGAACTCCGATGATGATTTAGACAAGGTCAGTTAACCATTGAGTCCTCCGATAATGATTTAGACAAGGTCTTAGTTACCTATAGTCAAGTAGAGTGTAATCAATTTGAATTTCCTCATGTGGATTCGAATTGCTAGTGGATTTTTAGCCATTGTACTTCATTGTAATTATTATATAATTACTTTTGATTAATGAAAGCATTCACATTTGCAAGCCATTTTTGCACTATTTCATTCTTCAATCGCTGAGTAAATTATGTGATCTATTTTGTGAGTTGTGTGTTTGTCTATAGATCTATGTGCTCAATTTATACAACAAACCAAAACTTTGTTTCCCCACATTGTGCAAATCATGGATGCTAGCTTTCACATGGGAAAATATTATAATACTCTCAATGCAACATTTAAAGAGAGTGTATTTTAGGATATATATATATTATTCGACTTGTCGCAACTTGATGATGTATATTATGACATATATACACTCTTAAATACAAAATTACAAGGTTCTTATGGTGTTCCACCCACAACATCAACCTCAGTGGTCAAATCCAACCAAAAAATTGTCAAAAATGTATGTCGAGTCTCATATTAATGTATGCTATTTCATAATATATTATATATTTAGATTTTTCCTTTAGGGTTGGTCAAACATTCAAGGCTTGTTAAGATTTTTATTTTTGAAGGAAAGTCTCCATGATAGGGACTAATGGCCATTGTAGATATGTCAAATGTAAATATTTGGATCTTTAAAACTTTGAGAGGTTACAAATGATTCTAAATATTATGCATGTTTTACACTTTCATGACATCTTTAGTGACGATTGGCATTCTTTGTCATACACTAAAAAGGTGCACAAACACATGTTGTTAAGGTATGTGCATGCAAAGTGATGAAGTGTGTTTATACATTCTAGAACTTGGTATAACTAATGTTTTCCTAGATAATACTTTTCGACGTTCAACAACAACTCCAAAGTTGTGTTGGAATCCAAGCTTCAAGTCTTCCTCTGTGGGCACTTCATTGAATCGATCAACCTGCATATTTTCATAACGTCATGGATTTTTTGTTTTACAGTTCAATAAAACAAAAATAATTTGCAATTTATTATTTGGATGTAATATTGGGTTTTTGTTACTTACAATTCATGCTGCCAAATTCGAATAACCACGCAGCCCAAGATTTTGCTGTCCAATTTTTTCTTGTCTTTCCTTTGTGGCCTTTGATGTGTTTGACATCCAATGAAAATGTTGAAATACATTAGATGTTCCAAATTTGATCTAAAAATTAATAATAATAAGGTGTAGAATTACATTGCTGAAAGTATTGCATACCTTCTTGTTCCTGGTGGTAGCTTTCCTTCTTTTCTCTAAGCTCTCTCCTTTCTATCTTCCACTAGGGATTTACACTCTCTTCCTGGAATCATTGGAGGGAGCTCATACCTAGGATTCCTTTCTAGATGAACCTTAAATTTTTCCCTCACAATCTTCATATGTTGGCCAACGTTCTTTAGGACCTCTGCTCGATTGAAGATATCGCTATCGAACATGCCAACTAGTTAGCGTGCCCATCTCTTAAATTTTTAGTTTGTTTATCCCACCTTGTGCTGATAGTGGGCCCAAATATATCCAATGACAGATCATTTAGATGTTTATAAAAAACATCATTTCCTGCAAGACGATCATGCCATCATTAGTTGAAAAAAAATGTTTTCTGAGTATATTACAATCAAATTATAAACAATAACTTAAAAAATGTATAAATAACTTGGATCTTATCTATCTTTATGGGATCATGTTTTTTATCCACCAAAAATGTTTTTTGTAGTGTACCCATGCTAGTGACACAAGAAGATCCAAGAAATTTTGCTTGAGCATTATCATTACTAATCTTTGCATCGACCCCTTATTCTGTATGATATGGCATGTGCCGGCCACTAGCAAGTGCACTCACATATGGCCTCAGGAATGTCACAAAATGTGTTTCCAACTGTTCAGTCAACAAAAATGGCACATGAGATGCATGTGGAGTCATATGCTTATGTGATGACTCTCCATGAGCATCACTAGTACCAACACTTCCCCCTCACCACTAGTGTGTGGGCACACAAAATCATGTAAATACAAACCATATTTTAGTCCACGATCATATACAAGTATAAATTATGAAATCATAAATGAATTTATCTTCTAAATCAAGATCCTACAACTTAGTTTCAAGGCCTTGGATCTCTTCACCAAAACATCAACCTTTGCTCTAATCTCATTTTTTTGCAGTTGAATGAATAACAAATGAAGGATATACTCATTAATATTTTTCAAGGTCTTCTCTATCATTTTAATTGGGTTTAGCGACGATCCAAAATCTACATCACACATTATCTCATCCACATCAATATTGATTTACCTGATACTAGATCAAACACTAAATCGGTAGTCTGCAAAAGAAATACATAAAACATTAATAAAATGAAAGAAATACACTGAAGAAAACAACATGATAAAAACATATTAATCATGTTCCATTTCAAAAATTACAATTAGGTATACCTGCTGCCTCGAGGATGGAATCATCTGATCCACAACCGTTGCCTTGCCCCAATCATCACTCTGTAAAAAAGGTATAGAAAACATTATCATAATGAAACCAAAATAGACAAGAAAAATACCTAAAAAAAACATATTGCTCATATTATATTTGTGCAATTAGAAAGAGGTATACCTACTAACACGAGGAGCATGTACTCATTTGATCAATGGTTGGGGACTTTCCCCAATCACTTCCCTGCAACAATTAATTGTATAAAACATTATCGAAATGAAACCAATGTATTCACAATAAAAAAACATAATAAAAAACATAGTTCTCATATAATTATATTTGTGCAATTACAATGAGGATTACCTGTTGCCTCGAGGATGGTATACTGCTTTAATAAACTGTCTGGGAGATGCCTTGATCACTTTCCTGTGATGAAAAAGACATAATTCATTATCGAAATGAAAGAAATAAACTCATGAAAAGAAATAATGAAAAAAAATATTGTGCATATTATAGTAGTAAAATTACAATGAGGATTACTTGTTTCCTCGAGGATGGTCTACTCCTCTCATCGACTGTCGGGTAGATGCCCAGATCAGTATCTTGTGATGAAAAAAACATAATTCATTATTGAAATGAAACCAATAAAATAATTAAAAGAAATAATAAAAAAACATATTTCATATATTAAAGTACCAAAATTACAATGAGGTATACCTACTGCCTCGAGGCATGTCCTGTTTTATCTATTGGTAGGGAGTGTTGACATATGAAGCTAGAGTAGCTAATAGAGAAGCTCTACTTAGAGAATATGATCAATCTCTAGTCATCCATACTAAAGGAAGAAAACAATCAAACTTCAAGAAGGGTAGTCATAAACCTTCAAAGAAGAAGTTTCAAAAGAATAGAGTAAACAATTAGAATAAAAATTACTCAAAGTATCAATGCTATAACTATCATAAGATGGGACACCTTGCCAGAGAGTGTCCATCATCAAAGAATAATAACATAAAAATAAATCATGATCATCTATATTAATACGAGGAAGAAGAAGAAATGCCTCGAAAGAGACTAACAAAAGAATAAGATGTAGAAGAATATGTACTATTCTCTGCACTCTCTAGGTCTGTAAACCTGGAGACGATACATGTCTTATTGATAGTGGCACTTCAAATCACATGATAGGGAAGAATAAAACTCTATCAAGACTTGAAGAAAAGATCCCTCCTTAGAAATTATCATTAGGATATTACTTATCAATATCCCATCAAAGGTATTGGTGAATCAAGCTACACACTTGATTCTGGGACTTCCATGAAGATGAAGGAAGTACTATATGTACTAGGTTTGAAAAAGATCCTACTTTCCATATTAGCACTAGATTATAAAGGATATAGAGTTTCTTTCATAGATGGACAAGTACTTATGTGGTCCAAAGGAAAGACACTTGAAGATGCTTTGGTCATTGGTGAAGAAGAAGGAGGATTGTACAAACTCAAAGGATATCTAGAGACATCCCTCATCCATGAGACCACTAGCTCAAGTGAAATATGGCATAGGAGGATTTCTCACATAAACTACAAAGCACTACCCTATGTGATCAAGGCAGTAACAGGGTTACCATATCTTAAGATTGATCATGAGGGAACTCGCAAAGGATGTGCAAGAGGAAAGAACATCAAGAATCCCTTTTTGAAAAAGTGAAACAAATACTAAAGGTACATTAGAATTAATTCACTATGATGTATGTGGTCCCATGCCCTCCATATCGTTAAGTGGATATGAATATTATGTGACATTTGTTGATGACTATTGAAGAAATACATGGATATACTTCTTGAAGAACAAGAGTGAAGTGTTTGGGAAATTCAAGGAATTCAAAGCCTTGATAGAGAACCATTCAAAAAGAAGAATCAAGAAACTGAGATCAGATAATGGTGGAGAATATACTTCAAAATAATTTGAATCATTTTGTAAGGAGGTTGGAACTAACCACTCCATACAATTCTCAATAGAATAGTGTTGCAGAAGAAATAATAGAACGATTATGGAAGCAATGAAAACAATGATTCATGACCAAGACCTCCCCATGCACCTATGGGATGAATTAGCAAGAAAAATTGTATATGTGAAAAATATATTATCTCACAGTGCTCTTGGATTCAAGACTTTTGAAGAAATGTATACAAGAAAGAAACCTGAAGTGAGAAATCTCAAGATATTTCGTTGTCTAGTATATGTACATATTCCGAAAGATAAGAGAACCAAGTTGGATCCTTATGGAAAGAAGGGAATATTTGTTGGATACTGTGAAGTCTCTAAAGACTTTAGGATATACATTTCAGGATTCCATCATATAGAGATTAGTAGGGGTGTAACATTTGATGAAGAGACAGATCTTAAGAAATCAAGAAGGAGTCATCTTGAATAAGTACATGAAGAGGATGTACCTCCCATAAAGGTAGAAGTTGAACCGTCTCCTGAAATAGTAGCATCTGAATATCATGATATTCTAGAACCTCAATAACCCCCTACTATGGATATATCTCAAAAGAGAAAACCAACCTGGGTAAGAGAAATCATACAAGAAGCAGAGAGATATGGAGCTCCAAAAGGCTCCACTAGAAAAATAAAAATATCAAAGCCATACTCCAGTTATGTAGCTTTGATGTGTGACCTTGTAGATCAAGAACCCGCCATCTATAAGGAAGCCGCACAAAAGAAAGAGCGGGTGGAAGCAATGATAGAAGAATACCAGTCAATAATGAAGAATGATGTTTGGGACATAGTACCCAAACCATAAAACAAGAGTGTGTATCTTTGAAATGGATCTACAAGATAAAACATGTTGCTAATGGAAGTATTGAAAAGTACAGGGAAAGATTTGTGGCTAGAGGATTCTCTCATAAAGAGGAGGTTGATTATGAAGAGAAATTTTCTCCATTAGCAAGATACACTTCCATCAGAGCCATCATGGAACTTGCTTCCATGATGAAGTGGGATTTACACCAAATGAATGTAAATACAACCTTCCTAAATGGTATGATTGAGGAAGAGGTTTACATTGAACAACCATAAGGATTTGAACTCAAAGACAGAGTGACTCATGCATGTAAGTTGAAAAGGGCTCTGCATGGACTGAAGCAAGATCCTAGAGCTTGGTACAGTAGAATAGATAGCTTCTTGACAAGTTTGGTCTTTACCAAAAGTAAAGCTGATCATTACCTTTACATGAAGATTATGGATGATGAACCTGTCATACTATTACTGTATGTAGATGATCTATTTTTGACTGGAAATGGGAAGTCGATTACAAAAAGTAAGAAGAATCTAGCCAAAGAATTCGAGATGAAAGATCTTGGGTTGATGCATTATTTCCTTGGGATGGAAGTGTGGCAGAGCCCAAAAGGAATATTTCTAAACTAGATAAAGTATGTAGTAGAAATATTGAAAATATTTGATATGTTGGATTGTAAATCAATGGCCACACCCATGGACACCAAGATGAATTTGTTATCTGATGAATCATCATAGTTAGTGGATATGACTCAGTACAAATAGATTATTGGGTCATTGATGCATCTGACGAATACAAGGGCATATATATGCTTTGTTGTGAACAACTTAAGTTAGTATCTAGTTAAACCTATATGGTTTCACTTGATAGCTACAACACATGTGATGAGGTACCTAAAAGGTACGATATACTTTGGACTATACTGTGTTAGAGATCATGACTACATATTGTATAGATATACAGATTCAGATTAGGAAGGAAGTGCCACAGATAGAAAGAGAACCTCAGGTGGATGTTATTATCTAGGATCCACCATGATCTCATGGTTTAGTAAGAAGAAGTCCATTGTTGCTATGCGTACAGCTGAATAAGAGTACATAGCATCTTGCTCTGCTAGTTGTGAAGTGATATGGATTGGGAAATTGATGTCAAGTCTATTTTACATGGATTTGGATACCATAGTGATTCTTTGTGACAACCAGAGTTGTATAAAGATGACAAAGAATCCTATGTTCCATGATAAACCAAAGCACATAAAAATATGATACTTTTATATAAGGGATATGGTACAAAAGGGAGCTATAAAAATACATGTGAGTACCAATGAGCAAGTTGATGATGTATTGACCAAGCCTCTATATTGAGTAAAGTTTGAATATTTTCATGATAAGCTTGGTGTAGTCAGAAAAGACTTTCCTTGCAAGGAGGAACAATGATGATACTACAAACATTCCTTGCAACAAGGAATTCTACAGATATGGACTCTCTTCGAAAAGGAGGAACAAGTAGAAGATATGGACTCTCCTTAGAAAGGAAGAGCAGGTTGAAGATATGAACCCTTCTCAGACAAAGGGGGAGCAGGTTGATGATATGGATCCTCCCTAGAAATGGGGAGTGATGATAAGAATGTCATTGATGATGGGATGACAATGAAGATCTAGTATGAAAGAGGCCAAGTACGCCTAAAGATGTTGACAAGGTCCAACATTAACTTTTGGATGATAGTATCCTCTCTTGAGGATATTCTTGCAGGAAATAGCACTATGTTCCTAAGAGCGGTCCTTACTAGATAATGATTCCCTTATAGACATTACTCTCATTGAGAGTAACCACATTCATTTGTGGATACCATAGAATAACACTCTCTTAGGAGTGGTCCTAGCTTTGAAGCCGAGGATGCTCTACGATGAGTCCTTATGGATGACAGGACCTACATTTAGGCATTATAGAAAATCTCAACTCAAAATGGGCCTCCTAAAAAGATTTAATAAAATAATAGTTAAAATAATAAAATAATATTTATTAATTTTGGAGGAAGAAAAGAAAAAAACTACTTTTTTGTTTGCATTTTCGACATATCTCCCCGTGTTTTTACTCAAATTTCGACCGGGAGAGCTCGTTGGATGCGAAATTAAATTCTGCATCCAACGAGTACCCACTCAGCATACTTTTGACGGACCTTGCTACCACAAAAACAAGAAATACCTGAAAAAACATGATGATGTACCCACTCGACATACTTTTGACGGACCCCGCTACCCCAAAAACAAGAAATACCTGAAAAAATGTGATGATGATGTCATCATCATGTTTTTTCAGGTATTTCTTGTTTTTGGGGTAGCAGGGTCAGTCAAAAGTATGCCGAGTGGGTACTCGTTGGATGCAGAATTTAATTCTGCGTCCAACGAGCTCTCCCGGTCGAAATTTGAGTAAAAACACAGGGAGATATGTCGAAAATACAAACAAAAAAGTAGTTTTTTTATGATACCTATCCCCAAATTTGTATCAAAAAAGTGTTTAAGACCTATACGGTATTTCAAATTTAAATAAATTTCATTGGCTAACACATGATGACATGGAATTTGAATCAAAGTTAAAAGGCCCATTTTGAGTTGAAATTTCCTCTAATGTGCGGTCGAAATCTTTCCTGTATACGTTACTATCACATGGAGAGTGTACCTACATTTACATGTGGATGTTGTAGTATAACATTCGCTTGTGAATGGTCCTATATTTAGTACTGAGGATTTCCTACAATGAGTCCTTATAGACTCCGTAATATAACACTCGCATGGATTGGTCCTGGATTTCACGTCGAGGATTTCCTATGATGAGGGACTGCATCTAGGTGCGGTCAAGATATTCAGTTACAGACGATACTCTTACATGGAGAGTATGCCTACATGTGCATGTAGATGCCATAGTGTAACAATCGCTTAGGAGTGTTCCTAGCTCTAACAAGCTGAGGTTGGTCTATGATGATTCCTTACAAACGATAGGTCCTACATTCATGAGAATACGAGATCTACACTTAGTTGTAGATGATTCAATTGGTCTATACTATGGACCTTCCTCATCAAAGGGGAGTAGGATGATGGAGGATTGCATCATCCTTGGACCTATGTCCTAAAGTGATATGGATTGATCATCCCGCTAAGAGATCACGTGTACAACATGTAGTGTAGAAGAAAAGGATCGAGAAGATCGAAGTGCTGCTACAAAGGATTGATAATATCGAAGTGGTGCTACAAAGGATAAAGAAGATCGAAGTGATTCTACAAAGGATCGAGAAGATCGAAGTTCTAATACAAAGGATCGAGAAGATTGAAGTGCTGCTACAAAGGATAGAGAAGATCGAAGTGTTGCTGGAAAGGATTAACAAGATCGAAGTGCTACTACAAAGGATCGAGAATATTGTAGTACTGCTGCAAAGGATCAAGAATATCAAAGTAATCCTACGAAGGATCAAAATATCGAAGTGTTGCTGCAAAAGGATCAAGTAATCGTGTGCTGCAGAAGATTAAGACATTGAAGAGTAACTGTTCTAGTTATAGATCATTGTTGAAAAATTCCTATGAAATATAGATGTATTACCTTGATACTGCTGAAGATTCTCTCTCTTGTTACTCCTATAGTTTATGATGATTTTTTCAGTAGAATACCCTTCTCGTTAAGGGGGAGTGTTCAAATACTGTAACTTCAAAGGATATTCTAAATGTATTTTACTGATGTACCCCAAGGGAGGTGTTATTATTCCTCCGCTGGGATGTTATTATTGTAATTGGTCATCATAGAGTCATGAGGTAAATCCTCCATTGTAAGTTGGGTCAATATTACCCCAATGAATATAATATAATATTGTTTTGTGTCTTCCTAGGTGAAGTCATCCCAGACAGTTTAGTGGGGACAACTTGTTATGGTAAAAGTCAAGTGACTTAAAGTGTATAAATATAGGATTTGTGTTCCTCATTACAACACATACTCTCTCACTTGAGTAGCGCATAGAAGAGAGAGATATAGATCAGCAAGGAGGAGAATATAGGTTTTCAGGTGTTATCTTATACATCTTATACAGAGGAAGTTTTGTTGGGTTTTCTTCCCCTTGAGGGTTTCCCAGGATAAATACTGTGTCTATCTTCTGATTGTGTTTCTTTGAGTGATTCTACATATTCTACTGTTGCAAATTTGGACTAAACACTAATGATATCTAGATTAGCATATGAAATCTTAACATGGAGCTACCCCGATCATCACCTTGCAACAAAAATATAGATAAAATTATCTAAACGAGACAAATATACTCATGAAAAAACATAAGAAATAAATATTTTGTTCATATTATATTTGTACAATTACAATGATGTATACCTGCTTCCTCAAGGATAGTGTACTCCTTTGATCAACTATTGGGGAGATGCCCCAATCTCTACCTTGTGACTTAAAAAAAAATTAACAAAATTATAATAATAAAATAACAAAAAATACATAAGATATTAGATTCATTCATTAAAGGTTGGGAAAATTATTAAATGTACCACTCACATAGTAACCACATTTGTATCTATTCGATTCAAATTGTAATTAATAAACAACTCTTCCCTTACAACTATTGATTTAATTGCACATACAAAAACATGGTTTCCTTCACACCCCTTAAATATACAATTGGGTTACTTAATTGTAGACCTTGGTTATGTACTATTTATAAACCCTACAATATTCTCTGTATATTTTGGCCTTCCGTCATTGTACATCATTTCTCCTCTATTTTGATACTTGTCTTTTTGCTGTAAATAAACCCTATAAGATTATCTATAGATTTTGGCCTTCCTTCAATGTACATCACCATTCCTTTAGTTTGATCCTTATCAAGGTCCCATACAGATTCAAACCGTATTTGTTTAATTTTCTTCAACTCTATGATACATTGTGACTCAGAATTTGGTTTCTTCAACTCGTCTGTCAACCCAACCTTGATCTCAGCTAATGTATTTTGAATAGTTGTCATAGGAACAACATAAAAATTCATATACCGATATAATGATCGACCTTTAAAGGTTGTAATAATATAGACCCTTTTAATGGACTCACCCTGGACCTATTGAACAATCCATACTATTTCACAAAGGAACCAATGTTGCTCTGGATCCTTTGATCCATTTCCATTAAATACAGGTAGCTTCATATCATCCCCAACCATTATATTCCTCTCGAGTGTTGATGGACTTGAACTTGGAATACCACTACTAGGAACTTTACTATATGAGGTACCACTATTATGACTATTTCTACTATTCTGATTTGCTGGAAAATACTGCAACAAAATATAGGTCTTACCTCAATCTATGAGGATGTAATGGGGTCGTGGGTATTTAATAGCCTTGGGTCTGGTGTAGATATGGAACTTCTTCCTCCTTTGGAATAAGTTGAGAGTATTCTTCTTCATTGCATGACTCCTCATCGAGATATGATACCAATCCATAGTCTCCCCTTCTGGTTGCATTGCAAATATCTTTTCTAGTTGTAGTCCTTCTTCTCTTGTTCAACCAAAATCTCTTCCCACTCCTCAAGACACCACACTCTTTTTCAGTCTCGATTACTTCTCCCCAGATCATTTAAGCTTATCCCACACAATCTCCACATACCTTCTTTTGGTCAATACCCATGCCCTCCGCGTACAATCACTTTACTCGTTGGAGCCCATTCGTAAAACCATTTTTTCACACAACAACATCTTAATCCACAATTTCAAGTATTTTAAATACATACCACATGGACCTCCAAAGAATTCCCTCTCTGCTTCATTGTATGATTTGATAGTTTCGACAACAAACTCTATGATATATCCTTCTAGAATACTATCAACCCAATAATCGACAACCATTGATATCTTCATATTGACACACTTTAGTCATTGGATTAACTAGGGAATCTAGCTCTCAGGTTCACCCCCTTGAAATTTTTTCTTCTGGAATGTCAACCTTCAAAACCACTCATTCAATAAAATAGGATTTTTTTTGAAAAAAAATGATGGATAAGAGATTAAACATTCCTTCCCAACCACTGTCCCAGTGTTAGTTGCGAATATGAAATGTTCTTTAGAGAAAATTCCTTTGTATTATGTTCTATCCATGCCTCGAACTCAGGATTTGATGGATGCCACATACACATATCTCATTCACAATGATCTTGGTCCCAACAATAGAACCATTTGTTGGATTAATATAAACACAACCCAGGTTCACACAACCTCATACCAGCAAAAACCCAAGATATCTTCCCAAAATGGTTTATCCTTTTTGGAAACACCTACAAAGCATATGAAGTCTCACACGAAGTAACTATGGGAGTCGAAAGAGATAGGTTTTAATAGTGATGAAGGGGAACTTCACCATACAAAACTACAAAAAAACTACCTTCGATAGATCATAGATTATGACAGAAATCCATAGATTTATCCACAATATTAACCATCTTCATAATATCATAAATATCTATTAGAATAACATTCCATCCTTTCATTTGGTC
This sequence comes from Pseudotsuga menziesii, assembly GCA_001517045.1. Classification (NCBI taxonomy): domain Eukaryota; kingdom Viridiplantae; phylum Streptophyta; class Pinopsida; order Pinales; family Pinaceae; genus Pseudotsuga; species Pseudotsuga menziesii. The sequence continues at coordinate 421,894 of LPNX010829148.1, read as the reverse complement.
ATAGTTAGTCATTTATGCATTCATAAACAATAATAATTAATCACACACACATCATGCAAAATATACACTAGGATTTTAATGTGGAAACCCAAGCCGGGAAAAACCACAAAAGAGCTCGTTTATTATTAAGAGTCGCATCTCGAATGCTTCAAGTCTGTGCACACAAATTATAGACCTTTCTCAAAAATTCCATTACAATGTATATATGCACACAACCTACAGATCAATCCTCATACTTGTGACTCTTATTCAACTTAGACTACAAAACGTAATGCACAAAGATGATTTTATGGGCGAATTATAGCCCAAAAGCGAATTTTAAGGAGTTTTGAAAATTTAGTGGGCGATTGTTTTTTATATTAAACCAACTTTTTTAATTAATAAAGTTTATCCCACAATTTATTTACCAAAAAAACGTGGAAAAGAGGTTAGCCTAATCGTATATCATATCGAAATTGGGTAAAAATGGTTTTTTCCCTCCTGGAAAATTTCTTCAACATTGCATTCACCCCAATTTTTTTAGGAATGGTGGTTTTGGGGCACAATTTATCCCTTCTTGGTTCCTCGAAATTGATGATGGAGTTGAATTTTCCCCCATTTTAGGGCTTGAATCAGTTTTACAGCTAGATCTGTTTACCCAAAAAATCCCCCACTCATCTCTCCATGGCCTACACCACCCAAGGACACCATCTCATGACCCTCATATCACTCCATTAGACCCCCACACCCTCAAAATAGCTTAAGGATGAAGAAAAGGGCTTAAAACCCCCAAAAAGGAGCCTAAAATACTCTCCTAGGAGCTAAAGCCCCCAAAAAGGGGATAAAACCCTAAAAGGAGCTAAAGTTAGGGTGAAAGGGGATAAAAGCCCAAAAAAGGGGCTAAAGCCTAGACCAAGGGCTTAAAACCCTAAAACCCCCAAAAAAGCTATAAAAGGAGGGTGGGGGGTCACTCTAAAAACACTTATCCCTTATATATTGTTATGCTACCCGTGGATGCCTTGAGACCCTTTATCTCTCAAGCCACCCACACTCCCTCTCCTCCATCTCCATTGAGCCATAGCTCCCCCATCCAAGAGAGGTGCTTCTTCAAGCTAGGGCATGGTGGCCCATTCCACCCAAAGAGAAGGTATAGCTTGTTATTTTTTGTATTTTCTTAGTAATTTATTTGCTTTCTAATCCATGGTTTCATTTACAGGTTTATTTCCTAACTTGTTTTGCAAACATTTCAATTTAGTGTAGCTTAATGATTGTTTGCAGGTCATTGGAAGCGAAACCCTAACCTTTGTTTGCAGAGGGGTTCTCCATATTTCTCTTCTTTCTATTCTTTATTTCGTTTCTATCCATTTTTACAGCATTTTCACATGCAGGAACCTACCCTTCTGTCCTATAGACAGAAGGGAGCCATTCCTACCCCTGTAGCAAGGAGAAATCCCTACTACGAAACTGGCAACCATACTAGGTCGATCCCACAGGATCCCTGGTCCAAATTTTTAAAATTTCAAGTTTTTCAAGTTTTGCCTTAGTTTTTTAAATTTTCTTGTCAAATCTAGCTTAGATCTAGTTTATTTCCAGTTCTTAGTATTTCCGAAGCCTCTGCTAGGCAAATCCGAGTCAGTTTGGCCACAATACAGGTTACTATTAGCCGGATCTGACTTAGGATAAGAAAAACCCCAAATCTAGGGCATGTCACACTTATCGGGCCTAAACAGGGGATGAGGGTGCACTTAATGGCCTAACAGGTGCACCCAGGGTGCACTTAATCCCCCAAAAGGTGTGACTTCACTCAAAAACATAGACGGCGATTGTCTGTGAAATCTGTGCGACCCCCTCGCTTGTTTCTGAAAACGTTTTGCGCCCCCCTCGCCAGATTTGATCAAAAATGTGCAGTTTGTCAATCAAAGGTTCAATTTTAGTTGAATAGGGACTGTCAGTGCAGCTCAGCCGCCTCTGTCCAGCACAAAAGTTTAATTTTAGTTTCTGTTTTAATTTCCTGTAATTGCATCAACAAACAATGTGTAAATTCCAAACAAATTTTAATGTTTTAATTAAATGAATGTAGCTTAACTAAAATCAACATAAAATTAACTGTCTTGCTTACCCTTCCTCCTCTACCCAGTCATCACCCTCTGGGGTATTCTAGGATACGACGAAGGGAAAGCTCGTATAGTCCTAGGCCCTTCACTAAATATTGTTCCAAACCATTAAAACCGGATGACCTGGAAGGTAGAGGGGGTAGAGAAGGAGGGATTCTCACGGTGCTAAGCGTCCTCCCTGTTGACCAACCTTGCATCCAGGAGGTGACCTGTGGATCTACAGATGGGATTAGTCCCATTGTGTTGAGAGCCCAGCACCTTCTCTTGGTTGAAGAGGAATACCAGTGTGAGGTAGTCATCTAGTTAGGACATCAACATTGAGGGTTAAAAACTATATTTGTTTACAAATTTCTGATTATTCAATGCTTGCATACACAATGAAATGAACTCTACCACAATATGATGAATTCATAAACCATTTGCAGCTACCAAATACTAGAAAGACAGAAAAAAAAATACACCATACCAACTAATCAACCCAACTTAGTTCATGACGCTGAGAAAGCCTTAAAATTTACCAATTTACACTAAGTTCAAACAATTTGCATTCTTTGAGGACATAAGTCCCTGACTACTTCAACCGTGGGAAGTACTTGTGCTCTACCCAGAAACTCATTGTGAGGAGTACCACGGGAACCCCAAAGTAGTTGGCTGCTGAGAGGAATTGCCAAGCGAAATGGGCAACAACCCCTACCGATTGAGTAGAAACACCTGTGAGGAAAAAGCCAAGCGCTATCTTCTGGTAGTCATGGTGGCCGAGTGACCACCTATAGCCAATAGGAAGCCATTGAAACCAGGGTCCAAACATCATTCCCACCAGTTTCATACATAAAATATAACACAATTGATCCTCCACACTCTTCCTCAAGCCTAAGAGGCTAACCACCACCATTCGGGACGTTGAACCAACACCGTCGAAACCATTCTCAGTGATCTCCCACACCATCGGAAGGCCATATAGCCTCTGATTCAGATTCAGACCCATATCAGTCTGACCCAGACCTCCATACTGCACCATCAAGTCCCATGGCTGGTGCAAATCCGGATCCATTTTTCAGCATAGCCATAGCTAGTGGACCCATGTCCACACCAAAAACTGTCACCAACAACCTTGGAGGTGGCCCAAGCATAGTCATGCAAACTATCATCAGTCAGCTGCCACCGCTTATAGTGACCAGCCAAGCTGGTCCAACTGCAACACACGGGGGCAGTGGCCCTTGCACATACACTGCCCCTCCTGCCACACAGGGGGGCAGTGGACCTTCCACTTACATTGCCCCTACTATTATACATGGGGGAAATATCCCCTCCACTCACACTGTCCCTCCCACCACACTTGGGGGCATTGGCCCATCCACAATGGTGCCACCACAAGTACCCCCAGCCATGCAGATGCATTATGCACCTGCAAACTCCACCACCATCACCGCCCCATCTCACATTAACTTGGGGTCAAACCTACCTTTCATGGCCCATATTAACCTGCCTGACTTGGCTCGGTTAACAAATGACCACATCCGCCATCAAGCTTTCTGGCCTCCGATGCAACCAAGCTGCCATCAGACATTCCCAATTTTGAAGGAAAAGCAGGGGAATGTCCCCAAAATCACATAATGACATTCCATCTGTGGTGCTCATCAAACAACATCATAGACGATTCCATCAGGCTGAGGCTATTCCAACGCACCCTTATAGGTGCTGCGGCCAAATGGTACATTGAGCTACCACAAGCCAAGTACCCTGATTTTAACTCCCTAGCTTTCATGTTCCTACAGTATTTCCAACTCCCTGTCAGATATGACGAGGGGGTGGAGATCCTGCTATCCTGCTGTCAGAACATCGCCACTCATATAACTGACCACATCCATGAGTAGTGGCGACGCCATAGCTTATGTAAAATCCAACTTGACAACAGGATCTTCTTGGATTGGTTCCTTAAGACCTTGCTCCCACCCATAGCAAAGGACGTCGCATCTGAACGTCCCCAATTTGAAGAAGAGGCCATATTGAAAGCCAAACAGTTTGACCTGATCTACGCTCAGTCTGGATACCTATACACCGTCATTCTAGATGCTCCTCATCCAAGTATCTCCTACTGTGATGCACCGGGGGCATCTAATGCTGCAGATGGCATCATAGGCTCGGTCTCCCAACAAGGATAGCACCGTCTGAAACCACCTGTAGCTCCACCACAACCAAGCAACACTGCTAGTGTTGCTTACCAGAACCAAGCTCCAGACTATGCAAGAATGATGTCCTAGTCCGGAGCAATAACTTCCTATGCACAACCTACGCCACCACAACAAACTTAGGCCATGGCTTGGCTAGCACAACAGTATGTGGGGCAAATGCCCACATTTGTGGCACCGCCACCCCCACAAATCTACTATGTAGCACCAATGCAACCAGTTCAAGCCCCTTCCCTTGCTCCGCCTACTCCATTGGGACAAGTGTTCGCACAACAAAACCGTCCCAACCAGCCTGCCCCCAACAATCAACAAGGGCAAGCTATGTCTACCCTGCGTTATGTCTACCCTGGTCTGGAAGAAACTGGGATCCCCAATTCTACAACCATCCTCCACAACTTTGCGAGATTATGATGGCCATCCTACCAAATCCCAAGGAATCCTCCCCCATGTCCCCATCACATTAGCCGGGAAGACAATGCTGATTGACATAGAGGTTGTCAATGCTCAATTGGACAATAACCTTCTCCTCGGGAGAAGTTATATGTATGCCATGAGAGCGGTTGCGTAAACTGTCTTCCATCTCATGATGTTCCCCCACGAAGGGAAGATTGTGATGGTTGATCAACTCACTTATCATGATCTGCAAGGGTTAACAACAACCGCCAACGTTACCCCTACCATCACCACCATTGAGATGCAAGGGACGACTACACATGCCAATGTCATCCCTGCAATCAACACCATGGTTGAAAACACAGCAGCCTCCCCATTGTTGATTGTGGGCCCTGGGTTGTTTGCCGATACCACCATGATGGCTCCTTTCCCCTTAGTCTCACCACCACTGATACAAAGTGAGACTGCAGACTTGTGCATGGTCTCATCCAACACCGCTGCACCCAAACAACAACCGCAACCCCAACCCCAACCACAATCACAACATCGTCCATAGCCGCAACACCAACAACAGCCACAACATCACCCGCAATAGCAGCATTACATGCAGCCAAAACCACAACTGCATCCCCACATGCAACCAGCAGGGAGTTATCTGGGCTCATCTCCAGTCCATATGATCCCTTTCCTCTTTCACTCACTTGGTGTCATGAGTAAGCCGGTAATGACCACCTTAATCCTACCCAACTTTACATTGGGAATCCCAGTGTGGTACCTCGATCCACTAGCTCAACCACCAATGCCCTAGGTTGTTTTAACCCCGGTACAACCCATTGCAGTTGAGTCTCACCCTCCAACCAACCCACAAAAGCCAACCACCACACACACACCCGCACTGCCCCACCCGAAAAGGGCCAGGGGCAAGAATGCCAAAGCTACTGCAGAACCTCGGCAGATCCCACCTTGCGCCGTTTGTGAACAACAAGGCCATCCAACTCAGAACTGCCCTGATATCCCAATGATCCACGCGCATTTGGGCGCCATGGACACAAATGAAAACCTCCTTGTCGTTGAGCTTCCAAGCATGCCAGTAGTAAGAAACAAGGCATTGAGAACAAACCATGCTTGCGCCCTTTGCGGTTTGTATGGACATTACTCTCACCAATTCCAAGACTTACCCAAATTTCAAATGGCTTTAGCTGACCTCCGACAACATTCCCTTGAATCTGAGATCACTTTGATCGAAGAAGTTCACCCCCCACCTCCTTCTTCAGACACCATGTCCATTTACATGATGTCGAGTTCTCCAGACCCTCTTGTCTCCACCATCACCGACGGTCCATCAGACCTGTCTCTTCCGTTGTTTCCACAACCGCAGCTCCATCTGCAGTTGCAACCTCAGTCGCAACCTCAACCTTAGTTACCAGGGAAACAGTGGGGTTCATTCCCAATCAACACGATCCTTTTCCTTGTTCTTTTCCTTTTCTTTTTCCTACCATACGAGATCGTGAGTAAGTTTGTCTTGGCAACCCATAATCTAAAGGATTTCACACCGAGAGATCTTGTGTTGTACCTTGAACCACCTACCCTACCTCTAAGGCCCCAGGATGTGTTGACTCATGTCCATCAAATTGAGATCATGTTGCACCTACCTCCAGGTTCATCAAAGACTCCTCTTGTCTCTAGACCTGCCCCTCTTCCTCCAACAGAGACTAGGAGCAAGGCCACCAAAACCACAACCAATACCATTTACATGGCCTCTAGCACCAATTTCCTTTCCGTCTCGTCGGCTATGGAAGATCCACCTGATCTATCCTAGCACCACTTATGCAATGATGGAGATATCTATAAGACCACCTGTTGGAGTAGGGTCCCGTAGCTACAGGAAAAGCTGCTGTTTTGGAATGAGTAAGTCAAAGGTAACAGTACCTGAGCTGCCGAGAGGAGAAAGCTCAACCACTGCACTTAAGGCAGCGGTGAAGATAGGAGGGCTCAAGTACCCTCATAAAGGAAAAGGAGCAACGAGGCCAAGGTATTGAAGACGAAGGACAGCAAAGGAAGCGGCGCCAGTACCCACGGTCAGCGCCAGGAAGCGTGGAAGACTGCAGGAAGCTGTGGTGTGACAGAAAGCGGCAGTTCGAGTACAGATAGACCGACTGTCACAGTTAGGGTTTTGGGTTATTGTTGGGAGAGACCCATAGTGTTGTAATGGCGAGACCTTCGGGCCGCCTATAAAGGGATGTATTTTTTATTGTAAAAGGTTAGCTATTCAGCTAGTCAGACAGTCTGTTAGCTATTCACTCAATGATCTGTTAGCTCATAGATCTTTTGTATTATAGAAAATCCGAGCTCTGGTTCTGTTATTCAGTCTGTAGTATCTTACTGTAACCAGTAGCTGACTCCTGGAGTATGTATGTAACAATCCACAGGGATTGAGAGAGAGAGAGAGAGGAAGAGTATATTGTAAGAGAAGCAATATAAGAAAAGAAGAGATCTAAGAGAGAAGGGCTCCCAGCGGTGTGCGTGGAGTTACCCAGAAGATCTCAGCTGCATATGAGGTTGCAGCGGAACTGTGTTTACTCTCCCAAGTTATAATATATAAACCAGTTCCCGTGGACATAGCTTCTACCTTGGAAGTGAACCACGTAAAATCAGTGTGTTATGTGACTGCTTCATGTGATTGTGCTTTACTTAGTTGCTATCTGTTATCTGTTACATGAATGCCGTATATTAGTTAGTAAATGTCTATATGTTCTCATTCAGTTACAGCATTATAGAAGGTTAAAGGCGAGTTTAAATGTATCAAGTGTCTGCTTATGAGTTTATCAAGTGATTGTTTCACACAGTAATAGTCACTCTATTAAGTGCTTCCCGTATACTTATTCAGTAAGTTAAGTATAGCGATGTGAGTGTGTTGAACCGTGAAGTTCGTGTAAGGTTGTTTAACACCCTGTTGGAGGTTAGCTAAGCTGTTCCTCCCAGTGGGAAACCCTTTGGACCTTGAGAGTTGCATTGGGACGTACTATAGGAGATATCACATTGACAGAAGGTGATATCACACCGACAGAGGAGCTGCGGTGCGAGATATCGTAGATGGTGAGAAATGCAGAAGGGAGAGTTTATGCATCATCCTAGTTGATGCGATGCGATAGGAGTCCTCCCCCTATCAGAGTCCGCGAGGAAGGGAGAACTGCAACTCGCAGAAATATCTCACTGGCTAAGAAGAGCCGCAAGACACCAGGATGCTACAGAACTTGGTTAAGGACACTTGAGTCTTTAGCCAACCCATCTAAGATCACTTCAGGTGAGACTTCAGGCCACTCTATGGTCTGTTGCTGAAAGGGCCAGTGAGTTAGGGGTGTTGTTGGTACATTATAATTAAACCCGAGTCTGCCCATAGTAACCAACAAATGGTTCCATTGTCGGTTTTGAACAAACTAAAGAGCTAATGTTCTGTTGACATCCTACTAAAGAAGAACTCAACCAGTGGGTTGGGTCTACAGAAAGAGAATTTGCTGCGACAGAAAACAAGAGTCCTACATTGAGTACAGAGGACTGGTTACAAAAGCATATCTTCACAGACTTGCATACGATATTTTTTATGACCTATGGAAATGAGTTGTATGACTGGGTATCAAAGTTGAATGATCAACATATATTCAAGAAGAAAAGGAACATTGTCTGGACACCAGAGCTGGTTCAGACTGTCAGGAGCATCGATAATCCCATTTCACGAGCAGTGGACTTCTGGCTTGCGAGTGTGCTAGAAGGCTTCATCACAGAGTTTGCAGTCGAACAGAGAAAAAGATTCAGTGAAGCTGAGCGGTACTTCTTCAAAGGATATCGTGGTAAGTACCTTAACTCTTTAAATTTGTTCATTAAGATGCTATTACATGAAAAAGGAGTACTCGATGTATATTCAGATGTATAAGTTCAATACGTGTAATGTCACAAGAGTTTGAGAGTGATTTTGATGAACTTGGACGTACACATAGTGGAAAGAAATATAAAGTAGATTTCAGATCTTCTGTCTTTGAAAATAGTTCAGACAATACTAGAGAACAGAGTCACAGTAATACAGAAAGAACAGAAGGGGGTATCCCTTACCACCCTTACACCCCACAGAAATCAATCGGGACTCAGAATAATCCCGTAGGGACTCCATCTAGTAGCTCACATATAGTACATACTACCGCTACATCACCTACATCTACAACACCGAGTGGTAGTCACACAGCAAATCAACATCCACCACGTAGAAATAGAATGGGGGATGATATGAAGTTACCTACCTTTAAGGGTACAGGTGTAGAAGACCTAGAGTAGCATTGGTTTCTATGTGAAGCCGTGTGGACCATTAAAGGGCTCCAAGATGATAATATTAAACTTGTACAGTTGGTCACCACACTTAGGGAACGAGCCTTAACATGGTATATGAAGTATACCTCAGCGATACCTAGAACGCTCGTACAGGTCAAGACCACCATGATCAAAGAATTTAAGAAACCTAAGTCTGAGTCACAGTGCATTACAAAGATCAAAGACATTAAATAGTCACCTACAGAGTCAGTATGGGACTTTGATCAGAAATTCAAAGCTGTCATAGACCAAGTTAGCTTTGAGTTTGCGCCGGAGCAGCACAAGGAATGGTTTATTACAGCACTGCTCCCCCACTTCAGACTGCCACTGATGCAGCAGAAACTCCAAAAGTAGGATGACGCGTTGGAGATGGCAATGAAACTAGAGGCATCACCTCTAGCTGAGACCAGTACAGGTATAACAAACCTGTAGAACCAGTTAGCTAATCTCACCTTACAGATGCATGAGATTAAGAAAGGAAAAGAGATTGCACAAGAAATGTGGTGTATAAAGTGTAAAGCACAAGGCCATACTAAAGATAACTGTCCAGTATTTGTTGAATATCTAGCAAGTGGGGCTCCTAACCCCTTAACACAGACACAAGGGCCGTGGTGTGAACTATGTAGAACAAGAGGGCATCCACCTCAGCAATGCCCTTTACTTCAGAAGTATGTACAGACACCTAAGAAATTATACTGTAACTTCTGTAATTCTGTAGAACATGATGAACATAATTGTAGAGCTTATGATCTCATGGTCGAGAGAAAACATGACTTATACAGAGTCTAATCAGAGACACCAGGTCCAGCAGCAGGACCACAACATGAACTAGCTCATGTTGGCTGTGGAGGAGGATTCAGAGGACGAGGCCGTGGAGGAGGCTTTGGCTGTGGAGAATGCTTTGGCCGTGGTCATGGACCGATCACTTGTTACAACTGTGGAGTTGTAGGACATTATGCTAGGGATTGCCAGAGCCCTACTACCACATGTAACTACTGAAAATATTACGATCACGCTATAGAAGAATGTCCTACCTTGATAGCCAAGATCAGGGAACCTAAGCCAGCAGTACACCAGAACATTCAGCTTATTGCTACTGAGTAGAAGGAACCAGAACTAAGAGTCAACATTGTGACTCGCAGCGGTGCTTCCACCAGTGGGACATCGCTGGATACTGAAAAGAACATAGGTCTGGAGTGGGTGCGCAAAGCCACTACTAAATCAACACCACTCGACCTACAGAAGAATAAAGAAACATTTCAGGAAGCTAAAACTTTCTTTATTGACCCTACGCAATCAGGATCATAGGTACAGCCGTCTAGGGGCATACCATAGTAAACACCATGTGGCGTTAACCCTGTACAGATATCGCAGGCTACCACATCAGGAAGGTGCAACGAGGATGAGTCGACAGGAAGTGTACAATCCTTCCTGCGGAGTTGCTTAAAACTCGTGAGAAATGAAAAGCTATCAGAGAGCTTTAGTGCATCATAGATTAGTGTCAGCCATCCTCTTCCATGAGTAGTGCCCATCGTGCTATTCATAATATTATGGGACATACAAGAACAGGAAGAGAGACGCGACTCATAGCACAAGTTGGAGAATTTGAAATGGATGAGGTAATCCTAGACTTAGGATCAGAAGTTAATGTTCTGACTAAGCAGACATGGGAACAGATGGGTAGCCCTAAGTTAGCCATATCACCTATCCATCTGAGACTAGCCAATCAGTAGCGGGTATCGCCACTGGGTCGATTACTGCAGGTGCTAGTTGACATTGATGGAGTTCACAGCTTTGCGGACTTTGAAGTTATAGAAATCATTGGCGATAGTAGACCGTACCCAGCGCTACTAGGTATTGATTGGGAAATCGGTAACATGGCTATTATCGATTTAAAGAAGAGACAGATGACCTTCGAGGACAATCAGATTTTGGTCATCGCAGCGTTGGATCCTTTTCAGGGTCCCAGATATATTGAACCTATCCGAGCAGAGGATGAGGCATGTAATATGGAGAGCTTCTATCAAATGACGGCTAATTAGAGCGACTACATCAATCCAACCGTAGAAGGGAACATTAGTTGGCAATGCGAAAGCTCATGCGCATCAGAATTGGATGTTGGTCTAGAGAACTGGCATAATAGACTTTATGAAGTCTTAGCTCGCAGATGTGCATTTATGACTAAGTCATTGTGATGGATTGGCGCAAAGATTAAGGATACTCCATCGTTTGATGGCTTAGCAGACGTCAACGAATTTTTAGAGCAGTTTGAACATGAAATTCCTCAAGAGCAGAGGATGTCAGTCATTGACCTTGCAGTAAGAGCCACACCTGCAAGATGGTGGCATGCACATAGAGAACATATCGCATCATGGGATGACTTCAAGAGGTTTATGGCGATCAGGTTTTCTAATGACAAGGAGTATCTACAGCAGAGGTACATAGGAGAAAGTGACCCCAGGTCACATATTAAAATGTGTGAATAGAATTGGTCAGATAGTATGGAGGATGAATGGGTTCACCTATTCATTCACACTTTAGACCAAATTCCAAAGAACTGGTACACTGAGACTGAGTTGTGCAGAGGAACCATTACATGGCCACTTATGATAGATAGCTTTGAACTCACTTTCACTTTTGAATCTGAGTATCCAAGTATTGATCAGGCTCTAGACGTCGTAAAGACTAAGATATTTGAGGACTGTGCCCTATCAGTACATACTCAACCCGAGTGGGCCATCCAGTTAGAAGATGCGCTTGAGTGTTATAACTTCGCAGCAGAACCAGAGGATGGGGATGAGGATCCTTGCAGCATCAACATTCTGGAGTCAGAAGGGACTCGTGATGTTGATGGACCGAAGCTACAGATTCCAGCTATCACAGACCCCATCAAGATTAAAAAGATCAATATTGGCACAGACACAGAACCAAAGTTTGCCTCTATTGGAGACTATTGGGATGATGAAACGGTAGCACACATTGCAGATCTGTTACACGACTATCAGGACTTATTCCCCACTAAGTTCACAGAAATGAAGGGAATAGTAGGATATCTGGGAATAATGAGGATACCATTGAAAGAGGATGCTAGGCCAGTCAAACAACGTCCATACAGATTAAATTCGTGATATAAAGAAAAATTCAAGGATGAGATCGATAAGATGCTAGCAGATGCCTTAGAGGAAGACAGATTCATCGCAGGATTCCATCAAAAAGTGCAGAAGGCACGAGAAAAAGCTTGGCATGACAGGCACATTAAGAGTAAGACTTTTCAGATAGGAGACCTAGTGCTCCTTTATGACAGTAAGTTTATTAAGTTTCTAGGAAAGTTCAAGATGCATTGGTTGGGGCCATATAAGATTCAGCAAGTTACAGAAGGAGGTTCCGTTCAACTCAGCAAACTGAATGGGGAGCTTCTTCCCACATTGATTAATGGCAGCAGGCTCAAGCTCTATAGTGATAGACACCCCACCTCTCAGGCCTAACTCAGACAGTGTATGAAAGTGCAGATGCCCAGTGTAGTTGAAAGGAGGCATCACACCAGGAATTAGTCTACACCGGCAGATATTCTAATTGCAAGGAATTGCACGAGGACGGTTCATTTTGCGCAAGTTATAGGATGCTTGTGAAAAGAAAAAAAACTTTTATTTTATGGAGTAAGTTGTTTTGCGCAGGTGATGCGGTGAGGCATCGCAGCAAGGCGATGTTTCCCCGTGCCACGTAGCCAATGTTGAAAAAGGACAGAGGGCCAGTCACTTCGCCCTCTGACAAGCAGTTAATCCGGATACGACAGGTATTCGTTGCCTTAGATTTGGCAATAGTATAATGATTTTTCCTGATTTGGTAAAATCTTCGACTAGACTGGCGCCTGCACACATGTTTCGAGGGAAATTTGATCGGATTTCAGCAATTAATGAGGATCAAAACGGCGGGTGTTGTCTTGTCCATGCAATTAATACTACCGACGGGTCTAGTCTACAGAACCGTTGAGTCATAGAGTATCACCTTTGTTATAAATATAAAGATCATCCATACAGAAGGGTTACTTTGGCAATTTCAGAGAGCTATAGAGCAAGTTGTAGAGTTTTCTTTGTGCAGAGATACCCCAGTTACAGAGTGCTAGTTTTCCCCAATTTCACAGCCATTGCCCGTCCAGAGTATTGCATCGAGTGGGTTCTGTCTGAGGAGGAACCTTTAGAATACATTGTGAGATGATTCCAGAGTGGTGGACTCCAGTTTGCTATGACGACGCCACCCAAGGTTGTGAAATTAGGTGCATCACAGGTCAGACAGCCGTCAAGGATGAGGAGTCAAGCACAGGACGTAGAAGATGTCATCAAATATTTTGGTGAAGAGTGGAAAAAGGCATTAGAAGATGCCGTAGTAGTAAAGGAACCCACAGATACCCCACCCCTAGACCAAACAGAAAAAGGAAAAGAGAAAGTGGGTTCCAAGAGGAAAGATCCATAAGAAGTGCCACCAGGGGCATAGAAGACGAAGAATGGAGAAGAAGAGACACAAGAGGCACATAAGAGGAAAAAATCCAAGGCCACAAAGCCAGCCTTAGAGACCGCACTCACTGACAATGACTATGAGAAAATTGCAGCAAGACTCAAGGAGGAAATGAGTGATACATTTCAGGCGATCCAGACATCGCAAAACAAGCTACAGAGTGCGATAGATAAGCAGCTTCTGGAGTTAAAATCAATCACTGAGAATATTGCCATGATACAGGTTTTTCCAGTAAAGGAGACAACAAGAGAAATTTCAACACAATCGATTTCCCGCGAGGAAATCTTGGCAAAAGATCGCATCAATTCAGTTTTAATACCACCAGGGAGCATCCGATTGCCTACGTCGATGATGGATGTGCAGATACAGATTAGACAACCTATCAAGGTTAACCTCACAGAGTTCCCAATTGATCAATTACAAATGATCCAGCAGCAATTAAGCGCAGAGCTCAGGGATAGGGAGCTTGCGACTTATGAACAAAACACCCAGTTGAGACAAAAGAATGCAGAACTCACCGCAAGCTTTCAGACAAAGGTGGAGGAGTTAAGAACATATGAAGAAAGAGAACATGACCTCAGTCAGGCCCTCCAGAGCATCGCATTGGAGTTACCCTAGTGTAACATTGAAATTGCGATGCCTCTCACACAGAAGGTAAGAAGAGTTGCAGATAGAGCAAAGGCTCTGGAAGAGACAGTGACTAAAATGGAAGAAGACCACAAAGCGCAGATTGCTGAGCTTGAGGCTCGAGCACTAGGCACACCCCAGGCAGACAAGGAAGCAAGGGCAGAGGCGTTTAGACTCATGGTTACACAAATGAAGAGTCTCATAGATGACGCACAGTCACTACTAGACGAGGCGACAAAGACATGGTCGGAGCTAGAAGAGCCCTCGAAAAAATTGGAATTGTAGCAGAGCATCCAGAACATAGAGAAGGCCACAACAACAATGAAGGAAGAAGTCAAGAGCTTAGGAGCTCTTGCAAAAATGAAGAAGACAACAGAGATAAACCGTCTGCAACAGGAAGCGCAGCAGTTGCGAGCAAGAGAGATACGATTCAATAACCTGCTTCAACCCTATCAGGAACAAATTGCAGAGCTAGTCGATACAGTTGAGCAGAAGTTCAAGGAGTTCACTACAAGCAGAAGTGACACTGAAGTTACAGAAGATTCAAGAATTAGTCAAGCTATGCTTGAAACGACACAAGAGTGTGTCGAAGCTATGGAGAAAGAAGTCGCAGGACTTCGATAGAGATTTACAAGGACTTCGTAGGAAGCCAAGGAGAAGCTATAGCAAGAGAAACCAGCTATTAGTGGCTCAGGGGTGAGCCACAAGTAAGTGTTAGGGGACTGTTGGAGTAGGGTCCCGCAGCTACAAGAAAAGCTGTTGTTTTGGAACGAGTAAGTCAAAGGTAACAGTACCTCAGCGGTCGAAAGGAGAAAGCTCAACAACTGCACTTAAGGTAGTGGCGAAGACAGGAGGGCTCAGCTACCCTCATAAAGGAAAATGAGAAACGAGGCTGAGGTATTGAAGACGAAGGAAAAAAAAGGAAGCGGCGCTAGTACCCATGGTCAGCGTCGGGAAGCATGGAAGACTACAGGAAGCCGTGGTGTGACGGAAAGTGGCAATTCGAGTACAGATAGACCGACTATCACAGTTAGGGTTTTGGGTTACTGTTGGGAGAGGCCCAAAGTGTTGTAATGGTGAGACCTTCGGGCTGCCTATAAAGGGATGCATTTTGTATTGTAAAAGGTTAGCTATTCAGCTAGTCGGACAGTCTATTAGCTATTCAGACATTTATCTAGTCAGTCGATGATCTGTTAGCTCATAGATATTTTGTATTATAGAAGAGCTGAGCTCTGGTTCTATTATTCAGTCTGTAGTATCTTACTATAACCAGTAGCTGACTCCTAGAGTATGTATGTAACAATCCACAGGGATTGAGAGAGAGAGAGAGAGAAAAGAGTATATTGTAAGAGAAGCAATATAAGAAAAGAAGAGATCTAAGAGAGAAGGGCTCCTGGTGGTGTGCGTGGAGTTACCCAGAAGATCTCAGCTGCATATGAGGTTGCAGCGGAACTGTGTTTACTCTCCCAAGTTATAATATATAAACCAGTTCCCGTGGACGTAGCTTCTACCTTGGAAGTGAACCACATAAAATCAGTGTGTTATGTGACTGTTTCATGTGATTGTGCTTTACTTAGTGCTATCTGTTATCTGTTACATGAATGCCGTATATCAGTTAGTAAATGTCTGTATGTTCTCATTCAGTTATAGCATTATAGAAGGTTAAAGGCGAGTTTAAATGTATCAAGTGCCTGCTTATGAGTTTATCAAGTTCTTGTTTCACACAGTAATAGTCACTCTGTTAAGTTCTTCCCGTATACTTATTCAGTAAGTTAAGTATAGCGATGTGAGTGTGTTGAACCGTGAAGTTTGTGTAAGGCTGTTTAACATCCTGTTGGAGGTTAGCTGAGTTATTCCTCCCAGTGAGAAACCCTTTGGACCTTGAGAGTCGCATTGGGCCGTACTATAGGAGATATCGCATTGACAGAAGGCAATATCGCACTGACAGAGGAGCTGCGGTGCGAGATATCGCAGATGGTGAGAAACGCAAAAGGGAGAGTTTGCGCATCGTCCTAGTCGATGTGATGTGATAGGAGTCCTCCCCCTATCAGAGTCCACGAGGAAGGGAGAACTGCGACTCGCAGAAAGATCTCGCTAGCTAAGAAGAGCCGCGAGACACCAGGATGCTACAGAACCTAGTTAAGGACACTTGAGTCTTTAGCCAACCCATCTAAGATCACTTCGGGTGAGCCTTCAGGCCGCTCTGCGGTCTGTTGCCGAAAGGGCCAGTGAGTTAGGGGTGTTGTTGGTACATTATAAGTAAACCCGGGTCTGCCCATAGTAACCAACACCACCTCTGGTTTTACCCCGTTCCCTTTAAACCATAGTGTGGAATCAGTTCTTCCCATAAAAGACTAGATTCCTTCACCCCGCCTTGCCAACAAACTTCTTCTCAGTAAGGGGGCATACCTCTTTATTGACTCTAATGGACAACTCTTGGAGAACCCCCGCAACGGGATCTAACTCAAGAGATTTTACGCTTAACATCACTAATGAGTCGCTTTGTTTTCTTTTCTTGTTTTTCAACATTTTTTCTACAAATCAGGGGTAGCACCATTAGCTGCTAATCCAAAGTCACCTGAAACCTGTTCGAGACACCTCTCACACCTCTGGGCTCAAATCTCCTTATGAGGCCATTGTCTCGTGTTTAACAAACAAATTTCAGGACCACTTCCCGATAGTTACCTCGATTTATGAGCCATAGCATGGCGATGCAAGTGTCTGCGGACCTGTACTTGCATTACTCTTGCCTACCGCTACTCATGCGAGTTTTCAGGCCACCGCCCATTAAGGAATGCCATTTTTTCTTTTATTTTGTATTTTAACACATAGTTGTTTTCTCCATTCACCGCACCTTACGCGGACCGCTGGGCCATTGTCCAAAAAATGATTTATTTCTATTGCATGTATTTGGCATATAAGTGCCCTAGGAATTGCACTCACATTGCATGTAGTCAAGTCTGTCCACCGCAACACACACACATGCTCTCCTGACCTTTGTCTGAGATCCACCTTGGTTTGCATGCCTCTGCGCACCGAATCACGAGCCTATGCCGCGATCTATCCCATGCATGTATTGGTATATTTGAGAGCCTTCTGCTCTGTCCATATTGTGTGGATGACCTTTGAACCTCTGTCCACAGTATTGACATGGGGCACCTCCTGTGCCACTGCAATTGGTTGACCATATTGGAGTTTCGTTTAAGCTCTTTTCTGACTCCTTAAAACAATGAAAAGATTGCCGAGCGTAGCTGCTTACTTTCCCGCTCGTTAAACTATAGGAAAGGGTGTCTACATCGTCTCGTTTACCTCCTTTTGTGAACCATGTTGACCATTAAATGAAAAGGACATCCTTGGCACACTCAAGCCAAGACCATTCCCCTCTGCATACTTTTATGCTTTGTCAAGCAAAGGGGGCACACTTTATGAAAAATCTCACCACGGGTTGTTGTTAAGCTCTTTTCTAGCCTTCTCAACAAGAAAATATTGTCGAGCAAACTTGGTTTTGTTCATGCTCGTAAAAGTATTTGAATGACCGTCCAGTCAGTATAGGTTTAACCTTTCCCAGCCTGATTGGACTACCAACGGTAAAGAAGTCTCTCATCCCCTACAGGATGGGCGAGCTCTCCTATGTATGCTTTTATCCTTTTTCAGGCACAGGAGACTACCAACGAAAAATAGCCCCCACTGGAGTCTTCTTTGTGCTTTCAAACTCTCTAAAATTGAAATCACCATCGATCATTTACCTTCTCGGGCTCGCCAAAAATCCACGAGATCGTACCATAACGGAGTCCCTAGACACCACCCCATAGAAAAAAGTTTGGCAGTATTCCCACATTGGGTCGCCTTTGTTTAGAGTACTTTGCAATATGTCTTCCTTGGATCCCATCAATATCAAAAGTGTCTACCTCCTCCAAGTATTTCCCATCTGCAGTGACATCCTCGGTATTACAGCTATGATCCCATTCCCATGAGTTAGTTTCATTTGCTGCCTGGTCCGCCCTATCGTCATACCCTGAACAAAGGAAGTTTGAGTCTCCCCCCCCCCCCCTGCCCCTGTTCAAATCTTTCCCTCCCCCCCCCCCCCCCATTCAGCGATTCAGTACATAGATTGCTTCACACCTTTCGGTTATCTCCCTCGCGCTCCTGGTCAAGGAAACATCATTGCCTTGACTGGGGGCAGGTCTCCCTCTGTCGACGCCAACACACATATTCCAGAGGATAGACCTAGAGGTCCCTGTACCTTGGTTTCATTAACATCATTGATGACTTCCTTGGACCACTCGACAGGAGTCCTTAGTGCCTTTCGGGATGGTTGTTTCTCACGTGGTCGACTCAAACTACATCATCGCACCGTTGAGATTCGTACAGGGTTTGGTCCATACAGTATTTGGTCAAAGACCCCGGATGTCACCTGAATCTAGCACATTGATGAGTCTACTCGAGGGACCTAAACAAGTTATGTCCCTTGTGATTTTTGGGTTGCGTTGGAGATAGTGTTCAGAAGCCCCATCAGTGCTTCGATATACCTTTATGATTGATGCAGCATACTTGCACCACGAAGAATCTGACTCTCAAATTAGCGAGTCCATATAGCTATGTATCTTTCTAGATCCAGTAGACCATCATTCATGAAGATATAGCATTCCATGAGAATGCCATGGGTCCAATGTACTAGATCAGCATTGTATTCAGTCTCACATGGAGGCAACCATTATTGTAACATCAATTGTATATGATCGGCTCTTGTATTTTAGAGCATAGATCAAATTATTCTTTTGACATTGTCATGAGCATGGGGATACCCACCTTGTCCATATACATATCACACATTATTTGTATCTCACCCATTGATGGGAACCATATTAATACAAAAACCAAAAGCCACCATGCCCCAGCCCCAGAAGCACCACCTCTATGCACCAAATCCTATCATGTCCATCGGCCATACGTTGAGCTCCTACCCTCACACATCAGGGGGCAATCTATTAACCCAAAAAATCCCTCACTTAGCTCTCCATGGCCTACACCACCTAAGGACACCATCTCACGACCCTCACATTAGTCCATTAGACCCCCACACCCTCAAAATGGCTTAAGGATGAAGAAAAGGGCTTAAAAACCCCAAAAAGGAGCCTAAAATACTCTCCTAGGAGATAAAGCCCCCCAAAAGGGGCTAAAACCCTAAAATGAGCTAAATTTAGGGCGGAAGGGGCTAAAATCCCAAGAAAGGGGCTAAGGCCCAGACCAAGGGCTTAAAACCCTAAAACCCCCAAAAAAGGCTATAAAAGGAGGGTGGGGGTCACTCTAAAAACACTTCTCCCTTACATATTGTTATGCTGCCCGTGGATGCCTTGATACCCTTTGTCTCTCAAGCCACCCACACTCCCTCTCCTCCATCTCCATTGAGCCCACCGGGTCNATATTGTGGGTTTTAAAATTATCAAAAATTGAACCAATATATTGCAGGTATTAGGGGGATGAGGGGTTTAAGGTGGGGGTGGGTAGGGTGGTTTATAAGGATTGAGATATAAAAAGGGGTGGGGAGGAGATTTTAAGTATTAGGAGGGGGTTTCAACAAAAATAGTTTGGGCCAATATCTCTGGAAATTAAGGGTATTCTTTAATATCCCACGATCGTATGTGCTATGTGAGAGGTTCACTAAGTGAAGTCTCCGTGATTGAGCCATAGCTCCCCCATCAAAGAGAGGTGCTTCTTCAAGCTAGGGCATGGTGGCCCATTCCACCCAAAGAGAAGGTATAGCTTGTTATCTTTTGTATTTGCTTAGTAATTTCTTTGCTTTCTAATCCATGGTTTCATTTGTAGGTTGATTGAGATAACTTGTTTTGCAGGTATTTCAGTTTACTATAGCTTAATGATTGTTTGCAGGTCATTGGAAGCAGAACCCTAACCTTTTTTTGTAGAGGGGTTCTCCACATTTCTCTTCTTTCTGTTCTTTATTTTGTTTCTATCCATTTTTATAGCATTTTCACACGCAGGAACCTACCCTTCTATCCTATAGACAGAAGGGAGCCATTATTGCCCTTGTAGCAAGGAGAAATCCCTACTACAAGATTCGCCCCTAATTTCTGTTTGAAGCAATCCCTACTCACTTGTGAATCGTGATCCCTCATCCTTGGTTAGCAAGCTAGAAAGTACCATTTTTTCTGGGTTTTTTTATCAAATATCCAAGATCCCGAAATTAGAAGGAACATACTAGTGACCAGAGGACGACACTGGATTTTTATCAGCTATCGTATATTCCAAAAGAACATACTAGAGGAGGACAACTTGAGGTTGGTGTTCATTTCTATTTTGTGAATGGACTCGAAAGCCAATTCACATATTTGCATTTTGATAAGCTAATTCAATCGTGTACAATTCATTTCACAATTCATTTACATTTAATCTATGAAGGAAATGAAGTATTTTATTTAGGGTCAAGTTTTAGGGTTCAGTATAGTGTGCACTGATGAGAGTTCATGATTTGATGACACAAGCAAGATATTCCCATCTCAATTTTGGTATTGGATCTACTCTACTCTGCTTGCCTTATTGAAGGACTAGATTTATTGTATGCATAATGGAACAATTGATTTTTAATTTTTATTTACTTATTTATTAAATAACATTTCTAGATCTGTGGAAAATGGTTTTGGATATATAGACCTTGAAAGAGTTTTGCATCTGTGTATTAGCTAGCCAAGAAAAATCTTACCATGTCGTTATTTTAGACAGCTAGCGATAAACATATGAAAAAGTTAGATTTATTCGTTGTAATTTATTTCACAGGGTTCTCATCTTTTAATTTGGCACTAAAATCAACCAGGTCTTCATTTCAACTTGCATGCCCGGTAATTCTCATAACTTAAAGCGAATAGTTCATGTCAACTTTCATGCTTGGTAATTTCTTTGTTCAAATATTCTCATCGGAGTCGACTTAGCATTCATCCATTCCCGCCATCATATTTCAGGTGAAGAATCCTTTCTTAACATTTGTTATTTGGTGGGTTATTTATTCATGTTGTTTTCCTCAAATGCCCCAACCCAATTCTTTCTTTATAGAGTAAGTTAAATATTAGATGATTTGCACCTAGATTTTGGTGGTTTTTTTCTGGTTAGAATCTGGTTGAAATTATTGTAATAGTGGTTTTAGATTGCTGCAATTGTATAATCAAGGTGCTTGTAGTCAAAATTGCAATTCCATTACCCAAATTGAAATTTTAGTAATTTTCTAGGGTATGTTGAATCCATTCTTGTCAAAATTTCAATTTTAGTAATTTTCAGGATGTTGAATCCATTCTTATAATAAAAAATACAATTCCAATAACTCAAATTAGACATCTTACAGTATTAGGCGGCAACATGATCCTTCATAAACTGTATGAAGGTGATCAAATCCATCATGAGATACTCATTGATTGATCACATAAAGTTGTCAGTACCATATTAGTGCCATGTCTACCACCACTTCAGTTTAAAATATGATCACTACCAATGGCCATTTTGTTTACTTAATATTTGATTTCTCTTAGTGCCCAATTCAAACTTTAACAAATTCAATTTTTATAGGAGTCAGGAAATTAAGTGTACAATTTCCTCTTGGCATGGGATGATCTTAGGGTAAACCATAGTTTCTGGAGAAGCATCTTATCTAAACCTTGATCATTGGATGTGTACAAAAACATAGGTATGCCTTCAATTGGAGGACACTGCCTATGGATCCATGACCTTCAAAACAACCAGATCTCATCAAAACATATCTCTTGCAAAAGGTAATATCCCTAGTACAATATTTGCACCAGAATTCCACAAATATTGTATCCAATTTTGAATATTTTTCATTCGATGGTTATGGTGTAGCATCGTAGCTTTATATAGTTCAGTGAAACTCATCCAATCATAAAACTGACTGGGTATGTTTGTTGGAATCTTAATGTAGATATTATAGTGATTGAATCTTTTGTGTAGCCGCTTGCAACCACTTTACATATTCAACAGTCCCTTTTGTTTTATGATTGGAATATGGTGCTTGAAAATGAGTGTCTTGATGGGCTCTGCACTTTATGTCTTGGCTTGTTGAAAAATATAGACAAAAGGAAGATCTCCCTATTTGGAATCTTACAGTATTAGGCGGCAACATGATCTTTCATAGACTTTATGAAGGTGATCGACTCCATCATGAGATACTCATTGATTGATCACATAAAGTTGTCAGTATCATATTAGTGTCATGTCTACCACCACATCGAAACTACATCTAAGCCTTGGCATGAAATTTCCTTGCACATCATGAAATATATAACATGTGATGGGAGGAATAGCATGATTCACACCTATCACTTTAGCTTACTACACCAATTTAGGCATTTTAATTGTTGGCAACCTAAGAAAACCTTAAGCATCTCTTATTATCTATTATAGTCTTTTAGAGAGTCAAGTGCTAAGGTATAGGTGGGAAGGACAAATTCCTTAGTCCACCATGGGATAATCAAACTTGTTGAGGATGCATTAACAAAGCAAGCCTTACTAGTGGGATGGGATAAGTTTTTCAAATATGAGTAAGGAAGAATTTGTGGCCTTGCAAGCAAGTACAAGTCAAGAGACAATAACATGAGAATCAAGGAGGAATAAGATGGATAGATGCAAGGCAAGTGCTAGAAAGAAAAGAAAGAAAAAAGAAAAGCAAGTCAAGAAGTGGAAAAAGAGGAAGATGTCTCTAATAGAACGAAGGAAGATGCAAGAGATATTGCAACTACCCTGATTTCGATGGGTACAATTGAAAGTATCCCTCTCAAAGTCAATCCAAGAATCCCATTAGAAATACAAAGCAGAGCCATAAGACCAAGGACTAGAGCTCAAGCAACTGATAATTTAGCCATTCAAAAACACACACATACTGCAGATTTGGAGAAGGATGCTTCACCATCTAGCACACTAAAAGATTTTGAGAAAGCCCATACAGATGATCAAGAAGAGAAAGAGGATCCTAGAATGAAAGAACTCTTGGCCCAACTAAAAGAAGCTAAGAAAGAGGCCTTCAAATGGAAAACAATTGTAGTAGGGAAACAAAAAATGGAGGTCACAACTATAGAGGATTCTAGATTACCCTTTGAGGAGAAATTTTTTAACACACACGAGAAAATTTAGATACTTAAAATTCAACACTTGGATGATATGAAACAACTAAGAGAAGAGAATACATGACTTAGGGATGCATTAGAAAATAAAATAGAGGAGGTTGAGGACAAAACATAAAGGTTTGAGGAACTGAAAGCAGTTGTCCATCAAACCATGGAAATAACAGAATAAATGGTTTCTTGCAGACCACTTTCAAGGACATGTACTCTATTACTCAGGGAACAATTTGTCAAATTTTAGTTGAGACAAGTTTCCAGCCAGCTCCCTTATGAGCTAGACAATGAAAAAGAATTCACAAAATATACCAATAGATAAATGAGAGTTAAGGATCAATTGTATGAAATTTACTTTCGTAATTTTGCAATGCCACATCCATATAGATGATCCCCCAATCCTTATGTGGGTAATGTACAACCTAGGGCATTTTTTTCTTTAGTGCTAAATGAAGAAGAGAGAACCACAGAATTACAAATGCATAAGGAAGAGGAAGCAATCAAACACTTATGGATCAAGAAAAAGGAAACATGACCAGAGGAGATATTGAAAAACCTGATAACCTTGATCTCTTATATAAACCTAGAACTAAAGAAGACCAACTTCCAACTATTATACCATACTCAAAATCTCAGTAGCAAGGGAAATTCAGTATTTCCTACATAGGTGGGAAGAATTGTTCACTACCCTAAAAAGATTAGAATCCCACTTTCCAATTACTGTTTCTTCAGGGAAAAATTATACTTAGGGACAGTGGAGGAAAGAATGAAACTCAATGCATTGGGGTAAAATACAAGTACCTTCTACTGCTCCACCCAATCTTTACTAGTGAGTTAAATGAAGAAAAGGAAAGTAGAAGATGGAAAGAAGAGGAGAAAACAACATGATACCACAAAAAGGTGTATCCACTCAAATTATGGCCTATCATTTCAGGTAGACACCATGCATAGACCAACATCCAGGACAAGAAGAATGAATAGGGAAAATATCACTTTTTTGGAAGTTTGGTTGCACGAGGACATGCAAAATTTCTAGCTGGAGGGGTGATGATGGGCCTCTCTAATGACCTTTATTTTTCCCATTTTGTATAAGATTTTGATACACATTTTCCCTAAGAATTAATCCTCAAAAAATAATCATACTAAAAAGATTTACTCATTTTGTATAAGATTTTGATACACATTTTCCCTAAGAATTAATCCTCGAAAAATAATCGTATTGAAAATATCACTTTTGAGGGGATGATGTTTTGTTGCACACAGACATGCAAAAATCCTAGCTAGGGGGTGATGATGGGACTCTCTAATGACCTTTATTTTTCCCATTTTGTATAAGCTTTTGATACACTTTTTCCCTAAGAATTGGTCCTCTAAAAATAGTTATACCTTTTTATGTTTATTGAGATATTGCGATAATGCTTATTTACATATGAATGATTTGCCTAGATTATTGAATATGCATCATCCTTGAGTGGGCTCAAGGGAAGGATTAAGAACCCCTGTACCTACTTTTTAGGTGCATTACAATTTTGATAAGATGTGATTGCAAACTTATGTAGTAGAATTACAGACTTTTTATTAGGTGGACAACTAACTAGTTTATGTTGTTTTCCAACATTTATGTGTGTTACTTAAATGAATGATGAGTTAGAATTGCACAATATCTCAACCTTGGATAAGGCTAGGCTTAAGGAAAAAGTTTTCGAAGAAAATTCTAAAAGGTCATCTCCAAAAAGATTTGAAAAGATTTATGCAAGACGAAAGGCTTCCCTAACCACATAACCAGAAAGAAAATATTGTCCACCGCATTTGAGGGAGGATAGAAAACTTAGTTTAGAGGCTCAAAGAATAAAAGAAAGAAAATGTAAGTATTGTGAAGGAGAGGAGGAAGGAAAACACTTAGTTTAATACTTAAGTGTTCTCAGAAATATAACACCAAGAATTTATATCAATGTGAAGGAGAGGAGGAAGGAAAACCGGACAATGATGAGTCGGTTGAGGATGAAGCAGGGAACCCTCAAAATCTTCCCTCAGAATCAGATGATGAAAATGTCCCAAGAATATACCCAGTACCCACAACCATAACTGGGATAAACCAACCACAAACTTTAAAACTTAGAGGGCATATAAAAAATAACAATGTCACAGTCCTTATGGATACAAGAAGTACCCAGGATAGTCGAGGGTTTTTGTATTGCTTCAAGTGATTTTACTTTTAGATTCCTTTCTTTTGGTATATTCCCTTCCCTTAATTCATCTCCGACAAGCTTTATAACAATATGGGTCAGGTAATTTTTTTAAGGAATATCTATTTTATCCATTTAAAAATTTTGCAATTCACTCTCATTTCCTATCCAAGAATATAATTTTTATCCTTCGTTCACAAAAATTTATATATTTTGATTCCTATTTAAGCCTGCCTCAAAATAAATTCTTATATCTGAGTGTGTGAGCTTTTCCTAAGTTATATCATTGGATATTAAGTTTTTTATCAGATCATTAATAATATGTATTTTAGCTATGATTACTGTGAATCATGAGTGTTAGATGGAAGGCTACACAAAGGAGGAACTTGTGTATGTAATCTAGCTTGTGCATATGTATTGATACTTAATCCATAATCTTGCATATAATACTAAATAGTCTTATTTTGTGTTCATTTGTCTTTTAATTCTGTAGCGGTTCTACAGTTTTCTGCCTCCGGTTGATGATGCTATTAAGAGTATAATTGAGCCTGACCCAGAGTTGATTGCTGAAAATGAACTTGGCAAGTTTCGTAGCCAGTTCCAACCGAAAATATATCCAAAGGTAAAGGTTTTTTTCTTCCAGTTTTCAATCCTTCTTCACTTGGTTGGAAAAGGATATCATGTCCTAGGTGCTGAAAAATAACCCATACGATTGAAATTTTTGTTTTCTCTTCAACAGAAAGATAAGGCCTCCAAGAGATTTTGGAGGGACAAACCATCATTGTCTGAAGAAGCAGCAGGGAAAGACGCAGGGGATGATGGGAAGAATGGCATCTCCTCCAGGAAAACAGAAAAAATTGGAAGCTTGACACTAGTTCAAGATTTTGAAGCTATGCTAGCTCGCCGGGATAGTGATGAATGGGTTACTAAGACTATTAGAGAAATGAAAAAGCTTATCACTGATCTGTTGGATTCTTCTTCACATACGATAAAGCAATGGATTGTTTAGTCGCACTAAGAAATGGCTGTGTACAACAAGAGGTGGGTGTTTTAGTAATGTCTCCTTTCCTCTCCTGCTGTTTTATTACACACTTAGTTATTTTAGGGAAGGATAGGGAGGTATGGTTTTTCAACTTCTGATAATTCACACATTGTAAGTTTTTAGTAACTTGTCTCCACCTTCCATGATTTATACTCTTGGTAAATGGTATTTATTTACTCCATATATGATACTCATGCATTATAATTGTGTACCTCACATGTTTTCAAAAGTTTCTTCCATTTCAAAGCATTCAGTAATAGGAAATTACTAAGAAAAGATGCATTTAAATTGTCTTTATAGCGATGGGGCTATATTGCATAAGCTCGAACAACTGGAATTTTTTAGTCTCGTATCTTTCTGTAAAACATTCTGATACATTTGTGGAGCTTAAATCTGGACTACATATGTTCTTATCGCTGGAGTGAGTGATCCACAGGCATATGTAATGTTTGAGATTATTTAGTTCTAACTTAATTTCTGTTCAAGAGCCAATGTAATTCAACAACTTCATGCATGAGTTGGGAAATAACTGAGAGGATAAAAAACTCAATGATTTTTGGGAGTTAATTGTTTCCAAGAATGTCAGTTTGATAAACAAGAATGAAGCTGCCGACAGGTATGCAAAAATGTGATTGATTATCTAATGTAATCAAAGATATATCTGTGATTTGTAATTGATTTTGTAATCAAAGATATATCCATGCTTTCTTTTTTAAACAATAGGAATATCCCTTACGGATTTTTTACCTTATTTAAATGTACAGTGATATGACTGAAGACGAAGCAAATAATTTTCTAGCCAAAGCTAATGATGGTGTACACCAAGCACCTGAGAAACCACCAGAAGTGGATGTAGATGAGATGGAACAACTTCTCGAAGAAGTTGTGTAAGAAAGTCAGAAGACTACAATGAATATCAATCGTGTATGTTGTGTAAATAATAGCTTAGAGAATTGAGTTCTAACACATAATGCACATGTATTCATTCAAAAGTGAATACAACTTCACTCTCTGGAACTATTCATATTTTTCTGTCCTTATCTGGGGATTAATTATGTCACTCTTTTGTCGACGAGGCTTGAATGTATAGAAGTCCAAAACAAGTTATCTCGATGACTATAAATCATGAAATAACTTTTGCTAGAAATACAATGTCAGGCTCATTTGAAGGTTAACTGATTATTTGAGAGCCTTCCATGAATAATAGTTGTTTTCTTCACTCTCTGGAACTATTCATATTATCAGGGGATTAATTATGTCACTCTTTTTTGTCAATGAAGCTTGAATGTATAAAGTCCAAAACAAGATATCTCAATGACTATAAATCATGAAATAACTTTTGCTAGAAATACAATGTCAGGCTCATTTGAAGGTTAACTGATTATTTGAGAACCTTCCATGAATAATAGTTGTTTTCTGATATGGTTTTGTATATGCTTCCCATCTCTTTACAAACATTATGAAGATTCTCATGGGTTTGGGTGTTTATTGGACAATAATTTGCAAATGGAATTGAATGCAATGATGAAGATAAATGATATCTACATAGCATACAAAGTTCAAGCATGTTTGTTAGGAAGTTTTTGTGCAACTCCCATGGTCAAGCATGCTATAATGATGGATGGAATTTTATCGTTTTGATGTCAAGTTATGTGAAATAAATAAGCAGGAATCTAGTATGGTGAATTAGTAATCCTTGGCAGATAAAATGTTACAAATAGGCTACCCCTGGATTTCCCTTAAGCACCATAGAAATTCGGATTTGAGAAATTCAAGGGGTGATGGTGAGGTGGTGACACAATATGTATATTCTATCAGCTTGTAGTTATCATTCCGTCCTTATGGAAACTGAACTTCAAGTGATTTATACTGTGACAATATTTAGTTTGTAGATGGTTGTCTCTTGTATTGTTGCAATTCCTTTAGATCCACTATTTATGTGAACCTAACTTATTTATATGGAGTTTGTAGCTGTATGTTTTTCTTTATTGCATTGCATCCCATTGCTGATGGCATGTGGTGATTATATAGGGACTGACTACTAGCAGCCATATCCTAGTTCTGGAATCCAAGGTTTATGGAAGCTTTCAACCAACCTGGGTGACACGAGTGGATCATTGATTAATAATGATGTGAACAATGCTTCATATAATCATGAAGGTTTACAGGAGGCAAGATGATTATGTATGAGTGAACATTGAATACCCTTTTTGATTTAGAGTTTTTGTGCTGCTGAGAACCTGTCTATAGTATGCAATATATTAGAGGTAAATATAATATGTGTGATATTAAGTAGTCCTTTGTGCCAAAATCTTAATTGTGCAAGGCATAGTGATTTTAGAGTGTAAAGATAAATGGTATGTTCGACAGGGTCACATCCCCGGGTGAGGTGGTGACACAATCCATGTCTTCTATCAAATTGTGGTTATTATCCCATCCTAATGGAAACTGAACTTCAAGTGATGTATACTGTGACAATATTTAGTTTGTAGATGAATCTCTCGCACTGTTGCAATTCCTTTTTATCCATAGCGGTCTTTCTCCACTATTTCTGTGATCCTAACTTCTTTATATTGAGTTTGTAGGAGCGTTTTTGCCGACTTTATTGCATTGCATCCCATTACTCATGGTCTGTGGTCATTATATAGGGACTGAATACTAGTAGCTTTATCCTAGTTCTAGAGTCAAGGATTATGGAAGCTCTCAACCAACCTGGATGACACAACTAGATCATTGATTAAGCTTGATGTGAGCAATGCTGCATATAATCATGAAAGTTGATAGGAGGCAAGATGATTCTATATGAATGAAAACTGAATACCCTTTTTGATCAAGAGTTTTTGTGCTGCTCAGGATTTGTCTACAGTATGCAATATGTTAGAGGTCAATATAATATGTGATTTAAGCACTCTTTTTGCACTAAAATATTAGTTGTGCAGGGCGTAGTTAGTTTAGAATGTAAAAATAAATGCAATGTTTGACAAGGTCATGTCTCCAGGTGTCAGGGATATGTCCCCTATGCTTTCTTCCCAAGCTCCTTTGACCCGGGGACATAATTGGGAATGTTCCTTGCCATTGCTTGTACAACCTTGGTACCTAGGGCTTCTCCTCGGATGTCCCATGCATAAATCAAACTCTTCCAGTGCTTGGGGCCCTGGGGGTACTATGGGATACTCCATGTAGGGGCGTGCCCTTATAAAAAAATAGAAATAAAAAGTAAAACAACAGAAATTGATTTTGTTTCATTAAAGACAGGTTAGCCATGTTCCTCTGTTTGTTATTTTTTGCTCTTACAGTTTTGACACTTCACCAAAATCATGATGGATGTAATTATATGATGTATTCTTGTATTTCATTTTGACTTAGAAGTTGATTTTACAATGAGAAATACAAGGATTCTCCTATTTTGAATAATAATTTCCAAATTGTGTAACTGTGAATTAGATCATGGAGGTTGATGTTTAAATGGTATAAATGTGTGATTAATTATGATTAATTATGCATAAAAAATATGTATTATATGTATATATATAATTGGGTTAAGGTTCCATATTTTAAGACCCTTACGTTCCTTGTAGGGAAGATTGGGACTAACCACCAATATGCATGAGGGAAGGTTGTTAGGATATTTTTGCGGGCTTGAAGTTTTGGAAAATATACGGTGTGATCCAAATCATTTCTCCTTTTCCACTTTTCTAAGTTCAACCTGCTAGTTATCGAAGGCATCACAATGCACATTTGGAAGTAGGAACGCTGTTCTAAAACATCTTTTGATAATGACTACCAGTAATTAGGAATGAGAGAAACTAAAAGAGTTTGAACGGTGAAAAGATATTTGAATCCTGACTAATGTTGGATCATTTAGCAAGTCACAGTAGCAATGGGAAGAAGCAATTGATAAAAGCAATTTAAAAAAAATGGACTGGCCATACTAATGGTTACACTTGACAATCCTGACTTTTACAGTTATTATGGTGGCATATTAGGTCAATGTCAACAGGTTTGGTTGTGGTGTAATAGAATTTGTTATCAAGTAGAATCTCCATTAATGTGGTGGTTCTAGCTATGAAAAAAGGGAACATTAAGTCAATATTTTAGTTTAGCCTAACTAATATGGAAATAATGTCTGTCATATGTTATCTTAATCATGGTTGCAAAAACTTAATGCATTAGGTGAATTATTAGCCCTTGACAAGCAAGGCTTAACTCAAGTCAAATTTGTTGCTTAGTGCAAGATTCCAGAAAGAATGGTATGTAAGCCATTCTTTTGTTCCTTATTTTTTATAGCTAGGCTTGTCATTTTGTTTGCTGTCAGAAGGGGCTTGGTGCTGGAGGGAGTTTTCCCATTTGTTTAACAAATAGTGCATGTTATGGAATTTCTAGAAGATGTTTGATGGTAAAGTGAACATGGAATGCTAGTGGAGAAGGTGGTAAATTGCCTGAAGTTACTTTGCATCATCAGGTCAATATATCTTGCATTCATGTTACACTTGCACAACAATGTCTTAACAACAATGAAAAGGTAGTTCAAGGTATGTATAACTATGCAGTGTGGTGGATACCTTGTAAAAGAGAGTGGGAGTATTCAATGATCCATTATTGTTATTCCTGGAAACAAGGTAGGCTAGAAAATGAGTATAACAATGGAATTTTTTCATGAAGTTCCATTTGAAACTGAAAGCTAGTTTAGTTTCTCAGGGCTACAAGGATTTGGGTGCTTTTATCATATAAACATGGAGGCCATTCCAATAGAAAATAACCAAATATTGTTCACACTTTGTTGTTTGAAGCTTCATATTCTTTGATAGCTTCCTAATCTGCAGTTGCTGCATGTTTCAATTGCATAAAAATCATGGGAAAACACTTCTCTCCCTCGCACACACACACGCACGCATATATATATATATATATATATATATATATTAATGTATATGAAGACGATTTCATATATTTCTCTCATCATTGAATTCATCTTGTCTTGGTTCATCACCAAAGATCAAGGTAGAAGCCTTATATAGATTAAATGTTGAGATGGCTTAATTGGTTGTATGATTTCACCTAACCTATTAGTTCTTTCAAGCTTAGAGTAGGTAGGTAGGAGGATGAATAATATCTTCAATGAGCATTAAGGTAGCTTAAATTTGTTATGTAGCAGTACTCTCCTGAAAATTCTTGTAATCTAGTGATATGTAGTTGCATCAGTTACCTTTCATGACTTCTAGCTTGAATTTTTTGGGCCAATTAATGCAACAATGGTTGTTTCTTGCTTTTTTTTTCCAAATATTTTTTACCTACATCATGTTTTAACATTCTTATTGTATCAATTTCCATATTTTTAGGAACACTGCTACTATCATACCATGTTTATAACTTATAATTTCCTTTGTTGAGGACATGGAATGAAAAAATATTAAACTTTATTTGGATGTTAATTTTGTATGCAGGTAATGAAGCTGCAAGGGTTCTTAATCTCTCAAGTAGTGAATACTTTAGTGTACCTTATGTTCAATTTCGGACTACTGTAAATACTAGTAAGGCTGCTCAGAGGAAACTCCCAACTACAATGACCCTTGGTTTCCTTCAAAAACTATGATCTAGACTATATTTTGCCTTGTGTCGTCTTACAACAATGTGGACTGTGAAATTTCTTTAACAGAGTTTTTAACTATTCTTTATTGTGCTTGTTAATAGAAAAAATCTCCTTAAAGGTAGCACAATACATGCTGGACTCTACCATAAGTTTCAATTTTGAACTGCTGTAAATACAAGTCAGGCTGCTCAGAGGACACTCCCAGCTACAACGACCCTTGGTTTCTTTCGAAAAATGTGATATGGACTGTATTTTTCCTTGTGTCTTCTTACAGCAGTGTGGAATGTGAAATTGCTTTAACAAAGCTTTTAACTATTATTTGTTGTGCTGGTTAATAGACCAGAGCTCCTTAAAGGTAGCACAACACATGCCCATTGTAAACCCCATAGAGATGACCCCTTAAAAGTTAACTCATGACCTTTCGGTATATATATATGTTCATCCTCAAATCAATATAGGTCAGTTCCTATAAAATCATAATCAATGATGTTTTTCATTGAAAGATCACCCTTTAATTCGAATGTTGTGGATATGTCAAACTATTGTACCATCATGTCTTTTACTTGCCTCCAAAACATGAATTCTACAAGCTGTAAATGAAGGGTTATCACTGGTTTTACCATCATTTTTCTTGAGAATACTGACAAGAGATGGGCAGAAATATTACCTTAGATTTACTACAAATATTTCATAAATTCCTCTTGATCAGAGTAAGAGCATTCTATTACTCTTCTTCAGAGGACGATATGCAATCAACATCAAGAATTCCATTATATCAATTCTTTTGAATCTATGACCGATGGATTCAAATCCCTTTTCCACAAAGGGTACTTAAGCTGCACAGATTTGGGAGCACACCTCCTTTAAAATCCCATCATAAGTAATGTAACATTCCTTCCTTACAAACTTAGAAACACACCCCCTTTTGATATCTACTATTTGTGAACCTCCTTAGTAATGGATGTGTGCATGAAAATATGGTTTGTAGTCTAGTAATCCAAGCATAAATTTGCATGTCCTTTGGCCCTTAGTCACCTCCTTTCAAGTTTTTTTGAAAGCCATAAATGAAGAACTGTAGTGCAGATCTTGGAGAATGCGTTCCCTTATGATGGTTTTGTAATTATTTGGATTTGAGTGACCAACCTTGGGTAAACTAGAACAAACAATATTATTAAACAAATCAACAGTGTGAGAGTTGAGGGAGTGAATACCATGTTTGAGGAAGTTGGCTTGGAATTCTTCCTCATTAATTGCCGTGTGAGTGCTCATGACCCTGACTACTAGCTTGATGTCATTGGATGAGAAAAGATGGGAAGAGATGAGTGGATGTGATACGAATAGGGGCTTATGTAGGGAAATCATAAAGCAAGATCATATGAGAAAACATGAATTGCATGTCTAAGTCTGGTTGGAGAGAAGTATGCCTAGAGAAAGGGTGCACCAAAAGGTTTTGGGAGAACAATAAAGTGCTACACAGAGCTTATGTCTCCGCACGGAAAGGAATTCCTGCTTTCTATGACATAGGAGGCAAATATAGGATCTCTAAAGGTAGGGAAAGAGGGAGGGCATGTGTCAAAGTGAGCTGAGATGCTTGTGATGGAGTTTGTACTCTTGGTTGAACAAATGGTTCATTGAGTAGAAGCCAGGTGTGGGGGTGTGGGTGTCCAGGTAGATGGAATGGGGGTAAGATTCAAGATCAATATCCTAAATAGATGTGGAGAAAAGGTAATATTTGCTTGAGGTTGTCTTGAGGGATGAGAAATAGGGGAGAGGAGGAATGAACTGATGAAGTTGGGTGGTGTATGAGTTGGCATACTTTATATCAATAGAAATGTTCTTGTGTCATATAGAATGTACCCATAGCTTCCTTGTATAGGATTTTGTTTGTAGATTCCTTCAAGTTTTACTACGATTGTAATGAAAATATTAGGAATATTTGTGAGATATTTTGAAAATCAAGATATCTATTTAAGTGGAGAAATTAGTATTTGAATTATAATGCACATTTAGAAAAATAGGAGTCCATGAGGTGAAATGTCCATCTAGTAAAATGTTCCCTAGCACCCAGTATTATGTTATACCATAAGGTGAATTGCTGTGGCTTCTACACCTTTTGTGGGTGGTTTTCAGGAACTAGTAAGTGGATTTGAAGTATTTTCTGTTGGAAAGAAGAAGCTTGTCCATTTTGTTCCTACGGAATTAAATAAATACCATAATGAAATTCTACAAATGGCTCAGGTATGTTTTGAAAAACTTGTAGTTTTGAAATTGAAAAGACAGTATGATTGCATTAAATAAACTATACTTTGTTGTTTTGTATTATATGAGCAAATTTCGATTTAATGATTGAATTTGACTACATATTCAGTGATTAATTGAATGACACACTTCTTGGAAGTTATGTCTCTTTGTTTTTTGGGGATTGCCAAGATTTCTATCAAATATGAAACCTTTTGTCCTTTTTGTTTTGCATTAGCTTTTTCCTTCCATCATTTCTGACTACATCCCAAGATTTGTAGACATTATTAGTTTTAATTTCAAGGTAGATTGTAACATAAAACTATGTATTTTAATTTTTGACGGTGGAACTCAATAAAATATCTAAATATTTATTTTCTTTGGATATTCATCTTGATATCATCAAATATATATGATGCAAGAGCTTAGAAAGATTTAAGAGATAAAGCTTCTGTGTGCATTCTAAAATTTGCAGACATCAGTAGTTTAATGTCAGGGTAGATTCAACATCTTCTGTAGGTTGAGGGTGAAGAGATTTTAAAGTAGAACCAATTTTTTTGGCATTGTAACTTACTAACATGGATAGCTATTTATATTATCTAGATATTCTTCTTTATATCACTGACTCCATGATGCTAGAACATATAAATATTCAAGAGATAAAGATTCTTGTGGCTACTCAGTAGTATTTCCTGTGTCAGTTCTGAATGTTGGTGGTAATTGCTTTTAACTTTTGACTTTTAAGTGCTTGATTGAATGGTTAAAGCTAAGACAAAATTTTAACTTAGTGGGAGATTGTAAGGGTACAATGGCTATGATTTTCACTACTTAATTTTGCATATAAGATATCCTAAAATGGTGTGTTGGTTTAGAAATCATTTTGGCTAGTTAGGAGGTCTATAAATCTATGGAGGTTTTCATTTGCAGTAATGCATCATTGTTTTTATTTACTATTCATATTTCTGATTGATTATATGGGTACATTATTATTAAGGTTTGTTGGAAGTAGGTTCTTGGATGATGCATGGACTGCCATAGATATGGATTCTTTGGCATGTTATATATGTTTGGGTACTAAATGCGTTTAAATTTAAACTGTGTTTGGATTATGGTTTTATTGCATATATGAGGATTGAAAACATGAAACCCTAATAGGAAAACATGAGGCTCAAAACCTGACTAACTGAGACTTTAGATATATACTAGCATGATGTATAAGACTATAAGTTTAGTGTCCAATATATAAACCTATTTTCCATTCTAGCTTTGTTGGAATAATCATAATGTGATACTTATTATGAGCTAAGCATGTTATAAGCATTGTGCTCATTGACAAATCTTGTCTTTCATAGATGTTGTTGTGGGGCTTCCATGAGTGTTTTGCTTATGATGATACAATGAAGTAAATATTGATGACATGACTAGAATATGATTGGAATTTGAAATTTCTCATGGGTAAAATACTGAATGTTAACTTCATTAACTGCTTAGGCATGCTTACTTATGAAGAAATTCCTATGGATTCCCATGCAGAATACTCTGTAGCTAGATCCTAATCCCATTAAAAAAAATGTCCTAAATTTGATAAGGAGTGAATATCTTGAAAACCAATAATGGTGGAGTCTCCTTAGATTGGAGGCATTGGTCAATGTGTTGTGTTTCTTTTCCTTACTATATTGCTTTAAATGATTGTATAGTGCATATTTGAGAATGAAAAGGTAGCAGTTGTGTCTAGTGTTTTAAGTATATATGTTCATGACCATTGTGTTAGTGATTTCTTAGGAATAATCACTTATGCAGCGATGCGTGTGGATTCTGATGCAAAACACCCCGTAGCAAGATCTTAATCCCTTCATAACACTGATGGATTATAGTTGATTAGGAGTGGAGAACTTGAAAACTTGGGGTCTCCTTACATTGAAGTGGTCAGTTGATGTGCCATGATTCTCTTCTATACATATATTTTTAACCATGGGGTGCTTTCTTTACTTGAGTACATAACTCATATTTGAGGGTGAAAAAGTATCAAGTGTGTTTAGCATCTACGATGTAAGGAAGTGGTCTTATTTCACAAGGTGGTGCATTTGCAATGATACTTAAAACTGTTGGCACTGCACATAAGTGGGTGACTTTGTGCTCACCAATGGCATCAAATATGTCTTTTGCATTTACACTTCTGCAACAAATACTAGTGCCACCTTGTGCAGCCATGCCCCACGAAAATCCCCAACCATTACAATGAAACATGGGTGTTGTCCATAAGTAAATATGCTTAGACTTCTTTTGCCATGATAAAATAATACCAATGTATTGAGATAGGAACCTCTATGACTGTACACAACACCTTTAGGACTAGACGTGGTT
Organism: Pseudotsuga menziesii; assembly: GCA_001517045.1. Taxonomy (NCBI): domain Eukaryota; kingdom Viridiplantae; phylum Streptophyta; class Pinopsida; order Pinales; family Pinaceae; genus Pseudotsuga; species Pseudotsuga menziesii. Next base: position 385,167 of record LPNX010829148.1, on the reverse strand, counting down.
CCTGATGTGTAGTTTAATGAGATAAATTCCCATTCATCTTCAGGCCAACGAGTCTCAAAATTTGGATCTCCACTTATCAAAATATTTTCATAATCAATAATATCTTTATGATCTTCATTCAAAGAATATTCTCTATATTTGTCCAGTTCATGGATCACAATAATTAATGGTAATTCCTATGTCACCCGAGAAAGGTTCCTGACTGTTTCCATTGTAAATTCCAAGAATTGGAAATCCAGAAACCTTGGCTTCTAAATGCTTCAAAATGAGAGACATTGTGTGTGCATCATGTCTAATATTTAAAGTGTTGAGAACTGCCCCTGCCATTGGTACTCCAAAGTGCATTTCATATGTGGTTGGCATATTCCGGGCCACTACAACAACCTGTCATATTTATGGATTGTTCAAACCCTAAATTCTCTAACAATTGATATAATTTTAGTTAAATGAAATTTTGATGATTTTAAGGTATATAGGAAAAATCCTTCACTAAGAAACATATTGTAAATAGAAGGGTTACAGGATCGATTTCTGAAAATTTATATTTTCCAAACTTTAGGAATAACCAAACTTGATTCCTATGATCACTATGTTAGTTTCTCCTATGATCACGATTCACTCAACAGTACTTTTTTTGTTTTCCTTTTCATAGAGACTAAATTATACAATGTATTCTAACAATTTTTACTTGGGGAACAAGGTCTACCACCAGTTTCCTTGGACATTTGCAACATTGGTAAAGAAAAGGAAGGTCTTGAGCTGACTAGTATTCATGCAGAAAGGATTGCATTGGTTGTGAAGTGGATTGTTATGGCCCTCACATTATTATGGATTTAAGGGTAATTTGGGATTTCTGATGTTGCTGTAGGGTTAGTTTTCTTCAAAATGAATGGTTTAACATATTGAAAAAAAATGGAAAACTGAAGAACTTAACTAGGAATTTCAGGGTATAATAAGACCATTCTTGTCCATTTTTTTTGTTAATATTCAGACTAGTTAATATTCAAACTAGAATAAGACTCACTGATGGATTTTTGGTTCAGCAGTGGAGGTGGAAACTTGCAAGGACACCTACTGAGGTACGATTCCTTGAAAGTAAAATCATATGAATAAGTGATTAGGGCTAGGTGCTTGTTCTAGAATATTTTGATGGTTCACCCTTCTATTTCTGTGAAGAGGTCATTTGTAATACTAATTATATTCTTTGAGAATAAAGGAAGCACTTTAAAAATTAAGTAGAAATTATGAACTTATTCGCTAATTTTTCTAGCATGATTTGGAACTATTTTGATTGTTGGTAGCATATTGAAGGACTCTTTGAAGACTTCCTTGATCAGTGAAACAACATTCTTGAGGATAACCTTTGTGTTAATTAAGGGCAGTTGTTAGTTCTTCTCAAAAGCAAGCAGAGTTGAAGGATTTTGTTTGGTGCACCTTTTACAGTCAAATCATTCAGAAACTTAGTAATCTGAACAAACCATAGTATTGTGGCATGCCTTAATTTATTAAACAACAATACAATAGTAGATGGGAGAGTTGATGCATTAATTGCAGTGAAGATATCATTTTGGACAGACTGGAGATAGAATTGAAGGAATTTGTTTTCAACTTTGGATTTACATGAGAAAGATGACGAGGTGATCCTCATGGGGAAAGTCATTTGTAATGGGATCTACACAAAATATATGAATTTAAATTTGAACAGAATAAGGTCAATGGAAGGATTGAGTATTACTAAAATACTACTCAAGGTCAGACTTGAATGACTAAATTTTACTTGCAAGAGAACCATGTTCTGAAGCCTAATACTATTAAAATTCTTGAGTCTTATTTTGGTCTAGGTGTTCCATGTACCCTTGCTGGTCAATGGTGATCAATATATATGAATTTGAGTTTGTGTTTTAGGTAAAAATAGATTCAACATTTTACTTTTTTGTTGTAACATTGATGATTTGAGCTACATTACCTTCATGCAGCTTATTTTAAGATTGGTGGTTTGATATTTATCTCTTACATTGTCTCTTTCTTGTATGTGACAGGAAATGGCACTGGAATTTGAGAAAGCTAGCCTAGGATATATCTATTCACATAGATAGTTTCCTAACATTAAATTATAAATAACGAATTTGACAACACTTTCTCTAAGAAAGAATGGGCTCATTCAAGTACATGAAACCATCTTGGTGTTTAACACGAATATATTGACAAATTTTTATGGTTTGTTTATTGCTTTTGTTTGAAGCATTTTGTCGATTTTTGAAGTTTGTGTGTATTTTGGTTAAATATTGTCTTAAGTCCTTTGAATGCTTCTAGTTCTCATTCGATGCTTGATTTAACCCTTTGTTGTAGCTTGAATCAAGGTTGGTTTTAGGGTTTGAGAAAAGATTCTTTTATTAACTTTTAGTTACATGAATTAATTCAGTTTTTCAATTCTTTTACGTTGATCGTATATTTTCTTTGTAAATACTTATCATTATTCAAAAAAAATACATGATATCTACATAACTAAGTGAAGAGAAAAATGGTCTATGCACTAGGTTCCTATGCATTGATCGTAGGATACCTACTGACACAAGACCAACATTCATCTAATGCAATAATCAATTGGCATAATTACGATGCATAATTGTATTAGCCTCCATGACCATAATTGGCTAGTGGATGCAAATATCGAGAATAATGTATGATTCTATCAGTTTATCAATTTCTCAAGATTCAGGTCCCCACATGTCCGCTGGACCATTAAAGGACGAGATAACAAGTGGAGTCCCCACTTGCCATGAATTTAGTGAGTGCAGTTGTGTTTCACTAACACCTTCAAGTTGTTATTTGTGAGTCTACATGTTCTGTTGTTGATGATGTGATTCATGTTATTTGACTAATGTTGTTGTTCCTCTATTTTGACAATATTCTATAAATCAGTTAAAGATTCTCCAATTTTTACATTTTTTTTTATAATGAAGTTAAATATTCGCCACTTTTTACATTTTTTTTATAATGAAGTTAAATATTTGCCAAGATTTTACAACATTGTATAATAAAATGAAAGATTGGCCATGATTTTACAACATTATATGATAAAATGAAAGATTCACCAAATTTTTTATATATACATATTATATTATTGATAAAACCACCTTCAATTTTTCCTATATATCTGAGAGATTCACCCATTTTTATAGATATAAATCTAGGGGGTTCTTAAAATCATCCCTAGTAATGCATATCTTCTTCGACTGTTACCAAAAATTATCTTTTTCTTTAAAAAACTGGCTTACCTCAAAAATCCCATCCCATTGCATATTTATAGGCTCTAATGGTTTCTTTTCAACCCACTCCCACTACTCGATCCCATAATTGTAAGTCGACACATTTCCTAATTATCTAACCAAAATTTCGGTTGGAATTAGTCAAAACAACCATTTTCCCTTTATCTTCGCCTGAAAATTCAAAGTTAACCTTTTTCATGACCACTCCATCTAAAATCCTTTCACACTTTGATTGGAACTTCAAAAACTGATACCCAAAATAAACAAAACATACCTAGGGCCAATAGTTTACCTAACAAATGAAACCCACACCTTAACCGTATGAGTTAGGGGGAATTAACATGATACATAGATGATGACATGTTAGCACCTAACATCATGTCACTAGATAATGAGCACCAGCTGAAGGTTTCACTTATAAGAGTTCAGGGTCAAAAGGATTGGTTAAAGGGGGGTTAAAGTATGGGACAATACCTTCATCCACTAATTCAACCTCACCTTGGTCTATGGGTATTGAATCACTTTTATAAATAATGGCTTCACTTCCCTCTACTTGAGAGGTGACTCACCGCCTAATGGATGGTGGTCCCTCCTTGACAGGAGAAAGGCCTCAAACACATCGAGACTAGAGAATTGGTAGATAGGACATGGTGAAAGATTAAATTGTAAAATAAAATTAACAGCTTTAGTCCAAATACAACATAAAACCAATGACACACTCCTAGAAAAAATCTAGGCCATCATCAAGAAAACAAATTGGATTAAAGGACCCTTCTGGATTTGGGTCTCAATATGCCAACAAAGAGGTGAGATATTGATACGATAACCTATCTCACCCATCGAGGACAAGGTGCAATCAACCTTGTGAGGAAACCTCCAAGGGAGAGGAAGTAGATGATTATGCATCTATCTTGGGTAGCATAAGAAATTCCCACTTGCTGTCACCCATGTAGGAATCTAGGAATGGAAACTAATTTTACCATTTCAAGAAATGACGACCATGCGGAGTAGTCATAATTCAAGATTAAGCATGTGGGAAAGGAACGTAAGTCATAAATTTCATACCCAAATCCTGGACATAATGTGTCACCCCAAGGACTTTCCAATTGGTTAGAACCCTAATATACATAAGAACCCACTATCCAGATTGAGAAGGTATAATCTCTCAAATGCACTTCACTTGACCTTGTGCTTTACTCCTATGTGGGAGGATATTTTTCGGAAAGAACTCTTCAATACTAATGTATTTTCACTCTTTAATGACTCTAGTTTCATTTTACGGTTTTGGAGAGTGTCCTCTCCAATCCTAATCTAAGTACCTACAACCTAAACTAATCTTGGTTTTCTATACAAAAGAAGAGGTCTAATCAATTTTTAACTAAGCACTTCTTTTTAGGACTGTTGATTACTCAAGCATGGTACATGGAGTGAAAATTGGTAACGCTTGAGATTCTTTACTATTCAAATATACAAGATACATAAATGAGAATGTACACTTTTTATTTCGATGAACACCTATATGTGAGGAGAAATATATATCTTTTCCCTTTTCAATGACAATGATGCAACAAACAAGAATCCCAATGTAACCTCTAAGCATCGAAAACTCCGAACTGAAAATCTCATCATATGCAATCTTCACATAAATCTTGATCAAATGAAAGAAAGCACTCCAAGAAAGAAACTATGAACATGCCAAATGTGTGTGTGTGTGTGTGTCTGTATATTCTTTTCTTTTCAAATACAAAGCAAGAAAAAAAAATGCAACTTATTGCTTCTAATAATGCCAATAAGGAAAGTAAGTTAAAACAATGATAAATAAACAACCTAGTAACAACATGCAATCATTCCAAGCATCCCAATTCTTGGTATAACCATGTGATAATGAAAAACATGGGTTATGTTTTTGCAAATGATTCAAATAGGGATGAACAAAGATCAAAACAGGCTAAAAAAATCTTAGGGGAAAAACAAAACTAAAGGGAAAAAATCAGAGATTAGATCACCAATTCAAGATCTTATAAACCATACTCAAGAAATGATAGATGAAATGAATTAAATCACTGAAATAAACAAAAGAGATATCATCTGAGCATTATCAATAGGTTATGGACACTAACACATAGGTCTAAGAAAAATCCCATAAAAAAGTAATGTTCAGAGCACAATCACTCTATTTGAACTAGAAGGGAGGGGATATGGAAGCCTTACCATCACCATCTACAATGATGTAAGGATGGATGATATCACTCTAGATCCCATAGGAAGGGGTGATGGCACTCAAAATGGATCAAATTTAAAACTTGGCTAAGAGCTAAGTGATTTCAGGGGTTGGGAAGGTCCAAAATTTATACATGAAAATTCTAATGATCATTAAATGAATCGGGAAGGTCAAGAAACCAATAATTCAAAGAATCAAATCCTAGGGAAAGTATGGAAATTTTTTCACCAATGGAGTCACCAATTATCTTTTGGAGATGGCCTCAATATATAGATGGATGGTGAATGAAGGGAGGATGAACGTAGAATCCTAAGGACAAATGGATCGAGTTGTATGGTGATTTCCAATGCCAAAATAAGGTGCGATCTAGTCATAAAAATAACCTTCCTGAACTTCATCCCAAAACCATGTGAAGGAAGACCACCAGTCCCTAGTAGTAGTGTAAGGAGGAGTTGAATCTCTCCTTGACAAGCACTCAATGAACATTGAAAAGGTCACCATCCCTCCTAGACACGCATGAAAGGGGAGATGGTCGAAAAATAAGGCGTAGAGAAAGGTGGAAAGGTAGGGTTTCAGCTAAACTAGTGTGTGTGGTCTCTAAGAAGCTCATAGGATGACAAATAAGAGTATAACAATTATTTAAAATTTTGAATTATGGTTGTAAGTGAATCTGATTGGAGGTTGTTGAGCCCTTAATAGATCCCTTTAATTTTTAGAAAAAATAAAGAGGCCCCTATTTGAATTTTGTAAAAACACTTCTTTTAGTTGTTTTTTATTTTCTCTTGATTGATTTTAGACGATGGTTTGATAATTTTCTTTCTTAGGTGTTTGGTTTTCCACACATTTTCTTCTAATTGATTCTTTAGCTTATCTTTTATGAAATGAAGACTTGGCCATTTGGCTTATTTGCGTTGTTTGATACTTTTGGCTTCATGGTTGATCAACAACACTTGCATGTTCATATGTGAACTTATCTAAGCTGATTTAATACCTTGGTTTGATTAAGTTGGATTACATTATGCTTTGACAACCTTGCCAATTGGTCTTTGTTACATAAGTGAATTATTTGAACATTTTGACAGATTAACATAATTTGATTAAATTTTTAATTTTAAATATTTCGATCCACGCCTAAGAAAGATATATATATCCAAAAATGGAAGCAATCCCTTAGTTATAATTTTAAATGATTCATCAAATTTCACAAGCTTTATACTTTTACTTTTGATAAAAAAACTTGCATTTTTTTCAATTATAAATTTGAGCAAATTTAAATTAATTTATCTTAAGCTTATTCATAAACAACTCAATTTCATCTTAAAAAAACATATATAAGACTATAAAAATGAATCAATAATTTTTATCATGAATGAAGAATCAATTTTTACGAACTTTAAATTTTGTTTAAAAAATCTTTTACCTTTTCATATTTTTTATGATTTCTGACCAATCAAAATATTTAAATTTGAGTTTATTCATAAATGAAACAATCTTTGTCTTAAAATCATATACTTCAAAAACTATGGACGATTTTGAACGAGTCTATAATTTTCTATGTGAGTGAATTATCCAATTTTATAATTTTCTATGTGAATTATCCAATTTCGAAAAAATAAGTAGTCATCTTTTCCAAGAATTCTAAATACTAGTTAGGCTCATCAAAATAAGGAAAACAATTAAGTTAATTGGTCGCTAATTTAATATATCAAATGGTGAATGTTAAATAGTATTTTAGTTTTCTTTTCAAGTATTCGAACTTGTTTTTTTTGGCGTTTCATTTCTTTTTAAGATTTTATTATAAGATCAAAAAATATATATGATAACTTCTACCTTATGCAATAATATTATTATTTAGGTTTAATGTGCCTTTAAAAGGGAAATGAACAAAAGTTCAGATGTGCATAGTTTGATATAAATTAAACCGAGTTTTGTTTGATTTTGCAGGATTTTTGTAGGTGGAGGTTTTCACTGAAAAACTCAAACTCCAAATTTGAGATCATTTTTTTTCACACAGAAAATACAACTTTGTATTAATGAAAGTTGCGTCTTACAGTCTAAATGTTGATGTTACATTAATTCATAGCTCTTCCTATGGCCTTATGATCAAATTGTCGAGAGCCATAACTTATGTTATGTCATATAAGTCATGAGATTAGTCTAATAATCTATGATCTATGGATACATATAAGCAATGAATTCAGCTAAGTAATGTTTATAATGCATTGTGTTGTCTACCGATTGCACACCAGCAGCAGAAATCTTCCGAAAGCTATCTCCTCACTTGAAAAAGTGGGAGAGGTGTGACCTTGGGGGCAAGCACAGAGCTAGGTACTGTCACCTACTCCTAGCTCCTCCGTTTAAGCTATCTCCTAACGAAGCCAAGGGGGGTAGTCCCTAACAAAGAGTTTTCTATGGTTCAATGTTTAAGTTAAGTTCTAAATATTTTCAGATGCAGATGGGTGTTGTTTAAGAGTTTCTGTGATTTTAGATGATTAATATGATGAATTGCGCACAAGACAAAGAAATCCACGTTGCTATCACTTGAATTAAAAGATAGACAAATATTTGAGCAATTCACGAGAATAAATAAAGCATTCATAGATATGACTTATAATCAAACATTCAATGGACAAATGGCCCAGATTATCAACAATGCTAAAAGATGGAACCAGTGCCTATGGAGTAAAATTATCGAAGATGCTTCGTGTTTAGAAAGATGTGAATCCCAAAAGATGCTAGTGAATGGTAGGTTTTGCAAGTGATCTTGGTAATTTTTAAGAGTTTTTAACAGTGGTCTTGCTTTAGGGTGTCAACAAAAAAGTTTATCAAATCCGGGAGACTCTTCTAAATTTCCTCCGTTGAAGACATGTCGGGCCTGCCCAGTATCCCAGGCTGATATTGTTAAGTGATCAGCTAGCTGAGAATCTATGACAGCGGGAGGTTCTGACACCTCTACTAGGAAGTACTTTGGAAGAATCCCTACAAATCCGGTGCATTGGTTATGGGTGTTTAAGTGTTATTAGGTTACTCTTGCGGGGTTTAAAGATCCAGTGCCATTTCTGGGTACTCCGATCTAGGATCGATCAGAGCATAATCCAGAAAAGAGGGAGGGGGGTTAATTAATTAAAGGGGTGTGTATGTTGAAGATTTTATTAAATTAATTAATTAAAACCCTTCGACAGAGAGCGCTCTTGACCTCATCTTATGACAATGGTTCAAAAGACTTAGCTAATCTAGATGAAACTAATGCAAGGGTTGTGCAAACCTATGATGCTCTCCAATAGAGAGTTCTCTTGACTAGTGTTTCTACAAGTTCAAGAGTCTTACTTATGGATGATTTGATTAAACAAACACAACAATTAATATGAAAGGTGGTTGATTAAAACTCTTCAACAGAGAGCACTCTTGATCCACCTTATGGTGAGATTCAAGAGATTTTGGTTCTTTTTATGATTTAACAATTTATAACAAGACACCAACAAGCAATGATGAATCTAGCAATTAGTGGAAATGAAGCTAAGAAACAACTAGCAATTAGTAAGAATGAAACTAAGTTTAATTAGAGAGCTAAACTAATTGCTTAAGGAAAACTGAACTGAGTAAATCATGAAAATGAACACAAGACACACTTCCCCAAAATAGGGGAAGTAGAAAAGGAAGGAGACTTTCTCCCACTCAGCTCTTTTTATTAATCTTTTACAATGATGATGTGTTCTTTGCTTCTTGGAAGAACGGGGAAAGAAGGAGATGTAAGAAGAAGGATAGCAGTCTTTTTGTTCTTTTTGCACTCCTTGTTCATTTGTGGCCTTTGGGTTCTCCTTCACCTATCTGCAATCTAAGAGCTCTGGACACACACTTGTTATGATATTAGTTGATAAAAAATAAGTCGAAATTTAATCTATAAACTAGCTAAAAGCACTTACCCAAACTCACTGAGAAGAAGGAAGAAAAGAGGCAAGAAAGGGGCAAGGCAAGAGGGGTGGAAAGAGGGCAAAAGGCAAGTCAAATAAGGCTGAAAACTAAGTGAGAAATAGGGCTGAAAATGAGGGTAAAAAGGCTGAAAGTACAGCCCAAAAGATGGTTGAAGAAAAGGATAAAAATGGGCTACAAAAAGTGGAAACAAAGAGGCAAAAGAGGGCTATCCAAAAGGGAAAAAATGGGGAAAAGTGGACAGTGAACAAAAGGAAGGAAAGAATGCAAATGAGGGTGAAAAAAGGCTGAAAGTACAGCCCAAAAGATGGCCCAAAAAGAGGATGGAAAGGGGCTGCAAAAAGTGGAAAAAGGAGGCAAAAGAAGGCAATCCAAAAGGGTAAAAAGTGGGGAAAAGTGGACAGCGAACTAAGGTAAGAAAATGCTGCAAATAAAAGGCCTAGTTGAAAATAAAGCATAAGGCAGCCAACTGGGGCAAAGGCTAAGTGAATGAATGTTCACTTTATCCCAAACATGCCCTAATCCCAAGAAAATAAAGATTTTAATTTGAATGATGAATAAAAGCAAGGAGAGAATGGTCAAACCTATGGATCTTTTTAAAGCACTTGGATCTCGTGAAGCATGCAATTAACGGAAAATCATACTTGACTCCAAGAGAAGAAGATGCAGCTGAGCTTGAACTTCTACTTGGTTGGATGGAAGGATCTGCAAAATAACACTCATAGACTTGCCATACAAAAGATTAGATCATGTATTGTTCACAAATTGAAATAAAGAAGAGCATGAACTACAATTGAATAAAACAATGCTCTTTTTTATATTCTAGAAGTAAATCAATAAATAGCTAAATTGCAAACCGCAAATACCTGTTCTTATGTGCTTACAGAAGCCTTCTAAAGCATAACATCATAATCTCAAATAAACAAGAAAGAAAAGCATTAAAACAACATCACCTCATCCATCAAGTGCAATCATCCAAAGAATCACACCACATGAGCTTCCAAAGCCTTAATTTTATTCCAATGGTTGCATAGAAGCAACAAGCAATTACAAAAGTTTCACTAGAGTTTCTCTACACAAAAATTCATCCGAATAGAGCTAAAGGAGGCTATATTTGTACAATGAGAGAGTGCTAAAACCCTAAAACCAATCCTCAAACCCTAACCAGCCTGGCCACCAAACAGAGATGCTCGACCTAAATTGGAGAACCGGGAGTGAGGGGAGGCCTCCACCCAGGAAAGGCACCCCCACTCCAAACCTAAACACTAAAATCCATCCACAGATGAGCCCACACATGTGGAATGCACCCTCAGGAGAGAGAGGGGTGTGAGTTGTTGAAGGAGGCACCCTACTGCATAGGAAAGCTTCCTGCTAGGTCTAGAAACCTACTTTGTTAGGTCTGGAGGAGCCACTGCTAGGTTTGGGAAGCCTACTGATGGTGTAAGCTTCAGTATTCACCTCGATCAAATCACCGGACCAATGAGTGCTCTCCATCTCATTCTTTAGCTGGAGATTACATGTCTGCTAACTGATAATAAATTAATTGCTCTCTTAATGATGACTGAAGCTGAGTAATGATAACTCCAATCATCATAAGTGCTCCATGAGATGTCATTTAGCCTTTTATTTTACTGAATTTGGATTAATTTGGAGAGTTTTAATTTTCTCCAAAATAATCATTTTTTAATAAAAATTCATTTTTTTACTCAAAACTGACTTTTTTGAGAAAAAAGGCATTATTTGTCCGATTGTTGATCTGAAAGTTGGTTCTGACTGGTTGGCTGATCAAGAATGATTTTTGGCTTAAGGCTAGAGTCTTCAATCACTGAATTCAGATTTCGGATGACCGACTTACCACGAACGAGTTTTTTCCATTTAATTTATGGAAAAATTAACCAAAAAACTTAGGAAAAGTAATTAAAAATAAAAAAAAAATAAAAAAATTCCCTGTTCGAAAAAGATTTTTTCGAAAAAATTTATATGTCCAGATGACTTAGGACATGACCATGATCTATCTAGATAATGTCTAGTAGGATTATAACACTCAGTTGGGCTCTAATAACCCCCCAAGGCCCAGAATTCAACATCGTGCATTCCAACTTTGGAGGAAGCGGGAGAAAACCTCATCAATTATACTTGGTTGAAGGCAAAGCATAATTGTCAGGGGCAAAAAACTCCCTGGAATACCCTATTTGAGATTCTACATCTTAGGATACCAAACCACTCAAAAATATCCTACTGGAACATTTTATTACAAACCCTGCGGGCCCATGGTCAAAATTATTCAAATAAAAATGTGACTAGCCAATATTGGCTAGACAAGCAGACGGATCAACTGATACACTGGAATCAGACTTTGAACAAGTCTGTCAATCGACGGCTCCTTAGGTAACCCAACTATGGTACAAAAAATTTGGTAACACCTTGCTCTATGGGTGATATCCCGTCAAACTTGGCACATTCAATGGAATTCATATCGCCGCCAATGGCTAGTTTAGATAGACCATTTGTCTCGGTATTTAGTTCTCGATAGATCTGCAAGAATGTGGTATGCCGAAACTGATCAATAAGAGTCTTGGTCTGATTGATCCAATGGAGAAGCTGAATAGTATGCAAGTTATAAGAACCTTTTCCCATTCCACAATTGATTTAGAATCTCCGAGAACCATATCAAGCCAAATATCTTTTTCTTTGGTGAAAAAAAGTAGGCCCCAAAGCGCGAGAAGCTCGGCTTTGGTTTTAGATCCGGGACCAATGCTAATCTTGAGTCTCAAAATTGATGTCTGATTAATTCTAATCATCATACCAACACCAAAAAAATCTCCCTGCTCGGTGCCATCGAAATCTCCCACAATTCCTTGCTGATCCACTAATGTTGTGATTGTCCTCCTAGTAGGCTCAATCTGAGCCAAGATAGCATAAGATTGGATCCAGCCAATAGCAACCAATCCGGTATGATTATGGTCAGGAATCCAATTCTGAAAAATTACATTATTACGCTTTCTCCACACTGCCCATAGTGTAGCAATCAAAACATCTATTTGAATGGAAGTGTTCTTGATTATAAACTAGATATTTTCATGAATATTTTGCTTGTCCCAACTAACAGAAAATGAAAAATATTTGCACATGATTGCCCATACAGATTGGAAAAAGGTGCATCCTTTGAAAATGTGATTAACATTTTCTAGATTGTTTGTGCAAAGTCCACACCGACTAGGGTCTTAGAGATTGCGCTTCTTCAGGCCGTCCCAAGTCAGGATTCTCTGATTTATGCACAACCACCCAAGCCATTTCATTTTTGCAGGCAATCGACCGCTCCAAATTCACTTGAGAAGACTCACCAAGGGACTTGGATCCTGTTGGGCGATAAGAAATCTGTACAATAATCTAGCTGAAATTGTTTCATTCTTTTGGTTGCCAGTCCACACAATTCGACCAAGATCCTTATTCAGGAAGATGCCTACCACAACCAGAGAGTTTGTATATGTGGTTCACTCCCTCTCTAGGATGTCATGGATGCTAAGGTCGGCTGCCCTGCTACAGATGGGTGTTCCCAACTCTTGCTGTGAATATATATTAGAAAGATCTAATATGCTCCTTTCATGTAGATGCTTGATCAAACTATCTGAAAGGTTGTGGTTGGCCACTCCCACAATCAGGTCAATACCGATATTGATTTGTGTTCCCTGTCCAACTAGCCAAGAGAGTTTTGGTATGATGAAGGGAAGAGTATTCACAAGGATGCGCCAAATCACAGAGCAATTTCTGGGGCTAATTCTGCCAGTTCTTAGCCATTGATCATATGGCAATCTATGGAGATATTTATATCTAATTACCTTGCCCCAAATCCCTCCATCATGTAGTGCCCACCAGAGACTCTTGGCACATAGTGCTGAATTGAAGATAGTGAATTTTTTGATACCCCAGCCTCCAAGATTGCACGACTTTGATAGTGAATCCCAATTGGTGAGATGATACTTGTTTGAAAATGCATTGCCATGCCAAAGATAATTGAAAATGGTATCGTGGATGATGTTGATGATTCTAGTTGGAATTCGCATCATAGAAAGCCAGTATACTAGAACGCTTTGTAGAAAAGCTATAGTTAGAGTAAGACGTCCTCCGAGAGAAATCCAGTGAGATGACCATCCATCAATATTTCGTTGAATCTTGTTTAGCAGCTAGTTCCAGTCAGATTTCAAATAGCAGGAAAACTTCAAAAATTATCCTAAATAGACCATACCTTCTTCAATGTTGGAAGCCTGAATATTGAGGAGGTCGACGATGTCCCTGGTCAGCTGTTCATTGTGATAGTTATGTCTTATAAAATACTTTGGCATGCTGATCAACAGGCCAGTCGAGGAGAAAAATAAATTCAGGATCTCTTTGATTAGAATCCATTCAGCTTTAGATCCCCTACCCAGAATTATGACATCATCTACAAATATGATAAGGGAAATAGTTAAGCCAATGGCTAATTTTACTCCCAGCAATGATCGTTCAGACTTGGCCTTGTTGAAGAGGTGATAAAGCCCTTCCATAGACAAGACAAACAAGAATTAAGACAAAGGATAGGATTGTCTGATTCCACATCCAGTCTTGAAGAATGATGACGGTGACCCGTTAACCAAAATGGAAAATGTTACTGAGGATACGCACAACATAATCCATCTAATTATGTCAAATGGTAAGCCAACCCAAGTGAGAACAAGACGAAGAAAGGACTAGTCAATCCTGTCATATGCCTTTACCAAATCAAGTTTGAGGATGAAATTTCCGTGATTATTCTTCTTGATGGAGTGTAAAATTTCCTGGAGTATGCCAGCTGCATCTAAGATTTGTCGTCTGGGAAGAAAATAGAACTGCTCTATTGATATGACTTTACTTAGAGTAGGATTCATCCGATCCACAATTATCCTCATTATGATCTTGTACAGTATATTACATAAGGCTATGGGATGATAGTTGATGAAGTCAATAGGTTTGTCTAACTTAGGAACAAGAGTGATGTAGGTCTGGTCCAGTTCCTCTAGTATGATCCCAGATTTCCTCGAGTCTTCCACTCCCTCTGTCACCCTGCTCCCCATGATATCGAAGAAATGAATGTAGAACTTAACGGTCCACCCGTTCGACCTTGGGCTCTTGTCCCTTTTGAATCTATTAAGGGTATTTGAAACCACCTCTTCAGTAATGGGCATGGCCAATCTGTCACAATCAAGTTTATCAAATAGTTGTGGGTAATGTTTGTTCACCTCCAACTTTTTAGAAATAGAGATATCTCCCTGCTTGGCATAGGATTCCTGAAAATTCTTTCTAGCAGCCTTCTGTATAGATGGATTATCATATACCACATCGACTTCCTCATTCAAGGCCTCCCACAAGGCATTTGTTAAGAGTCTCTTGTTGGAAAAATGATGAAAGTATTTCGAATTGGAATCACCAGCCTTAAGCCAGATGGCTCTATGCTTTTAGAGTATGGTTTCCTCCATGTGCATCAAAATAGAGTTCTTCTCTGTTTCTAATGCAACCATAGAAATTTTCCTGTTTGAAGAGATCATTAAATGGAAATTATGTAGCACTTGACAAAAAAATATGTCACATTGCATTACTTACCCAAGATATGGAAGTTTGATGACAGCAAAAAAATTCTTTTAAGATTTCTATTGGAAAGAGGATCTTCTTCCAGACTCGAGAAACTTTGTAATCTTTTATGAAGAAGGGTTCAAATACAAGTGATTGATGTAGAAAACTCTTTTATATTTTCAGAGATGCATTTTAAGATTCTTTTCTACTTTAACATAAGAATGTAGATTAACTAAAAGGTTTCATTCATTTATGTTTTTAATACTTTTTGTTTGTTGTCCTAAACAATTTCAAATATGACACAAATTTGATGCATAAACAATATTTTTAGATTATTAACAATTAATTATTATTTGATTATGAAATATCTATGAGTTTAAAGGTATTAATGTTTGTTTGTTTAATTTTCTTTAAATAAGCAACTAATTTAATCTTTCTTTTATGCACCTAGTTTATCATGCTCATGAGATAGGCTTATATTTTAAATAGTTTTTCTATAGTTTTTTTAGTTGCGTTTCTGTAGCTATTACACTAAGTTTATGTAGCTTTAGGCAGTTTTCTGTAGCTTTAGATTAGATTATTTTTTATTCATGAATTTAGAGTAAATTAAGCGATGAAGAGTCTCTCTAGGGAGGAAAAACTTATTTTGTGGTAATGAGGCCCACATACCCATCAAAGCAGTGACACCAAACAACTTAGGGTCTACTTTAAGATACTCACCATCAAAAAGGGAAGAAGAAGAACATGAAGAAGAAAGAAGAGATACCCTAGCAGCACTGGAACAATTTCCAAGAGAAGGAGAAGCAACACATTTCCCAAGGAAGCATGTAGAATTTATTGCATCCATATAGCACGTATAGTCACACGTGTGAGGGCATGATTCCCAAGAAAAAAATGTTGTACATTAAATGTTGGTTGTACTGTTTGTGGAGCATTAATTGCAGGCACATGTGGCACAGGTTTTGAGGTAGTACGTACAATAGGAAGTGAAGGCCATACCACACATCCAGAGGCCATACAATAGGTCGTACAACTGATAGTTTGCATAGAAAACGAGGTAGTATGTTGTTGTTATTTATTGTTTGGAATTTTTTTAGTGAGGGTTGAAGAAATAATTTTCTTATGTTATAGAAAAATTTCTGACCACTCTTCTTAATGAGAAATTCTTCTTTAGGGTTCCCAAGTTGGGGTTTTTCCCAGTCATTTGACCAAAATATATGTGTACAATGTGTTTGCTTCATCTCAATATCTGAGAAGTGTCTTTGAATTTGTGGTTTTAATTTCAAAGTTTATGAGAAAATTTTAATTAAAACACTAGACATTTAAAGTGTTTGACATAATGCATGTGTGAGAAATTATTATGCTTATGCCACTTTATTTTCTTCATGGTATCAAAGTGATACTGAAGTATTAAGCAAGCTTGTGTTTCAGAGTAAATAAGTACATAGGAAGTGTTGTGGTAGTATTTCTATTATTGTTGTTGTAAGTTATTTTTCCAAATGATGAACATACAGTTTGAGGATAGGTTGGATGGGATATCCAACTATATCCCATGGAAATTAAGATTTACCATTGTATTGAAAGAGTGGAAAATTTGGAGTTTGGAAAACTCTAAGATGCCGAAACCAATAGATAGGGATGAACTTGAAGATTTTGAAGCTCTAGAAGATAGATCCCAAAGAGTAATCCTGAATGGGTTTAAAGACCATCTCATTCCTCATTTAGCAGAAAAGAAAACGGTTGAAGGCATGTGGGATACCTTGAACCAGTTGTTTGAAGCCAAGAATGAGAACCGTAAGATGACACTGAAAGATGAGCTACACAATGCCAAAATGAACAAGGTTAACGGTGTAGCCTCCTACTTAACTCGTGTGGCATAAGTCAAGGGTGAATTAGCTGTTGTGGGAAATATTGTACATGATTCATAGTTGTCGAGGATATCCCTAAAGGGATTCACTAAGAAGTAGGACGTCTTTGTGAAGTGCATTGTAGGTAGATAAAATCTTCCCAATTGGTCTAGATTGTGGGATGAATTTACTCAGGAGGAGATCCAGGAGGGGTCTCAGGGTAGTTAGGTCAGTAAAAGAGTAGATTAGAATATGGCACTTGCAAAAAATGAAAATAAAAAGAAGAAATATGTGAGTCGGGTCAAGTGTTATAAGTGTGGTTAGATGGGACACTACGCCTCTAAGTGTCTTGAGAAAAAGAAAGGGAAGCTAAAGAAATATTTAGTAGCAACTACAACAGTAGAATAATTTGCAACCAAATTCAAGAATGAATTTTCTCTGGTCTCTATTGAATCTAGTATAGGAATTTATTCTATGTCTAGGTTGTTGATAGTGGTTCAACCATACACATGATTGGAGTATATGATTCCTTTCAAATTTTCACAGAACTAGGACCAGGACACTATGTTCAAATAGATATGGATAGTCCACAAGTGGTGATACGAGGGCTTGGAACAATCATGTTCCAACTAGACCTTGGTGAGGTATTAGAGATACTCAGAGTGAAATTTGTTCCTGGGATGAGATATATCAAACTCTCAGTGTCATCCTTTGAGGATGAAGGTTATGGGATGACAATGAGATCTGGTCATGTTTTCCTATATTGGAGAGATGAGCCAGCTGGTACTACCATTCTGTTAGGTTATCATAGGGACAAGTTATATGTTTTGAGAGGGAAGATTGCACATCCTAGAATAGGGGGGTGGTTGTTAGAGTGAGATATTGGGGCAGGAGATGCACCTGATTGACATGTGATTTACATTTCTTCTAATGAGGAGAGAGGTTCTCTCCAAAGCACTAGCATGAGACTCAACCAATCCAATGATAGTGATGATGAGCAGGTGGATGAGGCTCAGGTTGAGTCTTGGGATTCAGAGTTCCAGTATGGAGTTCAGAACTTGTATCTGAGAGAGATTCCAGAGTAGAAGGGAGATACATCGAGATTCAAAGGTGGATATACAAATGGTTTCGTGGACCTTCCTTGTTAGGAGGGAGTGTTGAAATACAATAACTTTGAAGTTCCTTTCTCGTTTTTTGGGTGTGATTGTGTTGAGAAGGACTTGCAAATACTTTGTCCTTTGTATATATGTAAAAAAATGTCTTTTATATAAATAAAGTGATTTTTTCCTTATACTTTATAAAGTGGGTCACTTTAAGTATTGTATTTAATAATTAATGAATTTAATTATTAAAAATGTATGTTCATTAATTATTAAAAGTGAAATTTAATGATGACCCTTGATCTTATAATTAGTTCTTAACCCTAGATTAGGGTAGTTAGAGATGGTAGTTGCAAAATTGAAGTATAAGACAAAGTGAAGGGACATTGATGAAGACACTCACCATCAGAAAGGGAAGAAGAAGAATATGAAGAAGAAATATGAGATACGCTAGCAGCAGTGGAACAATTTCCAATATAAGGAGAAGCAACACATTTCCCAAAGAAGCATGTAGAATTTATTCCATCTATATAGAAAGTACAATCACACATGTGAGGGCACAATTCCCAAGAAAACAATTATGTTCAATAAATGTTGGCTGTATAGTCTGTATAGTAGTAATTTTAGGCATGCGTGAGAACAATTTTTGAGGAAGAATGTACAGTATGAAGTACATGCCATACAACACATGTGGAGGTCCTACAGAAAGCCATACAAATGATAGTTTGCATAGAAAATGAGGTACACTACTACATTTCGACCAAAAACCTGACAGTCGTCATGTCGGATTTTCGACACTTCCCTGTCGCATGTACGACACTTTGGTTTTTTTATAAGCGTCGGAAACTTGTCGCCGGTTATCCGACACCTAATTAACTGTCGGTTAAGCAACACTTATGTAACCATCGGTTATCCGACATATAATCTATATTAAATTTTAAAAAAATCACTTAAAAACCGTCGCTTTACCGACGGGGTTAAATTTAAGGCGTCGGTTATCCGACATAAAATTTATATTAAATTTTGGAAAAAACACTTCAAAACCGTCGTTGAAGCGATGAATATACAGATGATGCGTCAGTTAAGTGACAGGGAAAACCGTCGCTTAAGCGACGAATATATAGATTAATCGTCGGTGAAGCGACAGATATAACCATCGCTTAAGCGACGCCTTTTGAAATTTTTTTAAAAAAAATTAATTTTTTTTTTGGGAAACATATACCGGTTCACACTAGGACAGGCCTTTGTTGGACTGTATACAATCCAGAGGCCATGTCAAGAGTCATTGTTTAGACTTCTCCGATGCCATCTAAGAATACAGTGGGCCTCCAATACGGCCTGGAAAACATTGACTAAGCACATTCGTTCAATTTAGTCTATGGTTAGAAGGCAGTGATGTCAGTAGACTTGCATGTAGACATTTTAACAAAAATGTATGATGTACAGCAGTTACATGCTAGGCTGGATATGCTGGTATAGTTAGAAGAACATAGGTTTTGGTTTGATACCATCAAATGGTATAGAAGAGGTGCCAAAAGGCATGGCATTATTTACATATAAGGAACAAGCAGTTTGAACAGGGGGATCTAGCGCTGATGTATGATAGTAAATTTTGGAAACATCCAGTAAAGTTAAGGATGTAGATCACTATACATACATCTCTCTTCTATAGAGGGAATTAAATTATTGAACAGGATTCTACATTTATCATGTATACCCTCAAATAGCCTGTCAAACTTTATGGTCATTATGACCTCAAGCAAACTATTGAAAACTTCTGCATCAACATTGGCATATGATCATTGTATATGGATATATTTGGGGTTAGTTGATTCTTGTGGGATATCTTTAGTGGCTGAGTGCTATGAGCATCAGGTAAGATGTGTCAGGGAAGATTCTTGGGGTTGTCTGGCTCTGTTGCAGGCCTCATTCTACCCACTAAGGATCCTAAATCCAAGAAGATCAAAATTGTAGAGGTTGGAAATATTATCACCACAAATCTAGAGGCCCTAATCAGTGCATGTAAAGCAACCCAACCAACAAGTAAACAAACCAATAGATTGCTCGTCCAATTGCCCATGAAGAATATAGACATGTCAAGCAAGCCAGCAAACAAGTAAATCTTACACTAAATATCTAATAAGTAATGATTTATGCAGTTGAAGCAAAATCTTAAAAATATAATGTACATGGATATGTTGCAAATTTCTGATGTACTAAGATAAAAAAAATGCACTGGATGAACCAGTGAAATATTGGATGGACCCAAGCAAAGTTTTGGCTGCATTAAAATGGCTAATCCTGTATATGCCTGGAGTTGCTGCTTTCGGAATTTCCCATCGAATAGTTGCATGGATATAAGCACTTAAGGGAGCTGGCGAGACCACTTAAAATGTAGACAGAAATCATCATCATCATATACATGTCTCCAATCCCCAGTATGCTGTAACAACTCTACTAGAGAGAAGGTTCCTTCAGTCATTAGGTCATTACGTGGACAAGAAGACCAAAATGTTACCTCCACAATGTCTTTTTTCATATATGAAGCATTTTTAGGAACATCCTGTTGGACATCACCAAATTTTATGCCAAGAGGTGTCATGTCAACAATAACTGGTGGAAGAAGACTGATCTGCTTGTCCAAAAGATCAGGTGGTAATGGACATGCATCTATTACCTCCCCGTTCACCATGGAAATGGCAAGTTTTTTGAATTCCTGAATGTATGCACTCAAAGTATGCGGTCCATACAAAGTTGAAGCTCCCCGCAATAGCATTACAGAATTGTTAAACTGATGAAAAAGACATTTGCTGGAAATGGATGGTGCTATGATGGAAATGTGATTGTATTCTATAATGAAAACACGAGTTTATTTTATTCTAGGCAAGCACACACCTCATATCTCTGTATTTGGTACTCCTCAAATGTGGTTACATACTAAGAGTAAGTATTGGTAAGCCCAGCAATTACTACATGTATATCACTACCAAATTTTCCGCTTTTATAGGTCAAAAGTGTATCCTTTATAGCTTCCCTAAGGCGCCTGCCAGCCATTGTTGTGAACTCTGCAAATCACAATTGGCATTGTTAAGAAAAAGTACAATCTTCATGGATGCAACACAATAAAGCATTGTAGTAGAAGTGACTAGATGCCNAAAACTCAGAAAATATAAGAAACATTGGCAACTTCAGAAACTTGGAAAAATTTGGAACTACAAAACAACAGTCACATTAGAAACGTACGAGGGGAATGCTGCAAAAGAACCAAAAGAACTGCAAATCCACAACTAGTGATCTACCAGATGAAATGTCCACATTTAAGAAAGTGGATACAATGATGCAACTAAATAAGCTTACAAATATTAAACAGATATCAGAAAAAGGCAAACTGGAAAATGCAAAAACTTGGAATAGGACTCTTCTGTTAGAAATATTGGTTTTTTATTTAGAGCACTAGAAAAAATAGTCAATAAGAGTGATCTCTTTCTTTAGATTGCAGCAAAGTCTATTTACTTTCTTTCATATAAGAAAAGAAATAGAATATGTAGTATTTTCCAAGTATGACAAAAAAGTCTTTAATGAGACTTGTTATCACATACATGTCTAATGCAAACAAGTGAAGACATGTTAATTACAAGTTAAAACCATGGGGGGACACGTTAATTACAAGTAAAACCAAGGGGGTGCATTTGGATTTGGTGATGAAGGAATTGAATTTGTACTGGGAAGGAGTTCCACACCTAGACAGTGCCAATACTTGCCTGTCACACAGTTGCTGAACATTTGTGATATATATAAAAAGCCCTTGCGTAATCTAGAGCACTGGAAAAGTTTCAATTAGTAGTGTTGTAAACGTCATCTTTATGTTTATGCCAACATTATAAAAGAAATGATTATCAGACAGATCAATTGACACAACCACAATCACATTTTCGGATACATGGGGTGCTTTTCGGTATTGGCTGAGTTTTTCCAAAACCAGTTCTTTTGGGCTTGTTTGAAGATTGTGTGCTCAAATAGAAAATTTTAGCAGAGTATGGGGGCAATGCATGTTTGTTTCTGTGGAAGATTGTGTTTATGATTCTGGCTGAGATCATTTTTTGCATTGAGATTTAAGCATTTTTTTGGTATGCTCGCTTTCAACTGATGTGTACTTTGGATCTTGTTGTTAAGTACTAATTCTGCTTATTTTACAACTCATTGGAACAGTTTAACACAGCTACAGTAACTTAGGAGAATCCATTATCTAGTTTTGACTGTCCTTTTCAGAACTACACAAGCGGGCATGAAGATGATGCTTTCTTTGGAGATCTGTTTTCAGAGGCTAGTAGGCAAGTAGTCATCTCTGATGGACATGAACAGACCTGCTCTGCAAATGACAGTGTTTCTGACTCCAGTAATATTCCTTTACAAGGAGCTGTTGAAGTGCTTAGTTTTATTAAAGAGTGCATTTTTTCTCCAGATTGGCATTCTTCTATTTACAAAGAAGCCTGTCACCAACTTAATGAAGAACATGTCAGTGCTCTTTTACGAATGCTACAGCCACAGCTTTCAGTTGATGAAATAATGGAGGGGGCTGGTGTTTCAGATATGTCCTATGAAAAACACTTCCTTGAACATTTTCACAGAGCATGCTTTAACCTATTACATGAACTTGTTATGAGGCGTGCCTTATCCATCGAACTTGAAGAACACCTAGTAAATCAAGTTCTGAAGGTATAGGATGGGAGGTTTGCTTATACTTATGATGCTCTTGTTCTTGTAGCTTGCATTCTTATTATAAGGACATCCAT
>LPNX010829148.1:316889-358337 GCA_001517045.1 Pseudotsuga menziesii | reverse complement strand
CACAATTCCATAATCATAGGAAGAATGAAAGCTCACCTTAAACACCTCTGGCCTTGTGCCTTCGATGCTAATTTCTTTCTCATTCCACTCCCCAGAGGACTAAAAAAAAATGGATTTAAATACAGGGGAACGTGCTGCCAGAACAACTCTGTGGGCATGAAAATTTTCCCCTGATACATCAAATGTGACATCCACATTTTCAACATCTTCAAGCAGTTCCCCAAATTGTTGACCCAAGTTTGATTCAGGGATGTGAATATAGTGCAATCTGGGGCCTTGAATAGCAGAAACCACAACCCCAACTCTCCTAAAGCAAGGGGATGGATCAGAAATCTCTCCTAAATCTGCATGTTCCTCTAAATCTGGAAGGGTATCTCTGTAAATAAAGTCAATGGATTCTCCATGCAGAGGAAACTCAAGGGGTTCTCCACGTAGTCTTAACACAAAGGTCACACCAAATTAGGGTTCAAGGTAACCCTCGACACTGGACCAACTCCATGTTCAAGAGAGCAATCACCAAGACACATCGGAACAAGCCCTAAGTCTGTTATCCAAGTTATCTTCTTCAGGCCAGACCAATGTGGCTCGAGATCTACGTCTCTCCTACACATTGGCTTCGTCCTTCCATGCCAATTCCATGGACATGAAAGCATTCATTTTCAAGACTCTGCAGTTATGAAATCAACAGTAGATCTTACTATCCGATGGGGGATATTGCCCTATCTCAGCCCAACAGATACGGATATCAATCTCAGCGCTTCAATATCCTTTACGTTGCAGCAAGCGTATCAAGGTTTCCTCCTAAAAAGGAGTAGTGTTTCAATTGAGGGAGGTTACAGTGGAGATGCAAAAAACTAAGAGCCTCACACAGAGATGCAAAATTTGAGAACCTCTCGCAAGTCTCCAACTAGAATTCTTCGTTTCACGCAACAGTTGAGAGGGCATTCACCACCCTCACACAAAGGAGAGAACTCGATTCACTCAACAATGAAGAGGTGAGTGAAAAATGGTTGTTGTCAACAGACTATTTTGCAAAGCATTGAGTCCGCATTCTTTTCTTCTGCGAAGTTACCTCCACCCTAACAAAAAGGAGAGAGCTCAATTCACTCAACAATGAAGAAAAAAGTTAAAATTGGTTGTTGTCATCGCCGTCACTTAAGCGACGCTTCCTCACGCGCCGTCACTTAAAACCGACGGTTATGAGGATATCCATCGCTTAACTGATGCGTCTGGCCACATTTACAAAAAAAAATTCTATCCTTGTGATTTTTGGTAGGTTTAAAAGAAAAAATCCACGCGCCGTCGGAAGTAACCGTCAGATTTTGGATCGAAATGTAGTAGTGGTAGTTTGCTGCTATTGTTTAATGTTTGGAATTTTGTCAGTGAGGGTTGAAGAAATAATTTTCTTATGTTGTAAAAACATTTATGAGCAGCCTTCTTAATGAGAATTTATCCTTTAGGGTTTCCCCAAGTTGTGGTTTTCCCTGGTCATTTGACCAAAATATTTGTGTGCAATATATTTGCTTCATCTTTAGTATTTGAGAAGTGTATTTGGATTTGTGGTTTTAATTTCAAAGTTCATGATCAAATTTTAATTAAAACCCTAGACATTCAAAGTGTTTGACATAATGTACGTGTGATAAATTATTATGCTTATGCCAGTTTTTTTCTTCATGGTATCAGATCGATACAGAAGTATTAAGAAATCTTATGTTTCATAGTGAAGAATTACAAAGGAAGTGTCGTGGTAGTATTTATGTTATTGTTGTTGTAAGTTATTTTCCCAAATTATGAGCATACGGTTTTAGGATAGGTTGGATGGGATATCCAACTATATCCCATGGAAAGTAAGAATTATTGTCGTATTGAAAGAGTGGAAAATTTGGAGTTTTGCAAACTCTAATATGAATAAATGAACAGATAGGGATGAACTTGAAGACTTCGAAGCCCTTGAATCTAGATCCCAAAGAGTAATCCTGGATGGGGTTAAGGCCATGTCATTCCTCATTTAGCAGAGAAAAAACAACTAAAGACATATGGGTTACTCTAAACCCGTTGTTTGAAACCAATAGTGAGAACCTTAAGATGGAAATGAAAGACAAGTTATACACTGCCAAATGAACAAGTATGAGGGTATATCCTCCTACTTGACTCTGTGGCACAAGTTAATGATGAGTTAGTAGCTGTGGGAGATATTTTTCCTGATTTAGAGTTGGTGAGGTTAGACCTAAAGGGATTCACTAATAAGTAAGACATGTTTGCAAAGTGCATTGTAGTTAGAGAAAATATTCCCAATTGGTCTATATTATTGGATGACTTTACTCAAGAGGAGATCTAGGAGGGGTATTAGGGTATTTAGGTTAGTGAAGAAGTGGAGTAGAAGGTGGCACTTGCAACAAATGAAAATAAAAATAAAGAATACATTAGTCGAGTCAAGTGTTATCAGTGTGGTCATATGGGGTGCTATGCCTCTAAGTGTCTTGAGAAAAAAAGGGAAGACAAATAAATATTCAATGACGACTATAGCAGTAGAATAGTTTGCAACCAAATTTGAGCATGAATTTTTGTTGGTCTCTATTGAATCTAGTATAGTAAGTTATTCCTTTGCATATGTCTAGGTTGTTGACAATGGTTCAACCAAAAAAATGGTGATGATGAGCAGGTGGATGAGGTTCAGGTTGAGTCTCAGGCTTTAGATTTCCATTATGGATTTGAGCAATTGTATCTAAGAGGGATTCTAGAGAAGGAGGGATATGCATCGGGAGAAAGAGGTGGAGATACACATGGTGTTGTGGACCTTCCTCATTAGGAGGGAGTATTGGAAGATGATAAATCTGAAGGTCCTTTTTCATATTTTTGGTGCAAGTGTGATAAAAAGGACTTGTAAAGGCTTTGTCCTTTGTATTTATGTAAAAAATGTATTTTATATAAATAAAGTGATTTTTTCCTTATACTTTATAAAGTGGGTCACTTTAAGTGATGTGTTTAATAATTAATGAATTTAATTATTAAAAATGTATGTACATTGATTATTAAAAGTGAGATTTAATGATGACCTTTGATCTTGTAATTAATTCTCAACCCTAGATTAGGTTAGTTAGAGAAGATAGTTGCAAAAATTAAAATATAAGACAAAGTGAAAGGACATTGATAAAGACACTCACCGTCAGAAACGGAAGTAGAAGAATGTGAAGAATACATAAGAGATACCCTAGCAGTAGTGGAACTATTTCCAAGAGAAGGAACAACAACACACTTCCCAAGGAAACCTGTAGCTTTTATTCCATCTGTCCATCAAGTACAACCACATGTGTGAGGGCATGATAACCCCCCAAAAAATTGTTGTGAATTAAATGTTGGTTGTATAGTCCATACATATTTAATTACAGAAATGCATGGGCGTATTTTTTAAGGAAACACGTACATTAGGAAGTACAAGTCATACATCATGTGTGGAGGTCATACAGTTGATAGTTTGCACATAAAACAAGGTAGTTTTCTATTGTTATTTAATGTTTGGAATTTTGTCAGTGAGGGTTGAAGAAATAATTTTCTTATGTCGTAGAAAAATTTTAGAGCACCCTTCTTATTGAGAACTTATTCTTTAGGTTTTTCCCCAAGTTGGGATTTTTCTTGGTCATTTGAACAAAATATCTATGTACAATGTGTTTGCTTCATCTTCGGTATTTGAGAATTTTCTTTAGATTTGTGGTTTTAATTTCAAAGTTTATGAGCAAATTTTAATTAAAACCCTAGACATTGAAATCGTTTGACATAATTCATGTGTGAGAAATTATTATGTTTATGCCAATTTTTTTCTTCATTTTTAAGCTAAATATTACTAAATTGCAAACAATTAAAAATGACTAATTTAGTCCCTAGATAAAAAAAATACCACTATATAATAAGTGACACAACTAACAATGATTACAAAAACGACTAATTTAGTTTAGGGATAAAAAATATGACTAGATAACAAGTACAACTAGATTAATACATATTAGTACAAACATGGAGAAAGTTAATCATGGAGCATAATATTCCCTATGTTTTCCACAATTTTTTTAATAATTCTGACATAATATTTAGTGGATTATTGGAATTGTTAGTTTTGATCATTGAAATTGCATTAAAGATAAGGTGTTACAATATTTAATGAAAATGGAAAATTGCAATTTTGACAATGACAAATTGCAATTTCATAAATTTTAACATTGTAGATGGATTCAGATACCCAGAGGTAGGTATTTCTAAATCCATATACAATGTTAAAATTTATGAAATTGGGATTAAATTAGGGGTCTCTCTAAATCCATATCTAGTGTTAAAATTTACAAAATTTCAAAGGGGTATCTGAATCCATATAATATATACATTATTAGGCCTCAACATTCTAGGAATACTGTAGCAACTTGTCAACTAACAACAACTGCATTTCCTGACAGCAATATCAAATCAACAACATTCTTGAATAATACTGGAATATGTTAAAATTACCCCATGGAGCATCGCTACACTTCTAGGTAAAACACTCCATTGAACTCACTCCTAGTTCTTCTTTACCTAATGCATATGTCTATAGGAGATCCATTATCGAGAATGATGAATTTCATCAAAATATCCAAGATTTGATTGATAAGGGCCATATCTAACCCAATGCCACTCCTTGTGGAAGTCTAGTTTTATTTGTTCCGAAGAAAGATAGGGCTTGGTGCATGTGCATCGACTATAAGGAACTCAACAAAATTTCAGTGAACAATTGGTACCCTATACCAAGAATTGATGAATTGATTGATTTTCTAAAAGGTGCTAAATTATTTACTAAACTCATTCTTAAGTCGGGATATAATCAAATTTCGATCGAGCCCTCAAATGTCTGGAATACTATTTCAAGACCAAGGAAGGATTGTTTGAATGGTTAGTCATGCACTTCGGCTTAACCAATGCACCTTCAAATTTCTTGTGATACATGGATAATGCGTTGCAACCTTTTATAGGAAAATATGTCATTGTTTATCTTGATGACATCTTAATTTACAATAGAATGTTGGAGGAACATGTCTGACAGCTCTGACAAGTCCCTGACATCCTCCGATGACATCAAGTCTACTTGAATCTAGATAAGTGTTCATATACCATGAACAACATCAAATACATGGGGTATGTAATTGAATATGTAGGAATTCACATCGACCCAGAAAATAATTATATCCTCAAATATTAGCCCATTTATTAGAACATTCATGAACTAAGAAGCTTTCTTGGTTTGGAAAATGTTTATCGATGATTTGTACTTTACTTCAGTCCCATAGCATGGCCATTGAATTAGTTGATTAAAGGGAATGGAAGCACTATTTACAAGTGGACCCTAGAACAAAAACAAGCTTTTGAGAAGATTAAACATCAGCTATGTACTACACCAGTACTTGTGTTACCTGATTTACATCATCCTTTTGAGATTGATATGGACACCTTAGACTATCCCTTGGGCATGATGATATGTTATGCAACCAAGTCTCAAAAAAAACATAAAATAACATAAATAGACCAAAAGAGAGTAATCCACACCTTAATAATGAATAATAAATATTAATGGAAATCCTGTTTGAGGGAGGAACCTCCTTACAAAATTTACTGTGTACCCAAGACAAGACAATATACAATGCTTGACAAAATGAAAATATCTCCTTCCTATACATAGGAGACAAAGGTGTACAAAAACAACTAATAGACCCATTAATAGACCCAATCCTACATCAGTAATATTTAATACACCACCATATAGGGGGTAAAGTGCCACACTATAGAGGGAACAATGCC
Organism: Pseudotsuga menziesii; assembly: GCA_001517045.1. Lineage (NCBI taxonomy): Eukaryota > Viridiplantae > Streptophyta > Pinopsida > Pinales > Pinaceae > Pseudotsuga > Pseudotsuga menziesii. Next base: position 352,517 of record LPNX010829148.1, on the reverse strand, counting down.
CAAGATTTAGGGTTTAACATGCCCCTCCCCTTCAAACAAATGTTTTCTTCAAATTTTGGGTAGTTGCGGATGCATTTGTATGAATGAATTATCTTCCCACGTAGAATATGCAGCTAGTAAGTTCTTCCACTTGATGAGGTACTCAATAATAAATTGATTTCATAGTTGTTTATTCCTTGTTTCAATGATTTTTTCAATTTTCCATATGATTTTTCCTTCTTCAACACTCATTTGAATGTGATGTTGATATATTTGTTGTTTCATCTTGTTTTTGGACATCTTCAGTATTTGGAGACTGCTTGTTGGTGCTCTATGCGATATACCACTACTTGAACTATAGTTTTTCTTTCTTCAAAATTTGAGCTCCTTTGGGTCTACAACATTGGATTATGCTGTCCTGATGTGTCATATTTCCAATGTCGCATGTATGACCTAATTTGGATTCTCTAGTAAAACTATATTTCAATTATCTCAACACTTCTTATTTTTTTCCTATCCAAAAGAGGGAACTTGAAAGGTATGCCAAGTCTCCAATATTTTGAATCTAAATATGAAAAATATACCATAGACACTTTGGTCAGTATTTTTTTTGATCCAACATGTCTCACTCAATTTGGATATCGGATGATTTGGATATAACATTTTTCCCTAGAACACCTTTCTTTTAATCCTAAATGGAAGACTGTTTTAGGGTTGACTTCCAACTAAGGAAAAATTGGAATTTAGGATCCTCTAGGTATGAAACTTTGTACAATTGAGTCCTGATGTGTGCACTTTCTGAATCCTCAAGTATGACCTAATTTGGATGTGCCAATAATTTGTTTTTGCAAATATACCTAAACTTCTTATTTTTTGCTTATCTGGAAGAGAAAATTTGTACGGTATGCCACATATCCAATATTCCATTTCTGTAGCTTAAAATCCTATAAAATATACCACTTTATGTATTCTTTCATATGGAATAGGCATCACTAAACTTGGATCTCGTATTCCTTAGATACTACCTTTTTTCCCAGAACAACTATTTTAGACTAGGTTTTGGACTAGTCAAAAAATCTACATTCCTCCACAAATATATCATAAAATGTAATGTATCATGATATAATTTTTTTACTTGAAATATATAGGAATTTTTTAGAAGTGGGTTTTTAATATTTATCTCTAAATACATGTAGAAAAAATGTTGTATTGAAAATTCCAAGATATCTTGTTTTGCAAAAGCCTGTCTTGAGGAAAGAGCTCTGATACCAAATGTTATGCAATAAAGTCCTAGAAATAGCATAAAATAGTAGAAATATACCAAAAGAGAGTAATATACACCTTAATAATGAATAATATATATTAATGGAAATCCTCTTCGAGAGAGGAACCTCCGTAGACAATATAGTGTGTACCCAAGACAAGACAATATACAATGCTTACTCAAATGTAAACATCTCCTTCCTATATATAGGAGACAAAGGTGTATGCTTAAAAATAATAGACCCACTAATATACCCAATACTACATCGGTAATATGTAATACACCACCTTAAAGCGGGTAAATTTTGACACTGTTGGGGGAATTGTGCCCAACATTTAGCTTTTAACATGATCCACAGGCAAATTTGAACCCAAAATCTGATGACAAATTTGTTTGAATTTCGAAAAGACATCATCTAACATCTGACAAGGTGTTTTGATTTTAAACATCTATTGTCTTGAGTTGAATATTAGACAACCCAAACAATACATCGTAAATGCAACCACAATTAGTCACATGTTTGACATGTAAATCTAATGGTAATCCTTCAAATCTATGACATCAATTTCATCGATTAACCGACATAAGTTTCTTCGATTAACTAACTTACTTTTATATTATTATTGGAAATGAGATGAAATACTGATCGATTAAACAACGATATAATCCCGCCATGTGGTCGGTTAACCGACATTAGTTTCCGCCAATAGAGTCGAATAATAGACGACTAGTATCCACCGCCTTCAAAAGTCAGTTATATGGAAAACTCGTTGGATATATTAATTTGTCTATTGAAAATGAACTGATTGTATGTAATTAAAAAAAATCTATTCCAATCCTGAAAAGAAGACCCATGTGTGATAAGATCTCATGAAAACTAATACTTTGTATGAAACATGCGCGAGTGAATATTTCAATATGGGCATGGAATTAACCATTATAAATTGTTAGAAATCAATACCTTTATCTCCATTATAACTCACATGTTCTTCAATCTCATTTCAATGTATCGTTAGACATCAACACTGGCAGAAACTAGTTGATAATAGAATCTAGGAACTACAGTAAAGAACTAGAGATCACTAACCCACTCTACAATTCTTTTAAGCAAAACATCAAGATGACATGATGAGAGAGATAATAACAATATAAAATTACTAGAGATACTTCACTCTACAATTACCATAAGTAAACATAATTGGTCATGTTTTGAAACCAAACAAAAATATAACTTCTGAACCTTCCAAAAAAATAATGTGTACAAAACTTTGTAAATGTGGAAGAAATAGGATGAGTTCTGTAGATAAATGAACACAATTTAGCTATGTCAAGCCACTCCATATGCAATATATTCAATTTTAAAATATGTTCAAGTTTTGGTTAGGTAATTAGGATTTGATATGCATAAAATAAAAAAAAATTATACCTTCATGCATGAGATAGAGATGAAGCAAAGCTAGATTCAAAACCGTACTACTATAATAAATTTAAAACATAATTTGCATCTCTTTCAAATTTAACACTCCAATGGTCACAGTGTTAAAGTTGGTCATTGAGATGATTTACAAATTTCCATGTACAAAACATAAGCAATAATAATATTATAATGAACTTAAACTAATAGCAATGTACATGAAATAAAGCAGTAATAATAGTACTAGGAAAAAAATTTAACAAAGAACAGTAATAATGATGGCATGGGATTGTTTGAATCACCCTTATACTCAGATACTTTTAGGTTCAGATCTTTTCACTGAAAGGACAATTCACCAGTGCAATAGATGATGTACCTTGAGAGAGAAAGTGTTAGGAATAAGGTTAGGCACACAAAGTAGAATTCAATGCGACTTAGCACATTGTTCCCTAAATATTCTATGTATTTTGGATCTCCATCATATTCTTTTTCCAAAAAGAAATAATTATATTATATATTTCAAAGTTTAAAATAAAATAAAACAATCATATAGTCATAGGTGGACTCACAAGCAAGGAGTCTATAGTTGATCCTTGACATAGTGCAAAATTAAACAATCCTATGTATTTAAAAACTAAAAGGAAGCACCCTTCAAAGGACAAGACACATGAGTTTGGTCATTCTAACAACAACATGTAATAAGTCATATGAAGTAGCTCTTACAAAAGGCCTAAGACAATAATTCCTCTTTGAAATATGTTGGTCTAAAACTTTGCCTTATCTTTGCCGAAACTCTGCCATATTCCTTACCAAAAGTCCAACATATCCTTTACCAAAACTATGCTAATTTCTCCACTTTCCGCTGAAATCCCGTCATTCCCTATGCTGAAACTCCATCAGTTTCTTTGCTGAAACTCTGCTATTCGCTTTGTTTCGGCCAAAACATGAACATAATTTGGAATGAAATACATAACATGAACACAATATGGCATGAAATACATAACATGAACATAATCTGGAAAGAAATTGGAAACAACATGCCTCCCCTTATCACAACCCAACCATTGTTAAGTTTGTGTAGTACATGTAGTGCCAAATCATTCAACCTCCATAAATATATAGAAAATAAATACAAGTAATATATTTAATAGTCTAAGATGCATTTTTATGAGAATGCCAATATACATTTCCAATGCTTCCCATCACCTTATGAGCCTTCTTTTGGACTAGCCCCTCATCATCCTGGATTCAAACATGGATTTACTCGATGAGAAAAAACTAAAAACTTGATAGAAGAAACTAACACTCATGAATAATATCCTCTTGGTTTCAAGAATGATTTAATAGAGACATCTAATATTTGAGAAAACCACCCTCAATCCAGAGCAACAACAAATTCAAAATTGACTTTGATGTTGATTTGTTTGATCAAGGGGGTTTTATCCAAGATTAAACGACTCCAATAAATTATTCTATACTAAATAGTTCCAACTATGTCAAGGAATAATCCCTTATGTCCCCTTCCCCCCTCACATCACTCTCAATTCCCTATACCCAATGCATGTACTAGAATAAAAATATTAAATTTATATGCAAAAAGTGGATTTAATTTATTATAAAAAATAAGTATAGATAGTGTTTATTAAGTCACTTCTTTCTAGGTTTTTTTCTTTTTAGAAAATCAACAAGCAACTCATCTACAACAACTTTTCTTTTAGTTCTCATCGCATCTACAACTTGTCGTATTGTCTGCCTAGTAGAGTACTCACGACGTGGATGCTGCTGTAGGGGGTCAAGATTTGCTGCAATAATGTAAAAATGATAAATTGATGTATTATGAATTTATAATGACAAGTTTTTCATTAAAATTTTTTTACATAGATGTTTTTTACCTGTTGTGGCCACATCATGTACTTCTTGTCCCTGTATAGGCTCATATTGTATAGTATGAGCCTCTATATTCTTTATAGTTGAAAAAACAAAAAGTACAATTGATATCCACCATTTGAAATGTAAAATTTTAAATTGTAGCATATGAATTAATTCATTACTTGGATTTGAAGCATGGCCTTCGATAGGTTGTCCTTCATCCTCGGCATTAGGTGGATTGTTGATTTCTTGCTCAAAATTGATTCAATATTTTATTACAAATAATTATAATGAATAAAATGCATAAGTAATCAACCTTAAATAAACTTCATTGAGTTTATATACCTGTGTGCAAGATGGATCACCGAAAGACTGTGTTTTCCCAGAAAATATTTTTTGACGTTCAACAACAAATTCAAAACTGTGATGGAAGCCAAGATTCAATTCTTCCTCTATGGGAACTTTATTGAATCGATCAACGTACATATTTGCATAATGCCATGAAATTACCTTTTAAGTTAAACAATGTATAAATACCTGGGATATTTTCTATCTTTGTGGGAACAATATTGTCATCCACAAAAAATGTTGTCTCTGGTGTACTCATGTTACTCACATAGGAAGATCCAGGAAATGCTACTTGAACATTATCATTGCTAATCTCTGCATTTACCCCTTGTTTTGTACCATCTAGCATGCGTCGGTTACTAGCAGTTGCACTCACATATGGAATCAGGGGTGTCTTATATTATGTCATCGACTATTTAGTTGACAATAATGACACATGTAATGTAGGTGGAGTCATATGCTCATGTGATGATTTTCCACGAGCATCACTAATACCAACACTACTCTCACCACTAGTGTGTGAGCACAAAAAATCCTGTAAATACAAACAAATTGGTAGTTCAAGATCATATACAAGTACAAATTATAAAATTATAAATGAATTTATCTTATAATTCAAGATACTACAACTTACTTTCAAGGTTTTATATCTCTTCATGAAAACATCAACCTTTTTTTAATCTCGTTTGTCTGTGATTGAATGAATAGAAGATGAAGGATATCCTCTTAAATTTTTTAAGGTATTCTATATAATTTTAATTTTTTCTAGAAAAGATCCAATGTCATCATTACGCATGATTTCATCCACATAAATATCAATTGATTTATCTGATGCTAGATCAAATGCTGAATCAATAGCCTGTAACAAAAATATATAAAACATTACTAGTAAAATGAAAGCAATATACTGAGGAAAACAACATAATAAAATAACATATTTCTCATGTTCGATTTCAAAAATTACAATTACACATACCATCTTCCTCAAGGATGGTGTTCTCTAAACTTCCTCACCTCGATCATCACCCTACAACAAAAATGTAGAAAACATTATCATAATGAAAGCAATATACACCAGAAAAATAGCTAACACAAAAAACATATTGGTCATATTATATTTGTGCAATTAGAAATAGGTATACCTCCTGACTCGAGGAGAGTGTACTCATTTGATCAATATTTGGGGACTTGCCCCGATCACTTCCATGCAATAATTAATTGTATAAAACATTATCGAAATGAAACTAGTGTACTCACGAAAAAAACCAAATAACTTGCTTGTGATGAAAAACACATAATTTAATATTGAAATGGACCCAATATATTCAAGAACAGTAAATATTAATAAAATGTATTGCGCATATTATAGTAGTAAAATTGGAATGAGGATTACTTGTTGTCTCGAGGATATTCTTCTCCTCTGATGAACTGTCAGGGAGATGCCTCGATCACTTATCTGCGATGAAATATACATAGTTGATTATATAAATGAAAACAATATACTAATGAAAATAAATAATAAAAATACATATTGCGCATATTATATTAGTAAAATAACAATGAAGTATACATGTTACCCCGAGGAAGGTACTATCTGATCTACTAGTGGTAGGGAGCTACTCCGATCAACACCTTGCAACAAAATGATAGATAACATTGTGTAAACAGAATGATTATACTCATGAAAAAACATAACAAATAAAAATTTTGTTCATATTATATTTGTACAATTACAATTATGTATATCTGCAGCCTCGAGGATGGTGTACTCCTGTGATAAGTTGCCGGGGAGATGGCCCGATATCTACCCTGCATCTTAAATATAGAAAATTTTAAGTAAAATAGAACAATAGTCTACCAAAAAATACATAAGATATTAGATCCAATAATTAAAGGTTGGGTAAATTGTTAGAGGTACATCTCCAATAGTGACCAAATTTGTATCTATTCAATTCAATTTGTAATTAAAAAGCAACACTCCCCCTATAGCTATTGATTTAGTGGCACACACAAAAGCACCATTTCCTTCATGCCCCTCAAATATGAAATTGGGTTGCTTTAGTGTAGACCTTGGTTGTGTATTGTTTATAAACCCCGCAATATTCCTTGTAGCTTTTGGCCTTCCATCAATGTACAATGTCGCTCCTTTATTTTGATCCCTGTCTTTCAACTGTAAATAATTTGAGACAATCTGTATCTGCACATATTTCTTGTATATTGTACCATTCTCATCCAATCTATGAAGTTGTAACAAGGTCCAACATACTCCGTCAATTCAATACATCTATCGTAATCGACCATTATGACATCCATGCAAAAAAACCCCAAACCATGTAATGACGATGGTGCAATTCGATATATTCTCTCATTCATACAAAAATATGTGTTTAGTTGAGAAATATTATTGGGTACCTATTGTTTCACTATATGTTTGTACCTCAAGGGAACCTTGATGTCTCCTATGGTCTCATCTTCATAATAACATGACCCCCCTTCAACAAGAAACATTTGCATGCATATTTGGAATTTTATTATGATATTTTGACGTCTAGTTGATATACCTGCTGTATAAATTCTCGATGTATCAATTTCCTCCTATCTTCCTAAAATACCCTCTCTCAAGGAATACAGATCTGACAAATACCTGTTTGGTTCTTCCTCCACTATGGGATACATCATTCAAGATTACATCTCAACCATGTATTTCTCATGAAGGGTGCCTTAAATCAATAGTGATGTTTATGGTTATTGTTTTCCATGAATGGTTAGTGATGCAGATGGGATCAACCACAACCAACCATACCATCACTTCCAGGATCTGGTGGCTCCTACACTTAGCAGGACTGCCAAATTTATCCCTCGGCCAAATTTTGTGCTAAAATTTCCTCCTCGCAATTTTGCTCCCGCAATAGGGTTTTTCGAAAGCGGGTTGAGAGATGCGGGATGCTGACAAACCTTCCGAAGTGCCCTCCCCCACAACTTTATTTTCGTAAAAACTTTTCCACAAGAGGGTTTCAGGATGTGGGATGTGAGATCCCAACTTTCCAAAGTTGATCCCCTACAACTTCCCTTCCACAACTTTTACGACCTTCAGATCTTTGTGGCCTTCTCTATGACCATCGATCTAATATTTGGTGTGGATCTCATAGATATTTGTAGATCCATTATCACCCTCGTAAATTCCATTGTGGATCTCTCCTCGACTGTGAGATGTTCATATGCGGGCTCAATCCCCACCATTCATTTCCTGCAAAACTCGTTAATGGAAAAAATTATGCGTACTACACCGATTGATAAGGGAAACAATCAATCCGGCCTACAATATTTAAGATTCATTAGCAGAACACTTCTATGCATGCATCTACAACCTATTTCATCTATTCAAGCAACAATTTAACACTTGAATCAATAATTTCACAGAAATACATAGATGTTCAGGAAACCATCGAAGTCGGCTCTTCAGGGATTCACAATACAAACAATAAATGCATAGATGCTAATAAGACTCCAAAACCACAGCTACTCTTCCTATTAAGAAACCACACGAACACACAGCTTGACTCTTTTCTTCAATCTATTAAAATATTTACAAGCGAAACCAGACGCAGGTCTATCCATCTCTCTCCAAACTCAAAATTCTAATGCTGAAGAGCAAAACCCCCTCTACTTCTCTAATATGTCTATTTAAGCTAAACTATAACCTCCTACACTGAGTGGTCCTACCACTAAAAATAGACAACTACCAAGCATGATGAAAACGTCCCTATCTCAACACAACAAACTGTGGCTTGATCTCCACGCAGGAATTCATGATCCATCATCGTTCCTATCGGCACTAAGAAATATGAATCAACAAAAAGAACAAAAATATGCCACAACATGTGACCAACTAATCACATTGATGGCATGCCACGATGCTCCTGCATCAAACTCACAAGGGTGAAAAATTATGAATCCTTGTTCATTAGATTAGCTACAGTGAAACCCTTGGCTTCCAACTCTACAACACTCATCCAAGAAGAATCCTCTGTTGATCACTTCTTACATTTGACCAAATATTCCAGATAGTCCTTCTTCCTTGTACTTTTTACCACTTTAGTGTCCAGAATGGCCTCAACTTCCAATGGTTGTGCCATAGGAATATTCCCCACCCATTGTAGGACTTCAGTAGGATTTTCACCTTCTGCAAAGGTTCCAGTGTCACTTGCTACATAAGGATATAGATCTGCAACATTAAAAATTGGTGCAATACCCACTCCAATAGGCATCTCTAACTCATAAGCATTTTCTGAGTATCCTGTAGGGTCCAATATTCTTCATCTTCAACTTGTTATACTCTCCCTTTGGAAATCTATCTCTCTTTAGATATGCTAAGACCAAATATCCTACTTCGTAGTTATTCTCTCTCCTTTTGGAATCTGCTCTGGCCTTGTAACTGGTGTAACTCTATTGTAACCTTGCTTTCACTTGCTCCTGTAGTTCACTGATCCTCGTTGCAAACTCTTCTCCATCAACACTCCTTTTCTCCAATTCACCTAAGTCACAAAGTTCACACACTCCTCTTGGATGCATTCCATACAGAATTTGAAATGGAATCATCCCTGTACTTCTATTTGGTGAATCATTATAGGAAAACTCGGCTTGAGATAATACCCTGTCCCACTGCTTAGGACTCTCTCCAATCAGACTTCTCAACATGTTCCCCAGACTCCTATTAACTACCTCTGTTTTTCCATCAGACTGTGGGTGATATGCTGAACTGAAGTTCAGTCTGGTCCCCAAATTATTCCATAAGATCCTTCAGAAATGACCTATGAACTTCACATCTCTGTCTGATACAATGCTTCTAGGTAAACCATGTAGTTTCACAACTTCATTGAAAAACAAGTTGGCAATGTGTGTAGCATCACTATTATTGTAGCATGGTATGAAATGTTCCATATTAGTGAATATATCAACAACTACAAAGATAGAATCATGACCCTTCTGATTTCTTGGTAAACCTAGAATGAAATCCATATTCACAGAATCCCAAGCCCTAGTTGGAATAGGAAATGGTGTGAACAACCCTATGTTCTAGCTTCTTCCTTTAGCATACTGGCATACTCTACATATTATTACAAACTTCTCAAATTTAGGCCTCATCCTTGGCCAAAAATAGAAATGACCTAATTGTCCAAAGGTTTTATCACTTCCAAAGTGACCTTCCATACCTCCATTATGTTTTTCCTGTATCAATTTCTCTCTCATGGAACACTTTCGTATACAAAGTTTACTGTTTATAAAGAGTAAACCATCTTGTAGCGTATACTCCATCCATGGCTCTCTATCCACCTCCATTGGATTCTTACAAGCCCAGTAAGCTTCCTAGAAATCAATTTCAGCCTCATACAAATCCCTTAAATGCTCAAATCCCAAGACTTGGATCTTATTCTTTTATACAATCAGTAGTATCCTACTTAAGGAATCAACTAATCTATTTGACTGTCCACTTATGTGTTTCAACACAAAGCTAAATCTCTATAAGAACTCAACCCGCTTGACATGTTTTAGGTTCAACTTAGGTTCCTGCATAGTGTACTGCAATGCAAGGTTATCAGAATATAACACAAATTCTCTAGGCATCAAATAATGTCTCCAATGATTCATTGTTTGAATAATACCATAAAAATCCTTTCCATATGATGAATACTTATTCTTTGCATCATTCAAATTCTCACTGAAATACGCTATAGGCATGTCCTCCTGACCGAGTACAACTTCGATTGCTACTCCACTGGCATCACACTTCACATGGAAAGGGTGTTTGAAGTCTGGTAACTTCAATACTGATTGTTCAGTGATCTTCTTCTTCAAGAACTAAAAACTCCTTTCAGTCTCTATTTTCCATTGAAATGGATGTCTATCCTTTTTAATTATCTCGATGATAGATGCACAAATACCACTAAAATTATTTATAAATATCCTATAAAAAATTTCCAATCCATGAAAAATTCTTACCTCAAATATGTTCCTAGGTGAAGGCCAATCAATGATTTCTTGCACCTTTTCTAGATCCATCTTCAACCCATCTCTTGAGATAACAAAACCTAAATATACTATCTCTTGCTTCATAAATGTACACTTCTTCACATTTATCAACAACTTTTCCCATTGCAACCTCTCTAAAACATATCTTAGATGCTTCATACGCTCTTCTTCTATTTGGATGAAAACCAAAATGTCATCAAGGTAAACTAACACAAACTTACCTATGAAATCTCTCAATACTTCATTCATCAATCTCATAAAAGTGCTTGGCATGTTGGACAATCCAAATGGCATGACTAGCCACTCATATAGCCCATCATTTGTATTAAAGGTTGTCTTCCACTCATCTCCTTCTCTGATTCTGATCTGATGATATCCACTCTTCAAATCCAGTTTTGAAAAGCACGTTTCCCCACTTAGGCGATCCATCATGTCATCCATCCTTGGTAATGGAAACCTATACCTCATAGTAATCTTATTGATTGCTCTGGAGTCAGTACACATCCTCCACTCACCATCCTTCTTTGGTTTCAATATTGCTGGTACTACAGATGGACTCAGAATCTTCTAGACCAATCCTTTGTCCAACAATCCTTGGACCAGTTTCCTCACTTATTCATTCTCTTGAGTTATCAACCAATATGTTGGCTTGTTTGGTGAAATGGCTCCTGGAATAAAATCAATTTGATGACTTATATGCCTCCTTGGTGGTAACTCATTGGATAAGTTATCCACCATGATGTCACTAAACTCACTCAGCATCTCCTGAATCTCCTCAGGAAGATCTGTCATGTTAATCTTCATTGTCAGCACTCTCGGTTTTCGTATCACAGCATAGTTCAACTCTTCCTTCTCAATCTATTGCAAATATTCTTTTCCTGACAACATCAGGACTTCGGGTGCTGACTGTCCTACTGTACTACCTTCTTGTAAAGGGTGAAGTACATGTCTTATCCCATTCTACTCAAAACTATGACAATTAATCCTACCATCATGAACCACTTTCTTATCAAATTTCCATGGTATTCCTAACAGTATATGGCAAACATACATGGGAATAACATCACACAGAATCTTGTCCTTATATGGACCTATTTGGAAATCAACTTCACACTACTCACTTACCAAGATTTGATGTCCTTTATGTAACCAAGATACTTTGAATGGAACAGGATGCTTGTTCCTGTTTAAACTCAGCTGCTCCACCATCTCTATGGAAACAAGATTATTAGTGCTCCCACTGTCAATCACCATCTTACAAAGCTTCCCTTGGACTTTACAAATGGTCCTGAATAAATATTTTCTTTGAGCAGGCTCTTCTTACTCCTTCTCAAGTTTCAACAAGACTTTATTCATCATCAAAGACTCTCCTGTCTCTGGAAAAACTTCTACCATTGTTGACTCTTCTTGCTACTACTCACTCTGAGCTACATAGGCTCCTCTCTGTCCTACGTTTTCCTTCCCTAGACATTCAAATGATTTATGCCCCAACTGGTTGCATTTGTAGCACCTATAAACAACTCCTCTGCCTCTTTCTCTACCTCTATCTCCTTGGTAAGGTCCCGTTCTACTAGAGTCACCCCCTCTACCATGTTGCTCTTGCTGGTTAAAGTTATTGGACTCTCCCCTCTGTGCTCCAAATCTTCCTCTTCTAGATTATTTTCCTCTTCCTATGGTCGAAGCTTGACCTCTATTGAAGCTCAGCTTCCTCGTTACCTTTTATTCTTCCCTTAAGGCACATTAATACACCTCCTCCATTGTTCTAGGTGATATCATGCTGATCTCTTCTTGGATATCCATCCTTAGAGCATTGACATATTTAGCAGCCTTTTCTACTAACTCTTCCACATATCCTGCCCTTAGGTTTACTTTGTATAACTCTTCAGTGTACTCTGTCACTATTAACAATCTTTGTCTAAGGTTTTGTACCTATCAATACATAATTAACTAGTAATCTTTGGGCAAGAACTTAGCCCTCATATTTTCTACCATCCTATCCCAGCTCTTTATCAATGACTTATTCTTACTCCTTCTTTCTGCTTACGCGCTATCCCACCACAAGGATGCATGCCCTTTCAACATTGTCACAACCAATATGACTCTCTTTTATTCTTCAATCTCATCGTACTTGAAGTACTTATCCAACTCATTGATCCAGTCAATGAGATGATCAGTAATGAGACTTCCATCATAGGTAGGAAACTCAGGTTTTGGCCTTGAAGTTGATCCTAGAATCGATCTAAAATACCTTAGCTCAGGTTTCTCCTGCATAGGTGAATCTTCTTCTCTTTTTTCCCTTCATCCTTAGGTTTACTTACATCCCATGCTTTTGGGTCTCTTCGTCTGTCTATCTCCATGGCTTCCAGACGTGCTCGTATCTCCCTCACTTCCTCCATAACTTATGCGTTCCTCGCTGGTCAACCTCTATCACGACCTCTTGCTCTGAATATGCATGTAGTCATCCTCTTGCACTAAGCCTATGCAATAAAAATTCTCTTTCACACTGCTACAACTTACCTCACCAAGACCCTTCTCTGTACTTGGTCTTTTGGTAACGCTATTCCTCTATCTAGAACCTCTTGAGCACTCTCCTTTTCTCTTTCAGGATTCTACTGCTACGCTTCTCTCTCACATGAGTTTCTCCTTACTTTGATACCAAAATTGGTGCAGGTGGGATCAACCACAACTAACCCAACCATCACCTCCAGGATCTGGGGGCTCCCACACTTAGCAGGACTGCCAAATTTAGCCCTCGGCCAAATTCTACACTAAAATTGCCTCCCCACAATTATGCTACCGCAACAGGTTTTTTCGCAAGCGGGTTTTGGGATGCAGAATGCCGACAAACCTTCCGAAGTCCCCCCCCCCCCTCCCTCCTGCAAATTTATTTTTGCAACATCTTTTCGCAAGTGGATTGCGGGATGTAGAATTTTAGCTTTCAAAAGTTGCTCCCTCGTAACTTCCCTTCCACAACTTTTCCACCACAACTTTTATGACCGTCAGATATTTGTGGGATTCTCATGACTGTCGATCTAATATTTGGTGTGGATCTCACAGATCTTTGTAGATTTGTTATCTCCCTTCAAATTTCAGTGCGGATCTCTCCTGGACCATCAAATCTTCATCTGCGGGCTCAATCCCCACCGTTTATTTCCTACAAAACTTGTTAATGGCAGAAAATATGCATGTTGCGTCGATTGATTAGAGAAATGATCAATCCATCCTGCAATCTCTAAAATTCATTAGCCAAACACTTCTATGAATGCATTTACAACCTATTTCGTCTATTCAAGCAACAATTTAACACTTGAATCAATAACTTCACATAAATACACAAATTTTCAGGAAACTAACGAAGTCATATCTTCACGGATTCGTAGTTCAAATAGTAAATGCATAGAGGCTACTAACACTACAAAGACATAGCTTCTCTCCCTATTAAGCAACCACACAAACACATAGCTCGGCTATATTCTTTAATCTATTAAAATATTTACAAGTAGAACCATATGCAGGTCTATTCGTCTCTCTGCAAACTCGAAATTCTAATGCTGAAGAGAAAAAACCCCTCTACTTCTCTAATTTGTCTATTTAAGATAAAATGTAACCTCCTACATTGAGTGGTCATGCCACTGAAGACAAACAACTACCAATCATGATGAAAATGTCCCTTTCTCAACAAAACACACTGCGACTTGATCTCCATGCAGGGAGTCATGACCCGCCATCATACCTATCGGTGCTAAAAAACTATGACTCAACAAAACAAACAAAAATATGCCACAACATGTGACCAACTCATCACATTTATGGAATTCCATGATGCTCCTACATCAGTTAGGTGATGAATGCAGAACCTAGTACCTAAAGAAGAATTTATGACTCTAATACAAATCTAGATCCAAAAAATTACTGCTGTAATAAATTCAAACATAATTTTCATCTTCTTCAACTTTAACACTCCACTGGTCACTGTGTTAAATTTGGTCCTTGATATGAGTTATCAATTCCAATTCACTCAACTTTACAACAACAATAACCTTATGCGTTTATCAAAGATCAGATCTTTACTTCTTTCTTGCCAAGATACTCCAAGAGTGAAGTTATGAACATAATATATAAACTTGGCAAGTCTTCTAGAATGGTCACATAGGAAAACCTGGGTTTCAGGGTGGTTACCAGAATAAAACATAAGATAAAGGTGTAACGTAAAAGTGGAGAAAAAACCCATTCTACCCATAGGACCAACAAGACCAATGAATTTAATCTTTTCTCTCTCTCAAGGTATATTGTCACATATATTTTTATCATCACTGTATAAGCATAAGTAAATAACAAATATAGATACAGAAAAGCACTGTTATAATAAATTCAAACATAATTTTCATCTCTTTCTTCTTTAACACTCCATTGGTCACTGCGTTAAAGTTGGTCATTGAGATGAGTTATCAATTATAATGTACAGAAAATCATTATGGGAGTTTTGAGGTAAAAATGAGCCTAAAAAATTGTACCATTAAAATTCATTTTATAAAAACCATTAGGATTCAATATTATGATGTCAACCATAAGGGTAAAATTTCTAAAAATATGGAGGGAAAAATTTTAAAAACTACTTTTCTTATCGTATTTTCGGCATATCTCCTTATGGGTCCACCCAAATTTCAAGTTTGGGGACTTGTTGGATGCATAATTTGATTCCACATCCAACCAATACCCACATTGCATACTTTTTAGGTACCCATGATGACCAAAAATTAAAATTTCAATAAAAAAAATATTTTAATATTAAAATACATATTTTATTGAAATTTGTATTCATCGAATTCTCATTCGATGAATTCTGCTTCGAATCCATCCCTTTTTGGCTACGTACTAAGGTTTGTGTGACCATGTATTTTAAGATATTCAAGAATATGATTCTATGGAGGCAGGGATACCATTTTTCCTAGCACATTCCCTTCCCCTGTTCTGATGTCCATGATTGCTGTCATGCTCACCCACATCTAGGAATGTTATTTACCCAATTAAGTAACTTTAAGTCTCTAATTGATACTTGCATGGGGCATATCCTATCAATTTGTGATAAATGATGTCTTAATATGGTGTGTAATGTATGTTATTTCTCTACTTCCTTGCTGAAACTTCGCCATAATCCTTGCCAAAACTACACCATATATTTTCCGAAACCTTGCCATATTCCTTGTCAAAACTCTCTCATATCCTTTGCCCAAAATACACCAAGTTCTCTACTTCCTTGTTGAAACTCTGCCATAATCCTTGTCGAAACTGCACCATATATTTTCTGAAACTCTGCAATATTCCTTGCCGAAAATCCACCATATACTTTTTTGAAAATCCACTAAGGTCTCTGCTTCCTTCTTGAAACTACACCATAATCCTTGCCAAAGTTGGACCATATCTTTTCCAAAACTCTTCCATATTCCTTTCCAAAAATCTTCCATACCCTTTTCCAAAACACCGCTAAGTTGTTTGCTTCCTTTCCGAAACTCTTCCATTTAATCCTTTCCAAAAATATGTCATATCTTTGCCAAAACTCTGCCATATTCCTTTCCAAAACTCTTCCATATCATTTTACGAAACTATGCTAAGTCCTCTGCTTCCTTGCTGAAAATCCACCATAATCCTTGTCGAAGCTACACCATATCTTTTCCAAAACTCTACCATATTCCTTGCTGAAACTCCACCTTATCCTTTGTCGAAACTCCGCTAAGTTCTCCACTTTTTGTTAAAATCCCATCGTTTCCTTCGCTGAAACTCCATCAGTTTCTTTGTTGAAACTCCACTAGCCACTATGTTTCAGCCAAAACACTGGAAATTTTTCCAGTCTCATCAGTTATCTTTATGATCAATAGTTGGCAGTAATCTCATTCTTCCAAGTCTTCAGTACCGTTTCTGTTATGCTTCCAAAATTGATGTGAAAAATCTACCAACTTATCCACCTGCTGATATAGTTGAGTTTGATGTGGACGTGTTCATCCCTCTCATTATTCCAAGGGACCACATGATCCATGAATCCCCATGATGAGGACCGTCTCCACTAAATATATTTGACAAGGCAAGTGGGCCACAACAATTCATTGATCTATCAGGGTAAGTGAAAAGGTACAGATCTTAATCATAGGCACAACTAAGCATAAATAAACAAATAATCATGATTATACCATCCTTCTTGTCACCATCAACAATTCTTTGATCCAATCCTTTTAGATTGGGAATGGGGTCCATCATTACACTCTCTCGTATTTATTAACTGCAACCTCTTCACCCAAACCATGCTATAACTTCCACCATGAGCTTCTTTTTCCCTTACACCCCCTTTATGATGCCTTTGTAAAAATACCCATTGATTTTCCACACTATACATTGTTATCTTGCATTATGCAACTTTGATATCCAAATTTGGAATTTTTACTGGTTTCCTGTGTAATTGATATCCCTAAAAACATCATGGGAGGGTTCGCAATCTACCATGAACCATATTCGATTGACCCATTGCGTCGAGATGTGGAGTCTTTTGGAATTTTTGTGGAAGCTGGTTGGACTTCATATTTTGAAATATTGGCCAAGTTTGATGAGGAGGTTGCATTACAATTTACACAAAATTTGATGGAAGATTATTCAGAAGTTGGGGGGATGAGAATTGAAGTTTCTAAGAAAATCATAGCATAAGTAAGAGTTCTTCCCAGAACAGGAAAGAGCTAGTTTGGTCGTAAATTCCCTAAGCCGAGCGCATAATAATATTTCTTAACAACAAGAGAATTTTTTCGACCGAGAGGATGGGGAACTGCATTGGAATCTTTTCCTCATCCTTGGGACTAGGTTGTAGTATATATGAAGAAGTATATCACATGTGAAGGTAGGTACACAATCGTTTATACCTATGATTTTGTTTTGTTATCTCACCTCCGCCATGGTATATTAGTAAGTGTGCCCTATTATATTCTAAAATCTCTACAAAACATTGCACATTATGTTAGAAGGTCTAAGTACCCCCAATGTTCTCTTACCAATCATGGCTTCATTAAACTAATAATATTAAGGGAGTTACATCAGAGGCATCAATCATGGGTTCAATTAGTCACTAGAATAAACCCTATGGCCATAGAAGAAGGAGATAATGAATCTAAAAAAGAAGAGAAACAGAGTCTGTCGGATAAAGAAAAAGATAGGGAATCTAAAAGGGTAGAAGTCGATCAAGGAGAGCCGAGTATAGCTCGACAGACAGACAACACTGGGACAATTCCCAAGCACTATCAAGGAATTGATGAAGAAATAAATATAGAGAATCCTTCCGAAAAATCTAGGACTCGGGATGATGAGGTTTTGCCTCCCATAAACGAAGAATTAGAAACGATTCTAAAGGATTATCATGAATTAAACCAAGAAGGATTTCCATTGGAAAGTGGAGAAGAAATATTAATGGAAGGGATTGAAAACTTAGGGAAGGTGACTCAGGAGGCTAACCCCTTTGAAGAATTTAGAAAATTGGAGGAAGAGTCATCACAAAAGGATGATTCTTCCATTCCAAATGAATTTGAAATATCACAGAGGGTTCATTTATCCTAGGACACAACGAAGTAAAAGAAAATTGAGCACTTCAACTCAATCACCCTTTCCCTTAAAAGAAATGAGGATTCGTTCTACTTTCGTAGTAGAGGAATTACAATTGCATAGAACATGTATTGAAGTCCCAATTTTAAGACGTCGGGCATCTTCTGTCACACAACAACCAGGGGGTGTAGAAAGACTGAAAGGGATTGGTTCTATAACAAAAGAACCAGGTAGAAACTTAGCCCCAACATCAAGGTCTACCAACCCATAAGAACATGTTGTGAAATATGGTCCCATTTAAATAGAGACAATTCTTTTGGAAAATGACCTGCTGAAACATGAGGTACAGGTGCTCCAGGGATAATTTCAACGGTTGAAAGATATATTGAAAAATCAAGTAGGTCATAAATTGAATACATTAACATAGGTTGATGATCAGATCATGGGGATTTTTCATTTTCAAGGATGATGTGCATGATGAATATCTATGCCTGAAATGTGGCGATATTTTCAGGATTGCAAGATACAAAGTTACTTCCATAGAACCCTTATCTTGGAGATAGTTGCAGTCAAGTCAGGAAAATGAAGAAGTTGTTTTCACTAAAACACAAGAACTAGTGATAACAAAAAATAAAGATGTTGCTGAGACACCCAATTCAGTTGTTGAAACATAAGAACCTTCAACTCAGGACTCCACCCTTCCCATAAAATATGGTAATGTAATGGTCCAGGAGCCTTGTGAAATCATTGAGTTAGATGAAGAATCCCAGTAGGAAACAAAGGAAATTCCTTTGCTAAAAAGTCAGTTAAATAATTTGAGATATCAGGATACACTGTATGGGGAAGGGGAAATTTCTCTTCCCACACACAATAAGGTAATTAAGGAGCTTAGGGAGAAATGGGAAAAATATTTGATGTTTTAGAAGTTTCGTTGGGAATAATTACAATCATAAATAAGGGAATTGAAAAAATTTAATACTATGAAGAAAGAAAAAGAGCAGATGTATACATTGAGTCAAGAATTATTAATTCATAGGGGTCCATATATTTCTTATTCAGTTTTATTATATGAACAAATGAGTCTTTTTAAGTTAAAATCTCTTAAGGAAGGAAGGCCCCATTAACACTTTACCGTTCCCCATTTTTTAGATACTCTCTCTCAAAGTGATTTCTCTGAGCAAAATTTGTTATGTGAATTGTATTTACATGAGGTGGCCTATCCCATAGAGATTCAATTTAATCCCATCCCTCACATAGGTGATGTGAATTTAAGGTAATTCACTTATTTTTTTACTAACCAACTTTTGTGGTGGAATTCCTCACAAACCATTTAGAAAGATGAAGAAAAATCTACTTTATGGATCTAAGGTGAACCACAATCTTCTGTGGAAATTATTGACAGGAATCAAAAGTTCCTTTATTCTCCATAAAAGGATGATCAATTGGCATGACTTCAAGAATATGTCATAAATACATGTATGTATCTCTTAATGAGTTAAGAACCTTATTCTTTAGAAGGTAGTAGATCCATATGGGTTTCTTCTTCGAGACTTATGAAGACAAGGGGCCCTTATTGTTTTGAAAATTTTACTAAAGCTTTGTGTTAATACCTTAATGATGGCACATTACCCCATATAGTGTGGAACAATACCCCATATATTGAGGTGCATTAATATTATTTATGTCAGATTGGGTCTATTAGTGGGTGTATAAGTTGTTATTGTACCCCTTGGTATCCTATATATAGGAAGGAGATATTCTCATTTTAGTCATCATTGTATTTTATCTTGTCTTGTGTACTCATTACATTGTGTAAGGAGGTTCATCCCTCAAAGAGGATTGTTATTTATCTCTATTATTCATTATTAAGGCACGGATTAATCTCTTTTGGTCTATTTATGCTACTTTTTATGTTATTTCTGGGACTTTGTTGCACAACATTTGGTATCATATCACTTTCTTCGAGACTGACTTATGCAAAACAAGTCATCTTGGAATTTTCTCTACAATTTTTTTTTTCTATAGGGATTCAAAGATCAAGTTTAAAAACCCATGTCTAAAATATATCCAATCCTAAATATCTCTAGTTTGAAATTCAAATTCTAATCCATTATAGTTTCAGAGATAATTGCAGAGGAAGCTGGGGGTTTTTAATAGTCCAAAACCTAGTCTAAAACATGTGTTCTAGGGGAAAATGTCATATCTGAGGAATCTAAGATCCAAATTGAGTGAAACCAGTTGCTTATGAAAGAATATAGAACATGGTATATGTGGTAGAATATTTAGCTACGGAAATGAAATATTGGACACGTGGCATACGATACAAATTTTCTCTTCTGGATAGGCAAAAAATAAGAATCTTTAGGAGATTTGCAATAACTCTTTGTTGGCACATCCAAATTAGCTCATACCTACAACATTGGAAATATGACCACATCAAGGTACCACATGCCAAATATTTAGACACATAGGAATCAAAATTCAAATTTTACCTTAGTTACAAGTCGACTTTAAAACAATCTTCTCATCAAGGTTTGAAAAAAGTACGGTATTTTGCATTTGAATAGATTTGAGTAGAATGATATATTTTTGGTAAACCCTAGGGTGTGATATATATTAATTGTTCAAAAATACAACAAAATTACATGGAAATATTCACACTCCACTCAAACCCCCAAATGATTCATCCCTGACATACGATGAAATGGACGACATATCTTTTAGAGTTTCCAAGCTGGAAGATATGATTAAAGGAAATGTGAAAATTATGACTTAGTTAAATTGGAAAATAAGATGGTTAGTAAAAAGGATCTTAGAAGGATGGATAGTAAAGAGGATCTCAAAGGGATGGATAGAAAAGAAGATCTTAAATACTTGAAGGAATTAATGAAGGATATAAAGCATAGCTTTATTTCTCATGTAGAGGATAAGGAGGAAAAAAAGGACTTATTCCAGTCACATCTAGAGAAAATCGAAAAACAATTGGAGAGTAGAAAGTTGGAGTCCTCAAAAGTTGATGGTTCACTACAACATCATGGGTTCACCTTAGGTCCAAGGAACTACGTTATCCCCAAGATTGACATGAGAAATTTTGATGGCAAGGATCCAATCATGTGGATTTTTTAGATGGAGCAATTCTTTGATCTACACCAAGTGCCCACTTTGGAAAAGGTAACTATTGCATCCTTATATATAGAATCTGATCAATTTGTATGGTACTAATAGGTTTGTGATCATAAAAAGGAATCTATTGTCTCTTGGTCTATATTCATAGAAGAATTGAATGCAAGTTATGGAGATATAAATAGAAACACCTTCTTTAGCTAGTTGGTAAATCTCAAGCAAAAAGGTCCAGTTACAAAGCACATCAAGCAATTTCAGCAACTAAGCCTTAGAGTGAAGAATATTTCAGAAGATATTTTTTTAGATCTCTTTATTGGAAACTTGAAAGATAAAATTAAACATGAGGTGTATCTCTTTGAACCTTCATCCCTAGAGAAGGTTGTCATGATAGAAAGGAAGGTTGAAAGTAAAAATATGGAAATGACTACTAGAAAGGCCGCTTCTCCAACACATACAAAGAAAATCATGTTCCCTCTTCTAAACCACCACAAAGGTTGAAACCCCAACAACTATATGAAAGAAGAGCAAAAGGATTATGCTTTAATTGTGACAACAATTATAGTAAGGGACATAAGTGTGGCAAGAAGAAATTATTCTACATAGATTGTGAAGAGGAAGAACCAAAAGAAGAGGAAGTGTTTCAAGAAGATGTGACTTCAGAAGAAATAGAAGAGGATACTTCAGAAGAAATTACTCCCACCATATCTTGTCATGCATTGGATGGAATTAGCACTCCTAAAACTCTCAAGATTGAAGGATACACAAAAAAGAAGAAGGTAATAGTGTTGATTGATTCTAGTAGTACTCATAATTTCATTTCTGTAAATTATCCAAAGTTCTTAATTTCTTTTTAAATCCAGCACCAAAGTTTCAAGTAATGATTTCAGATGGAGGGAATATAAATTACATAGGGGAATGCCATAATATCAATTTGTCTATGTGGGAATATGTTTGAATAGTCCAATGATTGCTATACCAATGGGTGCTGCTAATGTTGTCTTAGGTGTACAATGGTTACAATCATTGGGAACAATGGATTTTAATTTTCAAAAACTAGTCATGAAATTGTCATGGGAAGGAAAAGAATATGAGTTAAATGGTATCATAGGGAAACCAAGCAAGGTGATAAGATCAAATGGTGTGACAAAGTTGTTAAAAAAGGGACATCAAGGTGTAGTTGCATAATTATGCTCATTATATGTTAAAACGTCAAAGTTACCTATCTCCCCATATCTCCAAAGGGTCATTAATAAGAATTCCAAGTTATTTGAAGATATTCCACATATTCGAGACTTTGATGATTCTATTCACTTAATTCCAGACGGTTTTCCTCCTAACATCATATCTTATCGATATCCCTATAACTAGAAGAGTGAAATTAAGCGTATGGTTGCTGAAATGTTAGAGGATGGAATAATTAGGCCTATCCAAAGTTCTTACTCTGAACCATTAGTAATGGTACCCAAGACAGATGGATCATGGAGTATGTGTCCTGATTATAGAGATCTCAACAATGTCGCCATTAAAAATAAGTTTCCCATTCTTGTCGTTGATGAATTGTTAGACGAATTACATGGAGAAGTTGTCTTCACAAAGTTGGATCTTTGTTCTGGGTATCATCAGATTCAAATGAAGGATGAAGACATCCCCAAAACAACATTCAAAACTCATGAATGTCACTATGAATTTTTGGTCATGCCTTTTGATCTCACAAATGCGAATTCCACATTTCAAGGTTTGATGAATTATATTTTCAAGCCTTTCCTTGAAACATTTTGTGTTAGTATTCTTTAATGATATACTAATATATAGAAAGTATTGGGAATAACATGTTCAACATGTTGACAGGGTACTACAACTACTAAAGGAGAAATAACTGTATGAAAAACCCTCAAAAATTTTCTTTCGGATAAAGGAGGTAGAGTATTTGGGTCATATTGTATCTCATGAAGGTGTCAAGGTAGACCCTAACAAAATTAAATCCATGATGGACTGGATGATTCCAAAAACCCTGAAGAATATTTGAGGAATCTTAGGTTTGACAAGGTACTACCACAAGTTTGTTTAGAACTAAGGAAGAATAACAACTCCTCTAACAATGTTATTGAAGAAAGATGCATTTTCTTGGACTCTAGAGGTAACTCAAGATTTTCAACAACTCAAAGAGGCCATGTGTAAAGCTCCTATTTTGGCGACACCAGACTTCACGAAAACCTTTATAGTAGAATGTGATGCTTCAGGAAATTGAATTGGAGTTGTACTAATGCAAGAAGGACATCCTCTTTCCTTCACAAGTCATGCAATCAAGAAAAAGAACTTAAAAAATCCCATTTATGAGAAGGAAATGTTAGTGATATTACATTCTTTGAAGAATTGACACCCATACCTTATAGGGAGACATTTCAAGTTAAAAATAAGCATGATAGCCTTAAATACTTCTTGGAACAAAGGATATCTTTTGAAGAGCAAAAAAAATGGGTGACAAAGATGTTGGGATAGGACTTCAAAATCATCTACAAAAAGGGGAAGCAAAATATTGTCGCGGATGCACTCTCCAGGAAAGATGAGGATGTTGAAGCATTTATCTATGCTATCTCAATCATCCAACTAGATTGGATAGCAGAAGCAAGGGAATAATGAAAAAATGATGAAGAAATATGGACATATATTCAAAATATGTAGCAATATCCCAGTGCCTCTAATACATTTAGGTGGAAATATGACCTTCTATGGTACAAGGATCGCTTATATCTTGGTAAGAGTTCCAAACTCAAGCAAAAGGTACTTTTTGAATTCCACTCCTCACCGATAGGAGGGAACTCAATTTTCTTAAAAACCTACCATAGGGTAAAGAAATATTTTTTTGGGGATGGTATTAAAAGTGATGTTCAAAAATTTGTGACAGAATGTGTTAGCACTGGGATTGAACCCAGAGGTTGTGGAAAGGGATATCCCATGGGAAACAACAGAACCGCTTTAGACTACGCTTCTGGCCCAGCATAGCCAGAGAGGGATCTCTCATTTACTTACCAAGTTTGCTTACGCAAGATATTCAATCGAGAATGGTCAGGAGGTCAGATTCTTGAATAGGGTAGGTATGCTGATATAAGGTGTAGGTGGGACGATCAGAGAGGGGGACCATTGGGCAATGGAGTCGACAGTCTAGGTATGGAATGTGTTGCATGAGGTAAAGAATCATGGGAATTAATAGACGGAGGAAAGGTGACCATCCATCTTTCAATCAGGAGATATTTAGCAGGTGATTAGTGGATGAGAGGAAACAACCCATCATGTAGAGCATTTATAGGATGAATTATGCGTGACTTTAGAAGAAAGATTTAGTGGATATCTGAAACAATAGATTGAGCATAGTATGTATGAATTCCAAACTGTTGAACACTTATTTCAGACATGAAAGGAAATAACAAATTGGAATGAAAATAGGATAAACATTCACGTAAGGAAATTACATATTGAAAGAAAAGACGACGCAGGAATCTCTGCCATGGAAGATTATCATTCCTCTGCAATTTTATTCATATCACAGAAATCCAAAAACAAATTACAATGGAGAGCCTCAGCCCTTGAAATTTTCCCAACCAACCTCTATCTCCCTCTACAGGGAGTATATTTATACTATCTTACACCTGAGACTAATCCCTGAAACAAAAACTAAAAAATATTTCCAGTCACAATCAGACACTAACAGTTTTAGAATGTGGTACTATTGCCACAATTTACAAATATTAACAGACATTATGGAACAAGTGGGCGTGCTCGGCTGTTGTTGTAGACCTCAAGTATGAAGCCTTTTTGGTCGCTTTCAGGTGAGTTTCCATCGACTGGGTTTTGGACCCCTTAGCCAGCTTGTTGAGTCAGCATAGCTCCCTTTTCTGTCCCAAGTTTGTGTCTCCTCCATGCACGAAAGAGGTTTTATGTATGGACGCAAACTGGCAGGGTAGTTTGTATCTTTCCCCTGCTCAACCTTCTCTACAGCCCCTCCCTCTCCGGGTTACACCGTTAGACATGGGGTCTAGAGGAAGGGTTTTATTGCTTCTGGACAAGGCAAGCCTTTGCAGTGGCTTGTCATTCTTGTAATCCTCACCTTTTGTGAGGTGGGCTCTCCCACATGAAATACGATGGAGCATATCACCACCAGCCCCATCACCTTTGAAAATTTGAATTCACAAATAGGGCTGTGCAGGCATTGGACCACTGATACTCCCATCCAAACAACTACTCCCACAGAGCACAGCCTGGGACTGTCTTCTTGTGTAGAGGATTTGGAGGCAACGATGGTGTCAGGGGATCCTAGAAAAACACCTATGGAACATAGGTGTCTAGGAAATGCACCACTGGAGGTGTGGGAATCTAAATATGGGTATATCTCTCAAAATTATTCAAGTCTGCGCCCCGATGGCTAGTGTCATCCTTGGCATGGGAAACCAAGGCAACAAATAAGTGTAGAAATTTTCTCACCAACCATCAGCACACCCAGATGGACAAGATTTTTGAACCAAATTGCCATTGCCAACTTCTCAAACTTCTATGGACTCGTAACAAAACAAAACCTCATGCTCTGAAGGTATGTTAGCTCATTTTCAGCATTACAAAGGCATATATATAAGGATAAGAGACTCAACTCTGCAATGACCAGTCAGAATTCCTGCACATTCTGTCATCCAATATCTCATTGTTGACATGTGTGAGGGCATGAGCCAAGTGATCTTTTACCTGCTAGAGATTTGTCACATCACTTCATTGGCTACAGAACCTTACCATTTGCAGTGGGAAATATTTTTGGGTGTCACCCTGTGTAGTCAACCCATGCTGCAAAGCACATGGAGTGGGAATTCTCACACTTCCTTTCTCTTGTGACAAAGGAAACAGAATGGTCTCCCCCATCACGCTGGACTTGTCCCATGTGAAGAGCAGATTTGTCGGTTACTTCCTTACTTCTGCATGCCAAACCACATAGAGGCTACCCATCTTTAGGTGATATGGCTCTGCCACAAGGATGATTTATCCTATACGCGTGCTACAAATGGCATATGGGGGATATATTAATCTGCTGGGAGGTAAATCATGTGTGCAAACGTACCTTCTAATGTCAAATCTTTCATGGATGTGATACCTACGACCTTGAGACCTTCTAAGCCCTTCGATTTGGGTTTCTTTCACATCTGTCGTCCATGTTTCTTTAAATTCAGCTGCTGATTCCTCCTTCCTTGATCCAGTGAGAAACTCTAAATCACGGTATGTTCCTTATCCATCGATCAAGATTGAACTTTCCTTGGGACCATCGATCAGAGTAGACCCTACCACCTTTTGCGAATTGAGATCCTGACCCTGTCCATGCTAGTTTAAATCATGAAATGAACCACAACCATAGATCTATCCCCGAATTTGTCATGACCATTGATCTTTACAGCCAGTACCACTTTTCATGATTTGGAATCGTGACTTTATCCATGCTAGTTCGGAACGCGAAATCATCTATGGCCGTAGATCTGCTCATACTCTTATCTCCACCGTCAGATTTCTCTGTCCTTTAATCCATTTTGTGATTTGAAAAAGCTTCTTCTTCTGTGCATATTTTCCTAGTGAAATCACCTCAAGCCGTCGATCGGGATTCGCCTTGATCTTGGCCCTTCATTTCTTGTCCCCTTTAACAGGCTTCGCGAATACCAAACTTAAATATTTCCTTGCATATTTCGGCCTATGGAACCACACTCTATCATCGATCTTCTTCGTAGTGATTCTGGATCGTTGATCTATGACGCCCCTTTATCTCATTTTCACTGCTGCATGCCTTGACCTTTGGAAGGATCTACCACCGTATATCATGATCTCTTCCTCATCTGACAGTATTATCCTACAGAAACTATCCATTGGATAACTTGAAGGGTGTTTGTATAATTCTTCATTGAATAGGACCCTTTTTGAATCCTTCCAAGCCTATAACTCGATAGTTTCAAATGGAGTGCTAACAGCTGGCTCCACGAGGGATGTTATCCTCCCAGTGAGGTAGAAAATAATGTCGTAGACCAAGTACCAGATCCATTGGGACTCCTTTTGTCCTTTTTTGACATCTTCAACATGCTCTGACCTATTGCTGTAACAAATTTATGTTAATTTGCAAACTATGCTCTTGACCATACTTTGAAACTGAGAACAGTTGTGACTGCAAACCAATACTTATAACTAAAAATGAAAACAAACTAAACAGTACTAAAGGAAATGCTCGACAGAACTTGAACTTAATTGTACCTACCTACTCTACCTAATTAAGCACACATGCCTAATTAAGTGAATTCTGACTTCCAATGAAGCCAATCAAGCAACTTATCCAATAGTTTTGTTTCTTTTACATGCTTGAAGACGAACATAGATGAAATGCATAATGGAAGAAGGATATAACAAATAAACTGATATTTACAGTAGAGATATAACCAGTCATTACCATTATCCAGCCTCTCCATGTACTCTACTATGGGGTCATAGAAAGCATGACAACTTCCAGCATATTCTATCCTCTGTTCATCATGGGAAAGCTGTCCTAAATGCCCTTCCTTTGGTGAGCTGTTAGGCTGATATTTGAAATATCTTTGAAAGGGATTCCCATGACTATTTTCAAATAAAATATCCACCCTTTCGTTCAAGGATTTTGGAGATAGAACCTCACCTTCCTCATATGCCTTAGCAGGGAGATCATCTTTTTCTTCAATAGAATCGAGCAAGCACAATCCTTCCCCATGGGATGATATTTCTGAAGGTGAAAAGTCAAAAAAGGAATTTATTTGAGAACTGTTACCTCCTTCTTTGTGACCCAATGCCTCATCACAAATTCTTGATGTATCGATAAGTGGAGAGGGACTGCATGATTGTTCCTCTTTATCATATTCTGTTCCAAACAGGTCTATGGAATGCACCATATCCTCCAACTTCTGTTTCTGCTTAGAGGCTTTAAGTCTATGCCTTATTAATTCAAATGAGGAATAACACAAGGGAAAACTATCACCTTCAGCACACTTATTATTCTTTCCTATCTCAACCCTCTGACTTTGGATTGCAGCTTGATGTTCTCCATTAGTAGACCTTGGTTCTATAGCTGGCTCCTTTGGTATAACTTCCAGGTATTCCTCCTCATACTCATCATAAACGGGTATACCAAAATAATTTTTAAAATAATCATGAACAGATTCGGTGCTAAGCAGATTGCAACCTTCAGAAAATCAGATGGTAGAACTGGCTACTTCTATATCAGCGTGATCATTTTCTTGTCTAGTAAGGGAAATCTTTAGGCGAACAAGGAATACCCCCTTTCATTTATGTGGCTCAACCAATTTCAATGTATCTTTTACTTCAACACCACTTTCTTAACCTGACACTTTTTGAGACATTTTAAGGTTTTCTTCAACCTCCAAACAATCAGTAAACATGTGTTGCAGAGTGGTTGATTTTCTTTCCAAAAGAAGTAATGATAGTTCAGGAGGAAAGGTAGCTGCATAATAGATTTTGGTAGCATTTTCAAGAGGTTGGACTTCCTTGGGCATGTTATAATAAAATCTTGGAAATCTTCTGTTAAAACTAGAAATGGCCTCACCCTCATGCCTCTTTAGGGAATAAAATTCTGAAAGTATTTGTTCTAGTGGACTCCTCCTACCCCAAAATTTCAAAAAGGTGCAAGAAAAATCTTCCTAGGTACTGATGGATTTAGGATGCAAGTGTTTGAACCATTATTTAGCATCCCCTTGCAAGGACTGTGCAAAATCCCTCATGCAAAAATAATCATGTTATATTTCAAAAAGATCAAAGAAATGTTCAAAAGCCTGTAAATTTTTCTTAGCAGTGAGGTCTTTGGATTCTCCATCAAACTTGGGGAGGTACTTGTAATGCTTCATAGGAAAATCATGGAGGATAGGAGGCAAGTGTAGTGGCTTGTATTGACTTGGAATATTTGGAGACACCAGGTTAGGAGAAATGGATATGTTATCAATCATGGCTTCATGAAGTTCACATGGGTGAACGTTAATGTCATAAGCTTTGGGTGAAAGATCTTGGTCAAAATCAAATGTACAAGATGATGCAAGTCTTTCAGTTCGTAAAGAAGGATATATAGGAATATATCATTAGAGGAATTTTGAGGTCTAAAATGGGCCTCCTAAGGAAAATAATAAAATAATAGTTAAAAATAATAAAATAATAGTTAAAATAATAAAATAATAGTTATTAATTTTGGAGGAAGAATGAAAAAAACTACTTTTTTTGTTCGTATTTTCGACATATCTCCGTGTGTTTTTACTCAAATTATGAGAAGGAGAGCTCATTTGATGTGGAATTTAATTCCACATCCAACGAGTACCCACACTGCATATTTTTGACAGACCTCGCTACCCCAAAAACAAGAAATACCTGAAAAAACATGATGATGATGTCATCGTCACATTTTTTCATGTATTTCTTGTTTTTGGGGTAGCGAGGTTTGTCAAAAGTATGCATTGTGGGAACTCGTTGGATGTAGAATTAAATTTTTCATCCAACGAGCTCTCTCACTCGAAATTTCAATAAAAACACAGGGAGGTATGTCGAAAATACGAACAAAAAAAGTAGTTTTCTTTTATGACAAATATGTCAATTCAACCATTATGGTTGACTCATTTTATTGAAATTATATTGGCTCTTGAATTCCAACTCACAAAATTTATTGTTGGCACGTTTTCTTTAAAGGCCCATTTCAGACCCCAAATTTTCTCTAATGTCATAGCTCTGTCCCAAGCAAAATGAACCATGGAAAGCTGTTTTAATAAATTTAGGAAAGTATATAAAAAAATTACAAGGAAAGACAAGGCATCTTGGAAGAAATGGAAACTTGAGTATCTTACCCTTTCACCATGCATTTTTCGGCCTTACAATGAGCTCTTTTTCCCAGTAGATTCTGCTGGTTCTTTCTGAAAATTTGATTTCTGGGTCATATCACCAGTGGAGTCGCTGAAGTCTGAATCCTTTGAGAGTGGAGTCACCAGGTGAAAAGTGCACAACCTTCTTGATGTCTGATTTTTGTTCACCATCAACAACCAAATATGAAACTATGTCGTTCATACCCAGGGATGATCTTCAATCTTGTCCTTGGAAACAGCGCTAGTTTGTTAGCACTGGGATTGAACCCAAAGGTTATGGGAAGGGCTCTCCCTTAGGAAACAATATAACTGCTTTAGACTGCGCTTCTGGCCCAACACAGTCAGAGAGGGATCTCTTGTTTACTTACCAAATTTTATTAGGCAAGATATCCAATCGAGAATGGTTAGGAGGCTAGATTCCTGAATAGGGTAGGTATGTTGATATAAGGTGTAGGTGAGACGATTAGAGAGGGGGACCATTGGGCAATGGAGTCAGCAGTTTGGGTATGGAACATGTTGCAGGAGGTAAAGAATCATGGGAATTAACAGACGGAGGCAAGATGACCATCCATCTTTCAATCATGAGATATTTAGCAGGTGATTAGTGGATGAGAGGAAACAACCCATCACGCAGAGCATTTACAGGATGAATTATGCATGACTTTAGAAGAAATATTTAGTGGATATCTGAAACAATAGATGGAGCATAGTATGTATGAATTCCAATCTGTTAAACACTTATTTCAGACATGAAATGAAATAACAAACTGGAATGAAAATAGGATAAACATTCACGTAAGGAAATTACATACTAAAAGAAAGGATGACGCAGGAATCTTTGCCATGGAAGATTACCATTCCTCTACAATTTTATTCATATCACGGAAATCTAGAAACAAATTACAATGAAGAGCCTCAGCCCTTGAAGTTTCCCAACCAACCTCTATCTCCCTCTACAGGGAGTATATTTATACTATCTTAGACCTGAGACTAATCCCTTAAACAAAACCTAAACACTGTTTCCAGTCACAATCAGACACTAACATTTTTAGAATGTCGTACTATTGCCACAATTTACAAATATTAACAGACATTATGGAACAAGTGGGCATTCTCGAACACTAATGTAGACCTTAAGTATGATGCCTTTCTGGTCGCTTTCAGGTGAGTCACCATCGATTGGGTTTTGGACCCCTTAGTTGGCTTGTTGAGTCAGCATAGAGCCCTTTTCTATCCCAAGTTTGTGTCTCCTCCATGCTCGAAGGAGGTTTTATGCATGGATGCAAACTAGCAAGGTATTTTTCATCTTTCCCCTACTCAACCTTCTCTGCAGCCCCTTCCTCTTCGAGTAACATTGTTAGACGTGGGGTCTAGAGGAAGGGTCGTATTGCTTCTGGACAAGGAAATCCTTTGCAGTGGCTTGTCATTCTTGTACTCATCACCTTTATTGAGGTGGGATCTCCCACATGAAATACGGTGTAGCGTATATCCACCAGCCCCATCACCTTTGGCAAGCGGAATTCACAAATAGGGATATGCAGCCATTGGACCCCTGATGCTCCCATTTGAACAACTGCTCCCACAAAGTGCAACCTGGTACTGTATTCTTTTGCAAAGTATTTAGAGGTAGCGATGGTGTTAGCGGCTCCTGGAAAAAAACCTATGGGACATAGGTGTCCATGCAATGCACCGGTGGAGGTGTGGGCATCTAAAGACGGGTATATCTCTCAAAATTCTTCACATCTGCACCCTGATGGCTGGTGTCATCCTTGGCATGGAAAACCAAGGTGATGGGTAAGTGTAGAAATGTTCTCACCAACCATCAGCACACCTATATGGATAATATTTTCGAACCAAATTTCGATTGCCAACTTCTCATACTTCTATGGACTCGCAACAAAACGAAACCTCGGGCTCTGAAGGTATGTTAGCTCATTTTTGGCATTACAAAGGCATATATATAAGGCTAAGAGACTGGACTCTGCAATGAATGGTCATCATTTCAACACATTCTATCATAGAGTGTCTTGGTGATGACATGTGTGAGGGCATGAGCTGAGTGATCTTTTACCTGTTGGAGATCTAGTGACATCACTTCATCAACTGTGGCACCTTACCATTTACAGTGGGAAATATTTTCAGGTGTCACCCTGTGTAGTTGACCCATGCTGCAAAGCACATGGAATGGATGTTCTCACACTCCATTGCTCTTGTGACATAGGAAACATAATGGTCTCCTCGGTCGCGCTGGCCTTGTCCCATGTGAAGAGCATATTTAGTTGTTACTTCCTTACTTTCGCATGCCAAACCACACAGATTCCTCTTGCCTTTAGGTGATATGGCTCTGCCACATGGATGATTTCTCCTATACGCATGCTACAAATGGTGTCTGGGGGATCAATTAATATACTGAGAGGCAAATCATGTGTGCGAACATACCTTCTAATGTCAGATCTATCATGGATGTGATACCTACAGCCTTGAGACCTTCTCATCCCTTTGATTTTGGTGTCTTACACATATTGTGCCCACATTTCTTTAACTTCAGCTGCTGATTCCTCCTTCCTTGATCCAGTGAGCAACTCTAGATCGCAGTATGTTTCTTATCCGTCGATCGAGATCGACCTTTCCTTGATATCGTCGATCGGAGCGGACCCTACCAATTTTTGCGAATTGAGATCTTGACCTCGTCCATGCTAGTTTAAATCGTGAAATGAACCATGAACGTAGATCTATCCCCGCCTTTTTTGTGACCATTGATCTTTGCATCCAGTACCACTTTTCACAATTTGGAATAGTGACTTTATCCATGCTAATTTGGAATGAAAAATCATCTATGGCCATAGATTTGCTCATACTCTTATCTCCACCATCAGATTCCTCCGTCCTTTAATCCATTTCATGATTCAGAAAATCTTCCCCTTCTGCACACATTTTCCCAGTGAAATTGCCTTAGGGCGTCGATCAGGCTTTGCCTTGATCTTGTCCCTTCATTGCTTGTCCCCTTTAACAGGCTTCGTGAATACCAAAATTAAATATTTCCTCGCATATTTTGTCTTATGGAACCACGCTCTATCCTTGATCTTCTCCATAGTGATTCTGTATCGTTGATCTATGACGCCCCTTTATCTCATTTTTGCTGCTACATGTCTTGACCTTTGGAAGGATATACCACTGTATATCGTGATCTCTTCTTCATCTAATGGTCTTAGCCGATGAAAACTATCCATTGGATAACTTGAAGGGTGTTTGTATAATTCTTCATTGAATAGGACCCTTTTTGAATCCTTCCAAGACTATAAATCAACAGTTTCAAATGGAGTGCTAACAGAATGTTTGGTTTTCCAACAAAATAAAGTGGAAACAATTAAGACCCCTTGTCTTCTACAACCACTTTCCATTCCAAGCCAAAGGTGGACATAGGTATCGATGGATTTTATCACGGGTTTACTAAAGTCTAAAGGAAGGGTTGTCATCATGGTGGTTGTTGATAAACTTACTAAATATGCACACTTCTATGCACTATCTCACTCCTATAGAGACAACACGATCGCCAATTCTTTTATGGAGACATTCCAAAAAATACATGGTACTCCAAATACTATAGTAAGTGACAGGGATCCCATTTTCACTAGAAATTTTTGGACCAAATTATTTTGTTTTTTGGGTAATCAACTGGCTCATAGATCATCTTATCGTCCCCAATATGATGAAAAAACATATTTCATAAGAAAATGTTTGGAAGGGTATCTTTGATGTTTGGAAGCTGATAAACAAACACAATGTTTCAAGTGGTTACCCTTGGTAGAATGGTGGTATAACACTTCCTTCCATACATTAATAAAAATAATCCCATTTATGGCACTTTATCACTATCATCCACCATCCATCATATCTTCACTAAGAGAATCCTCTAAGGCTCAAGAAGTGGAATACCACATAAAGCATCAACAACAAGTTCTTCAACTCTTAAAAGACAACATGAATCTAACACAAAATTGGATGAAACAACAAGTAGATCAACACCGCAGTGAATGAATCTTTAATGTGGGGGATTGGATGCTTTTAAGAATACAACCATACAAACAGATGTCCCTGAAGAACACCAATAAGGATAATAAATTATCAACTAAATACTACAATCCCTACAAGGTGTTACAAAATATTGGTAGTATGGACTACAAATTGGAACTACCTGCATCTTCACGAGTCCATCTAGTTTTCTATGTTTCCTATTTAAAGATGGTAATCAATGACAAGATACCAGTTCAAATGATATTACCATAACTTGATGGGAAAGTAAAATCATCTTGGATCCTGAAGGAATCACTGAAATAAGAACTAGATAGCTTCGAAATTGATCAATTATATAGTATCTCATTAAATGGAAGAACTTACCCATAGAAGATTCAACATGGGAAGATGATTCCTTTATACAACAACATCCATAACTACTTTAGCATTGATGACAACACTTTTTGAAGGGGAGGGGCATGTTAAGCCCTTAATGATGGCACATTACCCCATATAGTGTGGCGCATTACACCCTATATTGTGGTGCATTACATATTATTTA
Source organism: Pseudotsuga menziesii (assembly GCA_001517045.1). Lineage (NCBI taxonomy): Eukaryota > Viridiplantae > Streptophyta > Pinopsida > Pinales > Pinaceae > Pseudotsuga > Pseudotsuga menziesii. Next base: position 317,439 of record LPNX010829148.1, on the reverse strand, counting down.
TTCTAGATTGGGTATTTCAGTGGGTCTATTAGTTGTTATTGTACCCTTTGGTCTCCTATATATAGGAAGGGGTTATTCTCATTTTAGTCATCATTGTATCTTATTGTGTATTGTGTACTCGATACATTGTGTAAGGAGGTTCCTCCCTCGAAGAGTATTGTTATTTATCTCTTTTCTTCATTATTAAGCCATGGATTACTCTCTTTTGGTCTATTTCTGCTATTTTTATGTTATTTTTGGGACTTGGTTACATAATATTTTGACTCAGGTCCCTGGTTATGTTAAATGCATTCAAAGATGAATAAATTGGCTATGGCTACATTTCAAATTTCCTATCCTATGGTTTCCTGATAAGAAGTATAAAAACATATACATGCTAACTAAGAAGGAAGAAAGATAGTGCTAGGAGGAGATGATTACTTAATGGATATAGGGATAGGGCAGATAAACCAGAATCCTCTCTCAATCTCACTCACCTGCACAGACAAATCTTTGACCCAGATTCATATTTGGACTAACCATAGTTTGTTGCATGAGAACATGCAACTAT
>LPNX010829148.1:285920-316704 GCA_001517045.1 Pseudotsuga menziesii | reverse complement strand
TTTCTTCCTCCAAAATTAATCAATATTATTTTATTATTTTAACTATTATTTTATTATTTTCCTTAGGAGGCCCATTTTAGACCCCAAAATTCCTCCAATGTTGGGGGGGAGATGTTGGGTGCTAAAAATGACCATTTTTTCTTAGGTTTTTCATGTACCTTATTCCATAGTTTCCTTTATTATTATAACTGAAACGATATTCTTTCTAAGGAAAAGCAGAATTATGGGTAAGTATAAATCATTTTTATTTTGTTGAATTAATTCTTAAACTTATATGTGTCTATGGGTTTTGTCCCTGAATAAGCTGACCTCGGAGAGATTAATGTAGTTAGTTTAATCCTACATGAAATGTGGATAAAGAAAATTTCCAATACACAAGGAAGTGTATCAGTTTTATGATACACAAAGATAGATGTCCCAAATTCCAATACACAATGAATTGTATTCGTTTTCTGATACAAAAGGAATTGCCCCAACTGCTAATACACAAATAGAAGAAAATTCATAAACCACAGTTTCACTTCTTCAAAAAAATAGCTCATTGTTGTTGTAGAACAAGTCAATCTATTCATATACGTGGCTATTTGATATTCACAAGGCATTGGATTAGTTTGAATTTTTGAACCAGAATTTCTCAATTCCAAGCAGCTTTCCTTACAATAGTAATTTGGATTCAACTTCTTGAAAAAGTAAACTAGTTAATTGTTTCTAGGATTTTGAAGGCTATAGGAAATTTGGATAAAGCAAGATGTCAATACATAAGGAAGTGTATCAATTTTTCGATACAAAAATATAGTCCCAGCTACCAATATGTAATGAAGTGTATCAATTGGCTGATACACAAGGAATTTCTTCAACTGTCAATACCCAAGGAAGTATATCTATTTGCCAATACACAAATATAGATATCCCAGCTGCCAATACACAATGACTGAATTGCACTTAGAATTGGAGTTGTTAAATTAAATTCACATTTCCTCCCATGTTGTTGAAATAGTGTTCTCTAAGTTATTACTTACATTTTTGCCTGAGTGCTGAAAAATATGGTTAATTAGGAATGCAATTGATTGAACAATCGACTATGCAGTGTGAGTCTTTTTCCAGAGTATAATAGGGTTGTGTTACCTCTATATTATGTTGTTGAGTTTAGTTAATGTTAAATTTACTTTATTTATGAGATTATTAATGATGAGTGAATTTGATTGAATGAGAAGACATTTTAGAGTGTTTCAATTCCAAGCAGCTTTCTTTACAATAGTAATTTGGATTTAACTTATTGCAAAAGTAAACTAGTTAATTATTTCCAAGATTGTTGTGACTGGAATGCTGGTGAGTCTCTTTATTCTTGAATATTTAATTAGCATTAAGGATTTGATTGATCAGTGGCAGAATACAATTTTAGATTGCAATTTTTTATTCTGAATGAATAGGGTGATTTATGTTTATCAGTTACTGTGTGTTCATGCATATATTTTGCGTAGTTTCCTTTGAAATAACCAGTATTCCATGGGTTGAAAATATATATTGAGCACTTTGTTTGTGAATTAGTTGAGAAATTAAAGTGACCAATGATATATAGAGTAGAGCATATATATTAAGGAATACCTCATACAATTCAATGGAATTCATCATCTTCTCCATCCAAGTCATGATCTATATCATCTGATCCAAATTCAACATTGTAAGGATTGGCCATATCATCATCATCATCGATGTCAATTTCAATCATCATGTCATCGTCAATATCATATTCATGGACATTATCTGCTACATCATTTGATTCAACTAATTATTCATCATCTTCCTCTAGAACATGATGCTCTAACTCATGTTGATCATCCTCAACATCATCTTCTTCTTCAAGACCCTCTTCATTATCTTCCTGCACATTATACTTTACCGACCTTCCCCTTGGATCATGTATCACGACAAATGACCAACCCCCTCTACCTGGAACCTCAGAGTAAAATACTCGTTTACATTGGCTTGGAAGAACATAGGGCTATGTTCCTAGCTTAAACAACCTTGTATTAACCATGTTAAATCCATTATCATGTTCAATAATAGTTTTATCCGAATCACGTTGATTCAATCATAACCTATACCATCTGGCAATGAACATAACTAATTTGAAAAATTTAAAATCACACTAAATAATATCTTCGAAATACCCATAGTATCATTTTTCTGAAAGTTGTAGACGTCTATTACTTCTAGAGGAAACATTGTTCACCTCAAAGAATGCAATTATCCCAAAATTATAATTTTTCTTTTTTTTCATCCAACATTTTGATCTAAAAATTACGACCATTGCACCACATAGCCTTATGGTGTTTTACTTGAAACAAGCCATACACATAAATGTTACATCCTAAATTGATCATGATTAAGTACATGTTTATGCTATGTAGGGAAAGAAATGAACATGTACATCAATATATTTGAAAGATTTTAATGGTATGTCTAATTAATATGATTTCCTGGTTATATTTTAAATCGTATGCGAAATTTATTTCCATTTCTGTAAGATTGGTATCTCAATTACGATGTGTTACTTTAACCAATGAAGCCATGCCTTCCGATGATATTCCATGACCAGATTGTTCACATCGTTCAATCCATACTTCATACAATCAAGATTGTTTTGCTATGTATAAATGAAGTGCATACCACTCACGACCAACTACATCATGAAAGTAAAAGTACAATCAAGTACAAATGTATATTCACTTAACATGCATGTATACACTTTTAATTGATGCATATTAAATATTAAAAATGAAACAAGTATGATATATACATAGAAAAAATAGTTAAATGTACTATAACTAATCTCCACTAGTTAATAATTACCTTTCACCTTCCTCGATCTACCTTTCGCATAGAGGTACTCCCCTTTGAAATTTTTATTGGAGGCTGGATCACAAATGCAACCTAAATTGCGCTTTGATGCTAATATAGGAAGGTATTCAATAATATACATCATGTTTTGGTATACCACATATCCCTACATTATAGAACCCTCTGGATGTTCTCGGTGTCCAACCAATCCCTTCAAAAATTTGAAGTTCTTATCAACCATACACATGGAGCTTGAGTGTATGGGTCCACGCAATTCAATCTCCTCAACTTGGTGTATGAGGTAATGTTATTGTGCATTTCACACATCAAATGCATAATTTCTCTCTTCCAATAATTTATATATTCTTTATGGATTTCTTGATATGACAACCATCTACAAGTGATGCAAAGAAATCATGAGATTTAACAAAAAAACATTATTTTACAGAACATTTATAAAAGATAAATATCAAATATAAGTTCTACCGTGAATTAAACAAACACTTTATGCATGGAAGATATCACCACTTACATCATGTATTTTCCAAGATCATATATAACTTTTTTGACATTGTTGTCTAAGTTGTGCATGAGAGATAGAGGTAGAACAAACTGTAACAATATAAAAATTGTTTCATCATTTTTTTTCAAAAAGTAGACAAAATTATACCAACATCATATATGCACGAGAATACAAAAATATAACAATATATATACCATAATAATTACCTTGATGAATACATGCCAATCATGTGTTTTCACCCTCGCTAAATCACCTTTCTTGGTTATGATATTGTTCATGTTCGAACAAAATCTGATGGGAAATTTAATTTTCCATATGACTTGTTTTACAAAATTGCATTGTTGCTCCAATAAAAACCATGGAAGCAAGTTTATAATAATTTGGTCTATGTTGCTATGTAATTTAATGACATCTTTCATTGCATGATTGGATTCCTTAATGTCATTGCAAAATTTTAAATTTTTTTCTTTGTCGCTCCTTAGATCCAATATTCGCTATAATGTTTCAAACACATTCTTTCTGATAAGAATCGTATCAAATAGATGAGCAATTACTAGGTTCTAATAATACAGAAACCTACTAAATTGTTTAGGATAACTTTTCATTCCTCATGGATTCCCATTAATGCCTTCATGATCATGATGGCCATGATGAATCATGATTTATAAAGAATTTACAGAAATCAATTACTGTAAACAACGCACAATAAATAAAAATATTAGAAACATTTCATCCATGATGATAGATATATGAAAATTTGATATGTATGTACCTTGATGATTTATATTATATTGAAACTTCCATAGGTGAGGTGTCATTCTCTGTGGTTTTAATGCAGTCTCTTACTTCCCATTGAATAGATGTTTATCAGTATTTCACTACTTATGATTATTATAGAGGAAGTGCCTATACTCATCAAACACCTACTTTCATAAAAAATTTGAATGATGGGATTTGATCTGAGGACCACAAACTAGACATGCAATTTTTCCATTTGTTTGATGACCTACATAAGAGTCGATGGATTAACAATATTGTCAATTATAATTATATAAAATGAATGGATTATTAAAAAAAACATGCATGCATAATATATCAACTTCATAAAATTAAATACTATTAAAGTTGATGTTAAAATTACATACCACAAAAATGGGTTAACCCTGGGGCATCATGTTTGTCCATACAAGCATTGCATGGAATTGAAATTTCCTTTGTCGTATTGGTATATATACATCATACATAGTGATGGTATTCCATAGTTTTATAAATTCGTCAATAAGAGGCTCGATATATACATTCATATTTTTAACTTGGTACTTACCTCATTGATTTGGACATATAAAATATATAATTATTACAACCATTAAGATATATAAATAATACAAAATAGTAAAAGACAAAAAAAATGACATTATGAAACAAAATACGACAAGTAAGATGCCACTATATTAAAAACAAATTGTTGTAGACACCTACCTGGAATAATCATTTCCAACATTATGTGATCCCTCTTTATTTACAACCATGGAGGAATGTGATTGTTGATAACAAAAATAGGCCATGTTAATGCAAAAAATTTCTCAATCCACCGTGTCTTTAATGAGGGAACACTGCTTGTTCACAAGTATCTCCATTATCCCCATGATCCTATGATGTATGTCGACCATACGATGAGCTCCTTCCCTCGGACATCAGGGGGGAATCTGTTAATGCAAAAAATTGCTCAAATAAATCTATATGGCCTAAAACTCATACATATATATTTTTCCTACCTTTTTTACCTCAGTTTTGACCTCCACAACTATGTTTTAACCTTATTCTCTCTCAAAAAGCTCAAAAATATCAAAAAAGGCCTAAAAACCCCACAAAAGGGATAAAAAGCTCACAAAAGAGATAAAAAGCCCACAAAGGGGCTAAGAACCCCAAAAGAGATAAAAAACATAAAAAGGGGCTTAAAACCCCAAATAGGGATCAAAACCCTAATTAGGGTCCAAGAATCTAAAAGAGAGAAAAGGACAAGAAAAAACTACAAAATAGTACGGAGGTCTCCATCACAAGTTCACTTATTCCTACTGTCATTATTATATTTTCATGAGTACATTGAGAAGCCATCATTCACAAAACCATCACATCCTTTTCCAATCATTCCATCCTGTATGTTGAGGCACCCTCCATACTAACTAGCCTGTGGAGAGGCCACGATACCATTCCAAGTTAGGGAACGATAGCCCACTTTCAAGGAAAATAGAATGTATACTAGTCTCATTTGTGTTTATTTAGTTTACTAGTTTTTTCTTATTGTTTACTGTGTTACTAATATTTTATTTACAGCTACCTCTATTCCATTGAACTCTACCCTTCTATCCCATAGACGGAAGGGAGGTGCTTTTGCACGTAGCTAGGGTGAAAACCCGACTACAATTTTGGCGACCATACTAGGGAGATCCTTTTCGGTCCTCTTGTTTTGTAGGTTTTTTTCTCATTTATATTCTCAGGTGTCACTGATCGGACCCTAGGAAATCAATCCAAACCTATACGACACTAGTGCCTTGCCCTATCTACCTCTACCAACTCGCTTTTCTATTTTTTTCCAATTCCGGCCGAAGTCGCACCTTTCGGGTCGAAACTCGTGTCCCAGCCGTGCCTTTCAGGATGAAACCTATGAACCACATCAAAACTTTACTCTTTTAAAGTGTTAATTTCCTCCTAGGGAGGGGCCACACATGTTTTTAAGTCAGAAGCGACCAAGTCGCCTCTGTTTGGCCTGTTTCAGCGACCCAACCGTGGTTGTCCAGCAGTTAGAAGCGACTTGTCTATTTCTGAGCCTAGTTTAGTTTGTTTTTCCTATTAAAATGACCCAATTTTGTCTTTTAAACTATCATATGTGACCTATTTGTTTCTAAAGTTGATTTCTACAGTTTACATTTTTGTATTTGCATTAAAAAAAAATTGGAAATTAACCCACTTATTTGGCCCTCCTCCTCTACTCAATCATCGCCCTCCAGGGTCTTCTGAGATACGGTGAAGGTTTAAGTAAGTTTATTAATAGGCACCCACTTTACTATTATTATTTTAAATTAAAAACAAGTGACTTTGGAGGCTATGGGGAGTGGAGACCTCACCTTGAGTCGAGCTTCTTCTTATTGTGTGTGCTCTTCCCAAAGTCTGCTGAAGGGAATCACTTCCTTCTGGCACAAATTCCTCACATGAATGAATCCCATGATATTGGGAGGCCATTCAAGGTGGCTACCACCACTCCTGCATTCTCCACTTCTTCTTCTACTGCTACAAGTTGTTCTTTGATTTGAGAGACCCTCGTAAAGTATGACTGTATTCTGAATCTTCACATTCTTCAAAGTCATATTCTGATTTATGTTCTTCCCTTCAAATATCTTAGTCAAGGAATCAAAAATTTCTTTCGGTGTCTTTAGGGAAGACACTTGTGGTATAAGGTGATCTGTAATTGAATCAATAATGATCTTCTTGTGTAAGGCTTTTAGACTCATCTCCCTCTAGAACTGGATCCTCTCTAATTCATTTTCTTCAGAGAGATCATATACTTCCATGCTTGTAATTTTTCAAATTCAACAATATTATCATCAATATTATGTGATAGATCACTTTGAAATGAGAACCTCAAATGAAAATAGCAAAAGATTATATCTTACCGATTTGAGGTGTTCATCCTGGTTCTGGAGCTAGCTGATCTAGGGTTTGTCAGAGAAACCCTAATTTCCAAAAATTGGAATATTTGATATTTGATTGGCTAGAAATATAGACCTCTTCAAGGTGATCTGTCCAATGTACTCCTTTTTTTAAAACAGTGGAGGGAAGCTCCCAGAACAGGAAGCCCTAGTTTATCAATTTCTTCTCCAGAAATGCCTGCTACTATTTCTGCAATATCTCTGAAATTACTACTCCTCTATGTATGAAAATTTTTTTTGAGGTTTCCTCAGTTGTCCCTATTCCAAATCCATAGGTTTCATCATAATTGGTTTCACCAATTGGGAATTATGATTGTTTTCCCGAGGTGACTTGTTTCAGGACTTTTCAGCATAGCGAAGTTGTACGGACTTCCACATGTCACTGTTTCATCTTCTAGGTATAAAACTAGGATCACAAAAATGACATTCCATTCCATTTCTATAACATCTTCATAAATTTCATTTGGACCTTTGTATCCTGAGATATAGAAATTATCCCCATGTGTCCTGTTTGGAGATGAATCCTGGGAGAGGCTGGAACCCTAACTTGGAGGAATCATATCTTCTAGAATATAGCAAACATGAGGCTGAAGTTTGGGCAAAATGTAAATAGGGATTGTATCTTCGGCCTACAAAATTTTCAGCTCCTTATCCTTCTCCAATCCCGAGATATAGTGAATGTACCAAAACTTATCAGTTTTAGTATTTTATGGTTTTTTCATCCGAGGGTCAAACTAGGGTTTGAATTTATCAGAGTTTCACCCGACCAAAAATATTGAACCAGGTCTCTAAAATTTGATTTTGATGAGTAGAAAAATCCTATGTCGGGATCACTCAAAAATTCCTCCTCTGTAAGAGGCCCTAATTTCCTGCACCAAAAACTGAAAATGTCCGGAATCGAATTCCACTTCAACAGAAAGATGCGCCCTTCAATGGAGAGTCAACCTAGAATAATTTCACTGATGGATTGTAGATAGAGAGCCAAAAATTAAGAATCCCTAGATTCTGTAGATGCACAATGTATTCTTCTCAGGTTAGCTCTGATACCATGTTAGAATTTTATCATTCAAGCTAGCATTATCTTAGGATCTTTAACTGAGAGAATAACATGAATAGCAATAAACACAAGATACAAGAGACACAAAGATTTTTCCTCAAGTAAACCATAAAGGAGAAAACCCCACAACTTCCTCAGAGATAGAATGAGCACCAATGGCAGCAGTAAAACCTGAAAACATAAAGATGATCTCCACAGCTTCTCTTTCTCTCTCACTTGAGAGAGCTACTTCTCTCTCACTCATGCGCCCCAATGAGTGAGTGTGTGTGTGATAAATATAGAGTATCACTCTCTATTTATATTCTTTCATTCACTTAATGTCCACTTTAACATGTCATCCCCACTTAACTATTACTTACTAGAGCAGACATCTCTAGGAGAGTCTAATAACCCTAGTGCCCCACAACTATGGGGACTTTTCCCTCTAATCAACAAGGAGGGTTAACCTTGACACAATTGTGGGGACTATTTCCCTGACTTACAATGGAGGGTTAACCTCAATAACTTTACATGACTTGTTTACATTATTGAATCTCCCGATCGGAACATCGGGGTATGACATGACATAATTACATGATAGATACTTCCCAGAATAAACATCAGGGTACAATACATAAGATATACAAGTGAATACATTCTGAAGTTACAAATACACAAACACTCCCTCTTATCTAGGAAGGTATTCTCTCAACCCAATTTATCAGCACAAGTCTTCTTCTCTGTATTATCTGGATCATCATCAAGTCATATTCATCTTCAAGTCATCTTCATCTTCAAGTAATCTTCATTGTCAAGTCATCTTCATCGTCAAGTCATCTTCATTGTCAAGTCATCTTCATCAAGTCTGTATCATCACTAGATCTGGATCATCACTGGATCATCATCGAGTCTGGATCATCACTTGATCTGGAGCATCACTAGATCATCATCAAGTCTGGATCATTACTTTATCTAGATCATCATCAAAGCTGAATCATCACTAAATCATCATTATCATTATTGCTCCTGCTATCTCAATCATATCGTGCTATCTCTTCATTCTTCTCGTCACAAGAAGTTATACAGAGACAGCCCTTTTTCATGTTGGTTGTAGGCCTAGCCTTCATGTAGGTCCTTAGTGCTTATATCTGACCCTAAGTCAGAATAACCTGCCTAGCTCTTACATCTGACCTCATCTTGTCAGAAAGGCATGCCTAGCACTCACATCTGACCTCATCTTGTCAAAAAGGCATGCCCAGCACTCACATCTGACCTCATCTTGTCAGAAAGGCCTAGCACTCACATTTGACCATGTGTAAACACATCACACCAGATTGGCTCAGCACTTATATCTGACCATGTGTGAACACACCGCATCGGAAGGGCTCTACACTTACATTTGACCATGTTCGAAAACACTACATCGGAAGGGCTCTGCACTTACATCCGACCATGTTCAAAAATGCCGAATTGGAAGGGCTCTACACTTACATCCGACCATGTTCAAAAACACCGCATCAGAAGGGCTCTGCACTTACATTCGACCATGTGTGAACACACCACATCAAAAGGGCTCTCAGTCCCAGACTGAGGATTCGTGGTAACTGACTAGCTATCTCCATTCTCCCAGAGAATGGCATCATCCCTTATATCTGATCAAGTTGGAACACATCCCTCAATCACATTAGAATGGCCATGCACTCATATTTGATCATGTAATACTACATCCTATAGTCATATCAGAATGGCCCTCAGTCCTAGACTGAGTATTCCTGGTAACTGACCAGGTGCCTCCATTCCAAGAATGGAATTCAACACTTATATCTGATCATGTAGGAATCAATCCTACGGTCACATCAGAATGGTTCAACACTCATATCTTACATGGAAGGAACCAAATCCTCTCACCATGACAGAATGGCTCAACCCTTACATCTGACCATGAAAGAAACCTAATCCTCTCACCATGTCAAAATGGATCTAGGTATCATCATTTCCCCTTGGAGGGAATCTCGATCTAGATAACACCAAGCTTCTCCCTAAAGTATTCAAACTTCACTCTGGTTAATGGCTTCGTTAACACATCAGCTATCTATTCATCTGTCGCAACATACTGGAGCTTCACTGCTCCTCTCTGCACCATATCCTTGATATAGTGATATTTGATATCATATTGAAGTAGCACCTCGAAGTGCTCTTCCTATCAATGGAAATTCCTACTGAATACAAATCCACATAACCTTTCAAGTTAATCTTTTGATTCGCCTCATCCTTGAGCCCATAATCAACTGTACCCTTAAGGTACCTCACTGTATGCTTTGCAACCATCAGCTAAACATGTCTCAATGTGTTCACATCAAAGCAAATATCTGGTCTTGTATTTGTCACGTACATCAAGGAATAAATCATCTGATGATACATTGTGGCATCAACTGAATCTAATGAAGCAACACTCAATAGCTTCAGGTTCATTTCCATAGGTGTGGTCATGGCCTTGCAGTCCATCATCCTGAACCTCCTCAGGATCTCTACTACATACTTCCCTTGTCCACACCTCCATGCCTAGAACATAGTGCATCATCCCCAAGTCCGTTATCTCGAACTCGGCAGCAATTCTTCTTCTTGAAAATTTAATGAGTTCCTCTTTTCTGTTAGGAACAAGTCATCGACATATAACAGGAGCATCACTGGTCTCCCTCCTTAAACCTTGAAGCAAAGTTTGGAATCCTCTTTACTCTTAGTAAATCCTAGATTCATCAATAAGCTATCCATCCTGTTGTACCATGTCAAACCTCGGGATCTTCTACAGTCACTCCCTCTGAAGTGGAGCATCATTATCTCTCTGTCTTTCATACTCTATGCATTAAAACATTCTGTACCGGAGTGACAAGAAGCTTCCTCTGCTACTAATATTCTATGTATCCATCTAGGATCATTGGATACCAAGATCCTCTTTTTCAAAAGTTCTTCTCACACCCATCTGTGAGCTTGTCATCCTCTATAGAATTTCATGTTCAACCTTGCAGCAAAGGTTCAGGTCTTCATCAAGATTGTCATGTATGTGTTATCCCATGGGTGTTTTCTGAGCTCGTATAAGGCCTTCTTTCATTTGCACACATGATTCTACCTGTCATGTGTCTCAACTCCCACTGGCTGCAAATGTCTCTTCATATTCTATGCCTTCTTTTCGTGAGAAGCCTCATGCTACGAATCTTGCCTTGTATCCCACAATGTTTCCATCTACTGCATGATGGAACTACAAACTTCCCTTCATGTATCGATACTGCATCCTAGACATCATTCTTCTTGAATTGTCGTCACTTATTCTTCAGAACAAGTCTCATCCTCCTTTGCTTGTAGGTGATTTTGCGCGATCTTTCCTACAAGTCAAATGCATTAGTTGTATGGTTAGAAAAATTTCATAAGTTATATTCATAATGAAAGATTCTTATGCATAAAGATATGATCATGCAACTATTTTAGCCAATACAACATTCATCCATATCTCACGGAAACATTTCTAGATGCCTTCCATATCTACGAGGACAATATTGATATTGTGCACTAATCCAATATGTCAGCAAAGAGGTTTCATTCTAGATAAGTAGAAATGGAGAGTTTTATAGCACCATGAGATACTTACCCATCACATGCATATTAGTAGTATACTGTCATTAAAGAAAACATTCTATCATGCATAATACATCAACTGAATATAAACAAATGCATAACAAAACAATATCATGAAATGACAATGAAATACTTATCTTTATTTCTTTCATGGGTAGACTCCTTCTTCAGCCTTCAGCTTCATCATCTTCTTCATTCATCATTTCTTATCCAAATGCTAAGAAGGATAAGAGTTTCTTCAAGATTTGAGTCCTTCATATTCCTCATCGCTTGAGGGATCTTCTTTGGATGGTGAGAGCTTGATATTCCGTTGCTCCCATCTTCTCTTATATTATTATGAGTAGAGCTTCTTCTTCTTATGTGTGCTCTTCCCAGATTCTGCTGAAAGTAATCACTTCCTTTTTGGCACACATTCATCGCATAAATGAATCCCATGATCTTGGGAGGCCATTCAAGGTGGCTACCACAACTTCTACATTCTCCAGTTCTTCTTCTACTGCTACACGTTGTTCTTTGATTTAAGAGACTTGCATAAAGTATGACTATATTCTGGATATTCACATTCTTCAAAGCATAATCTGATTTATGTTCTTCCCTTTAAATATCTTGGTCACGGAATCAAACATTGTTTTTCGGTGTCTTTAGGGAAGACACTTGTGGTATACGGTGATCCGTGATTGATTCAGCGATGATCTTCTTTACCAAGTTCTTCTTGTGTAAGGCTTTTAGCCTCATCTCCCTTTGGAATTGGATCCTCTCTAATTCATTTTCTTCAGAGAGATCATATAATTCCATGCTTAGAAGTTGTCAACTTAAACAATATTATCATCAAGCTTATGTGATAGATCACTTTGAAATGATAACCTCAAATGAAAATAGCAAAAGATTAGATCTTATTGCTTTGAGGTGTTCGTCATAGTTCCAGAGCTGGCTGATCTACGGTTTGTCAGAGAAACCCTAATTTTCAAAAATTGGAATCTTTCAAATATTATTGGCTAGAAAGATAGACCCCTTCAAGGTGATCTGTCCAATGTGCTCCTTTTCTGAAAACAGTGGAGGGAAGCTCCTGGAACAGGAAGCCCTAGTTTACCAATTTCTTCTGCAAAAAATTGTGCTACTGTTTCTATGGTATCTTCGAAATTAATACTCCTCTGTGTCTGAAACTTTGTACTGAGGTAGCCTCTCATGTCCCTGTTCCAAAACCATAGGTTTCATCAGAATTGGTTTCACCAATTGGGACTTATGATAGTTTTCCCAAGCTGACCTGTTTCAGGACTCATATCTCCTAGAATATAGAGAATATGAGGCTGAATTTTGTATACAATGTAAATAAGGATGTTATATTCGGCATATGAAAGTTTCAGATATTGATCCTTCTACAATCTTGATATATAGCGAATGTACCAAAACTTATCAGTTTTAGTATTTTATGGTTTTTTCAGCCCGGGGTCAAACTAGGGTTTGACTTTCCCAGAGTTTCACCCAACCAAAAATATCGACCCAGGTCTCTAAAATTTGATTTTGATGAGGAGAAAAATCCTATGCCAAGCTCACTCAAAAATTCCTCTTCTGTAAGAAGCCCTAATTTCCCGCACCAAAAACTGAAAATGTTTGGAATCGAATTTCGCTTCGACAGAAAGATGCGCCCTTCAATGGAGAGTTAGCCTAGCATACTTTTGCTAATGGATTGTGGAGAGAGACCCAAAAATTAAGAAGCCCTAGATTCTACAATGCATAATGTCTTCTTCTCAGGTTATCTCTGATACCATGTTAGAATTTTATCATTCAAGCTAGCATTATCTTAGGATCTTTAACTAAGAGAATAACATGCACAGCAATAAACACAAGAGACAAGAGACATAGAGAATTTTCCTAGGGGAAACCATAAAGGAGAAAATCCCACAACTTTCTTAGAGATAGAATGAGCACCAATGGCAGCAATAAAACCTGAAAACATAAATATGATCTCCACAACTTCTCACTCTCTCTCTCACTTGAGAGAGCTAATTCTCTCTCACTCATGCGCCCCAATGAGTGAGTGTGTGTGTGATAAATAGAGAGTCTCACTCTCTATTTATATTATTTCATTCACTTAATGGCCACTTTAACATGTCAGCCCCACTTAAAAATTACTTACTAGAGCCAACATCTCTAGGAGAGTCTAATAACCCTAGTGCCCCACAACTGTGGGGACTTTGCCCTCCGATCAACAAGGATGGTTAACCTTGACACAATTATGGGGACTATTTCCCTGACTTACAATGTAAGGTTAACCTCAATGACTTTACATGACTTGTTTACATTATTGAATATCTCGATCGGAACATCGGGGTATGACATGACAAAATTACATTATAGATACTTCCCAGAATAAACATCGAGGTACAATACATAATATATACAAGTGAATACATTTTGAATTTACAAATACATCAACAATCATTAACCACATCCATGAGTGGTGACGACGCTATAGCCTGTGTAAAATCCAATTGGATGACAGGATATTCCTTGACTAGTTCCTAAAAACCTTTCTATGTCATGTCCCAAAATTTTCATTGGGTCACAATGGCCTAATTACATTTACCATATTCATGAGAGTTTTCCAAATTGATGCTAAGGGTCAAATAATTTCCAAGGTGGAAATTTACTAATTTCCTACTTTGGGGGTGGAAGCTTTGGGATTTGGAATAAGGGGGACAATGAATAAAATTTGAACATTAGAATGGCATAAATATTTAATAAAGGATCTAAATAAATAAATACAAGATAAAATTGAAGTGGCAATGGAGCATAGAGGCACATGGAGACTATGGGGCCCACACAAGCTAGAATTAATGTGCCATATGGCATCCTTCTCTTGTAATTTCAAATCCATGGGAACCCTAAATGTTATTGGATTATTTAGAAGGATAATACACTTGTCCATATACATCATATGTCAAATTTGGAAGAAAATTTAACTTACATGAGAGAGGAAGAGTCATTTTGGAGCTAGTGAGACACTTGGACTAGATTCCCTAGCTCTATGACAACAATGATGAAGATGCTATGAAACCTATGACACAAATCAGATATGAATGCTGAAATATTATATATGTGACATTTCAGGTCAAAATAGAGCATCCAATAGGTCTCTCATGTGATTTGGGGAAGCTCAATGGGTTCCTACTCAAATTGGGGGAAGATGGAAGGCTAGAAAAGGGAGGACACATGGCAAATATTGAGCCCACACCAAAATTAGAAATGGGTTGAGTTTATGTATGGATTGGTAACCTTATAAGGATAATATGTTTATAAAATACATGAATAAACCAAGAGAATATCTTTTGATCATTTGATAAATCGTCATTTGTGAATTGTGAGAGCTAGTGGATGACTAGTTTTCTTGCCCGAGTCAATTTCGAGAGTGAAAGATTCCCATCCAAGTTGGTGTTTGGAGATGAATATTTGGTATTTCATGGATATTTAATGGATTTTTATTTGCAGGTGTAAGCTATAGGTAATCTCATGGTTCATTTTATTGCAGTACTTTCTCTCAACCATTTCTAGTTTTTATTGACTATTCTTGCTCATGGAGGGATTGCACTTTGGGTGAGATATTGATCTCTTTGGGAAACATTATAATGGAAATTATATTATGTTATTATGTATATGATATTTATTTCACATTCAGAATACTCTCAGATCGAAATACCCAAAAGAATTCATGTAAAAATGTTGAACAACGAAGAAATAGAGCCATTTCCCCACGATCTTGTTGTGAACCATTGTAATGCTGATAATTTGAAATTGGGAGACTCTTTAATTGCCAATTTATGATTGTAATAATTGAAATATTCTATTTTCTTCGTTCTCATAAAGTTTCAAGTCAAAATTCCCAAGATTTGTATGTCAAAATGACTTTTAATGAGAAAACAATGACCATTTATACTCTATTTTGATATATGCCATGGTAATGCTTATTATTTCGAATGGAGGAATGTATATATGATAAAATTATTATGAATGTACTTTAATTAATTTTTATCTCAATCCTCATGCTCATTACTTAAGCATTGTGTTAATTCAGTGATTTGTTTCTTCAAATTTTGTTTGGTTTGCATTTTATTTCAAGTTAGTCTTTTGCTTTAAGTTTGATTATTTGCTTCTTTTAGGAGAATTTTTGGTTGTTGGGTGAAATTCTGAACTTAGCCTTTATGTTTTTGCTTTATTTTTAGATCCTTTACATTTTGAAGTGGTTTTTAAAGGTCATTATATCAAATGATAGATTCATAAATCATATTCTGAGCATAGTCATTACTCAAACAGCTTTTAAACTTCATGCAAAATGCCTAAAAGCTATAAAATAGCGATAAAATAGCGTTAATATTATTCTTGTAGCGCTGGAGCTAAAAATTAACGAAAGGGCGCTACAAGAATATCGCGACCCTCAATTCTTCCGATTTTTTAGCAAAATTTGGCATGTTTTCGAACTAATGAATGACTAATCACGTGTTCTGGAGAGTTTGCTACGTGCTGTCTCAGGAATCATCATGAGAATAAGTGGTTTCATATCGTGAGGAAGGGCGTGGTCATCATGAATCATAAAGTAGTTTATCACGACAGATGGATGGTTAAATCAATTTTAATCTAAGGAGAGTTACTTCTTATCTCTTTCTCAAAGCTGAGGAGTTAATGGAATGATGGTGTCTGCCTAAAAACACGGAGATTGCAGTTGCAGAGCCTAGTGGAGGTTTTCCTAGTCGCACAGAAAATTAGGGCTTTTTCAGCTTGACACCTAGAGTTAAATTCGACCTTGAAAGACATCTGTATCCTTCAGGCCGGTACTTAAACAACATGAAGAGTGGTTCAAAGTATCTACAGTCAGGTATTCCACGATAAGCCAATATAACTGAAAATTTGGGGCTTTTTCTATGGGGTTTGTTCTATCAAAATTGATTGAGGGAAATGATAAATTATGCTCTTAAATGAAATTTAGACAAAAGGAATAACTGCCTAAGCCATTCTGAGATGTTCTGTTGAGTGGAGGACTGAAAAATAGCTCTATGTTGAACTATTCATTTGTTGAAGTTCGAAAGAGTCTGGGTTGAAAACTGTGCATGTTTTAGCACTTAGATTTCACAAAAATATCTAATACTTATACACAATGGGATAAATGAGTTGAATGACTAAGATTGCAGGGAGACCTAATTTCATTTTCGATACTAAGGCTACAGGAAGCATAATGTAAATAGATTGCAGATTGTTTTGTTTTTCTCATCCAACAAACAAGTAATATCCAGTTAACTTGAGAAGTCAGTGATTGATATCACATTTGCAAAGTCTTAACTGTGAAGAAATTGTTGACAGGTGATACCAAAAAGGGTTTGAGAATTGATGTTGGTATTAATACACAGGGGTAAGAATACATGTTGGAGATGGACAATCATTATAACAACTAAATTGAGTGACAGTCCTCAGTTGCAGTGAAGAGTCTGAATACTTCAAATGATCTAAGTTTTGTTTTCTGTGATAAAATTCAACTTGTATTAAGAAAACAAAAAGGAACAATCAGAAAACATTAAGGAGAGCTTTTTTTTTTTAAACCTAAGAGATTTGGAAAAAGAAACATCACCTGTCAGGTTATCAATTGAACCCAAGAAGCCAGACAGTTTCCAGCCTTTAGAGACAGATGGGTAAGAGTGGTAAGATAAATAGAGCAGAACCTACTGATGTAGGTTGGATTGAAAAACTCCCTGGGTGTGTTGAACTATTCCAACAAGCTGGTTGGATGGAATTTTTCAAGAAGATAGATGGGTATAATGCTGAAGGTTCTTATAAATTTGCACAATGTTTTAAAAATGACATGGTGACCTTTGATACTCTTAAGTTCAAGCTGAAAGTGGAGCTGATTGCAAAAGCTACAGGGATTAAGAATGAAGGTGAACTATGGTTTAAGAAATTTCCCTTTACCTTTGATCCACAGAGATACCTATTACCAAATGTCACCCCAGACTGGAGTAAGGGCATCCTTATTCAAAATTTCAGAAAGGAATGGGTTGAACCAATCAGAATTTTGCAGAGTTATATTACTTGTGAGGGAAGGTATGCTTATGTATTTAAGTACCATTTCAAGTTTCTGCAAAATATGGTGGGGGTGTCCAAGATGAACCTTCCATTATTCTTATTCAAAAGCTTGCAGAAAATGGCTAGCAGGGTCAAAGGGCATATGGACCATTCTTCTCAGTCCATCTTTCATCATGGGCTAATTAAGTTGATTATTAGCACTGATTTGCAGCATGAAAGTAAAACTTGGGACTTTTTTCTTTTCTAGTCAGGTTTTTAGGACAAACAAGAAGATTAGCAGCCTAAGAGGAAAGCAGACAAAGGGAAGGTAATGATGAGAAAATTAGGTCAGAAAGCTAAACCTGAAGACAAGGAGGATGTCAAATTTTAGAAGGCAGTAGAGCATGTGGAGGTTGACAGTAAACTCAAAGTGTCTTTAGTTGGCACTACAGGCAGGTATTCATTGTTTTCAGAAGAAGAATTGCTGCCTAGACAGCAGTTGACACCAGCAGCAGTTTCCAAGGAAATTAAAGCTGCTGTTGAAGAAAAGGTTGCTATGCCTGAAGATGAGGTTCAAACCCAACAGAAAAGTCCCATCACCATTTTGTCTGATGATGAGAGATATTTATTGGAGGAGGAGTAGCCAATTGCTAAAGCAGAAGTCAATGCTGAAACCTATAGAGAATTTTTCACTTCAAAGATCAAAGCAGTCAAACCAAATAAGAAGAAGAAAAGGATTGTAACCCCATATTGGAGGCCTAAAACCAGGCCAACAAATAAGCTAAGATGGAATATGAAGAAGTTGCTCAATCCAAAATTGAATTCCAAACAAGAGACTATCTTGACTGATACTTCCTCAAATGAAGAGCTAGAAATTGGTAAAATAAACATTAAAAGAAAGAGAAAATTAGGGCAGCCCGAGTCTGAATTGTTTACCATATTTCTTGAAATAAGAAATGAACTATTAAAGCAGCAGCAAAAAGAAAAACCTGAAATACCTCCTGTTGAAGATCAAGAATGGGAAGATGAAGATGAACTTATACTTAGACAAGCAGGTATTTTGAAAGACCCTAATATTCTAGACCTGTTAAATAAGGGGTTTGACATACCTGAGATCCCCAGTTTTGAACAAGAGATCATGACAGGAAGGTCAGTTGACACAGATAAAGAAAACCTGCAGAAAATTATCAAGTAGTACAAACAACAAATGAAACATATGCAAGAGGTCAATGAGGGGCTGATGATGGCTAACAGAAAGCTTAAAGAAGATCTTCAAGATGTCAATGACCACTATCAGGAGCTGACAGCAGTATCTAATGAGGTTCTCAAAAGAAAAATAACCACTGATTTGCACTGTACAGAGTTGGAGAATACAGTCAAGGACTTGCAGCAAAGAAATTAAGAGCTCACCAAAAGGATAGCTAACCTGGAGTAGGAGCAGAAGAAAGCTAAGAGGAAAGCTCAAGCATTAGATGACATTGCTCTGCTAGCTAAGGCAGCAAAAGAGCTATGAGTCACTTGTTCATTTCAGTTATTTGTTATCTTTTTCAGAAACATATTAGTTAGTGTTTACTATTTTTAGAAAAATCATGTTTTGTAATATTGTACTTTTTACTTTACCTCATCGAGTGGATGGAAGACAGTTAGGGTTTTTGACCCCTAACTGATTTTGTAAAAAACACTATTTAGAGAGATTAGAAGGTCATTGAGAGGGTTCGATTTTTGGAATAGCTTCAGGAGGTCTGCAGACTTGTTCATGAGTTCAGACTTGTTCATGAGTTAAGTATAAAGCTCTTGTATGCATTTGATGATGAAACTATGAGATATATGACACTTTTACCCTTCAGTTTCTATGTTGGCTTCATTGTTCAGCTTGTTTAGTTGCTTAAATGATATATTCATTACTGGTTTATTTTTATATGCTGATGATGCTTGTCTCTTATGAATGGACTTCAATACTGTGTTCTGTTGGATCTTGTTGAATGTATTATGCATCTTTGTCTTCTTTTGTTTATGATTTAGTTATTACTTTTCTCCTGAGTGTATTCCCTGCCTTTCCCCAAAAGTTTACAACCACTAAAACATTCCAGAAAACCTAAAACCTACTTTGTTTTATCAAGTTTTATTTGAGATTGTGTTGGCTTGTTTCTCTAGCCTTAGAAACAATTTCTGTCACAAACACAATGGAATCCATTTTACTCATTTTTAGTGCACTGGGAGAAGATGTGGTGCATTTTCCCCAAGGGTCGAATTTGTGATTTGGGAGATATTTTGGAAAGAGTCATAACAGCCTGTAAAAACTGAACCATGATGCATATGAGACTTAAAAAAATTCCCTTACAAATCCCCTTCCTCTATTCATAAATTCAAGTGACTTTGGGACCATTTGATAAGCCATTTCCAACAATTACCTGGGGGGAATTGGAGCCCCAATTAGCTAGTAAAGACTCGTAATTTGAGCAGAACATTAAACAAGTTTCAAAAAGTAATTGGGTGGTCATAAAACATCCCTAAAAATCATATTTAAGTTCTAATATCATTCATGTACCTTATGAGAAAATTTGGGAGTATTTGGGTCAATTTGGAGGTCTAGACATCAAAACTAGTTAAAGTTCAAATTGGGGAAAAAGTGAAAAAATTGGTCATTTAATAAAATTTAGAAAAGGGAAATTACATGCTCCTACCTATAGCCAAATTAGTTTCCTCTAAGAGGCCTCAAAATAAGGAGGAGGCCATCTTAAAATCCCAACAGTCTGATCTTATCTACGCGTAGTCTAGGTATTTATACACCATCATAGTAGATGCTCCCCATGCCAGCATCTTCCACCACGATACATCGGGGGTATCCCATGTAGAATATGGATTGGATCTATCTCACAACACCCACAGTACTATGCAAAACCCCCCATGATGCCATCGCACCCAGGAAACACTCCTAATGTTGTGCACCCAAACCATATACCTAATTACTCATGGATATGGCTCAATCTAGAGCCACATCTTCTTATGCACAATCCATACTAAGATAGCCCACAAATAGGCCAAATTGGCCAACACGACCATATTCACTCCAAGCAACCAGATGCACAACTCCTCTTGCTCCTCTAGCTTACTATGCACCACCAACACAACAACCTCCGGCTCCAGCCCCAACCCCTCCGGTCTCCATGGGACAAGTATTTTCTTAGAAAAACCTTCACAACTGACCTGCACCCAACAACCAATAAGAGTAGGGAATAAAAAATGGGGAAGGAACTGTAGTAGCAACTAGCCACAAGTAGGCATCCAACAGCCTAACCCTCCCAACAACAAAAATGCAAACCTATTGGCACAGAACCCTCAAAATCCTAACCAACCGGGAAAGAACCCTCAGTTTCAAACTAATAATCTGTGCACATTATGTCAAACCTATGGTCATTACACACATGAGTGCCCTCACATGGTTTGTGCCCTCCAAAATATCCAAAACGAATCTCAACACGACACCACTACGGAGGCCCAGGATCTTCCCAACCCAACACCACCAGGACCTCCACTGATGGTGCTCCAAAACCCTCTCCCACACCAAGGAATGGTGTCAACCACACCCTTGGCACCACCTGCTCCCGCAACATCCCCACCTGCCGAAATCGAATTCCATCATTTTATGGAATTGTTGACCAAAGAAGTTAACCTCCAAACTCAACATAACTAGTATGGCTTCACTATAGCCACTGCTGACCCATCCATGACATCCAATTCCAACACTTCTAACATGCCCCTTCACCTACATACACCCCCCATTGATGGGGCTGCCAAAGGTCCATGGTTCCCACTACGACGTATCACCAACAACACAACTGCGCGAGTTGCCTCAAATTACAACATTGTTGTTGAATTTTCCTGATCACCCACATCCATGTCCACTCTGGAAGTTCTCAAAACCTTCCCAATGCAACGAAAAACGTTGTTATCATCCCTTTGTGTCGTGGATCCCTCTGAATCCAGATTGATCACTTTCTATTTGGATTGTGATGAAAACAAAATTCCTTCCACCATCACGCTCCAAATTCTGGTCTCAATTCAAAACTTGGCCATGCATCACTACATCATTGATGAAGGGCCATCTACCTGTTTCATGTCAATGATTGTCTGGAAGAAACTTGGGTCTCCTACCCTCCAACCATCCTCTACCGCACTCTGAGCCTACGATGGGCGCTCTACTAAGGACGAGGGAATTATTCCAAATGTCCTTATTTCTCTAGCCAATAAAATGGTGTTAATAAACATTGAGGTTATTAACGCCCAACTTGACTATAACATCCTTCTTGAACATAGTTACATGTATGCTATAAGAGCCCTAAATTCCACTATCTTTTGACTCATGATGTTTCCCCATGAAGGAAATATTGTGATAGTCGACCAATTGACCTACTACGATCCACGGCGGTTGGCCACACTAGGACATGTCATCCCTACCATTGATATGACCATTGATAGTGTTTCCATCCCTTCCTTATCTGCTTTAGGGCCAGGATTGTTCTCCAAAACACCACTGACAACCACCTTCCCATTGTTACCACTATTGTTTAATCCAACTGACACAACATATTTGTGCACTCTCTCATCTAGAACCATCACAACCACACCACAAAATCAGCCACAACCCCAACCATTGTCACCTGGGAATTATTGGGGTTCACTCCCCATCCATACAATTCCCTTTCTCTTCCCACCATCCAGCATCGTGAGAAACCCTGTAATGGATACTCTAAATTTACCTAACTTTATGTTGGGGATTCCTGTGTGTTACCTCAAATGGCCTACCCCACCTTTGATTCCCCAGGAGGTGGTGCTGACTCCTGTCCATCCTATGGCGGTTGAGTCACACCATCCACCTAGCCCTTCAAATGATCCATCTGTTCCCAATCCTACTCCTTCTCTTCGAAACAAGACTGGAGACCATGCCACCAAACCGACAGTTGAACCTCAACAGACTCCACCTTGCACCGTGTGCGATGTACAAGGTCATGCAACCCATAATTGTTTATAAATACCTATCCTTCGCACACATATAGACACTTTGGATACAACTGAGAATGTTCCGGTAGTCGTCATCTCGACTCAACCAACAATAAAAAATAAGTCTTTAAGGACAAAACATGCATGTGTACTTTGCGGATTGTATGGACATTATTCTCACCATTTCCTAGACTTAGTCAAGTATTGGGACATCCTTAGTAATCTTCATAAACAATATTTTGAATCTGAAATCACAGTCATCGAGGAGATCCACCCTCCAGTGTCCTCCATGACCACCACAACTATTTACATGATATCCAGCTCCGCCAGCCCTTCTGTCTCCTCAACCATAGCTGATCCCTCTGATCTATCCAACCATTGTTTCAATTCAACAACGAGGACATCCTCCAAGTTTTGTCGGCTCCTGAATACCTATGGGACGATATACACCATTGATCATTTTTTATCCTCGAGGAAGCTCTATCCTTGTCGAATCAATATTCAGTCGAAGCCAAGGAATTCATCCATGGGAAGGAAAAAACCCCAGTCAGAGTCAATACTCAATTTTGTGATTGGTTTAAAAACCCCATTTCGACTCCCGATGCCTTTGAAGAAGGAAACATGGCCAAAATTTCTCCCACATTCAAGGTCAATATCTCAACCAACCCTAAGGTTGTTTAACAAATCACTCTTGGAGCATCATGCTCCCCTGAAGAAGTCGCTTCCTACAAAGCACTTTTTCAAGAATTCTGTGACATCTCTGCCTGGTCCTATACCGAGATGCCTAGGTTAGATCCATCCATTGTTGAACACCATATTGATACATGGATTGACGTGGCACCTGTTTGTTAGAAGAAATGACCAATTCACCCTTCCAAAGCCACAGCACTCAAAGGCAAGATAGAGAACTGTGCACAACTGATTTCATATATCCAATTGCATACACCACATGGGTTTCGAATCTTGTTCCTGTCAATAAAAAACAGGGTACCATCCGCATATGTACTGATTTCTACAATCTAAATTTGGCATGTCCCAAAGACAATTTCCCTACATTGTTTATTGATCAAATCATCGATGCATGCACCAAACAGGAAGTCTTTTCATAGCTCGTTCATGGATGCATTCGCAGCATATCAACGACTTCTGACAAGTTTTCTTACGATGCCGTAAATACAACATCCTCTTGAATCCCCTCAAGTGCATGTTTTGTGTCCTAGCTAGGTGATTGCTTGGGTTTATCGTGTCTCACAAAGGGATTGCGGTCGACCCTCTTAAATTTCAATCCATTCTCGATCTCCCATCACCACATACTCTACACCAACTACAAAGTATCCAAGGCAAGGACAATTTTGTTTGCGGTTTTATTTCGGAGTATGCAACGAAAGTCCATGGTTTCTTACAAATGCTTCTTACCAACATACATTTTGTTTGGGAAAAGCACACCCAATACGCTTTCAATGCACTAAAACAAGATTTGTCCTCCACCCCATTGTTATCTACCCTTGACTTCACCAGAGACTCCATTCTCTATGTGTTGGCATCTGAAAATCCCATCGTCGAAGTCTTAGTCCAAGAATACGATGCTCTCCAAGAGCATGTCATATATTATGTAAGTCAAAATATTTCTGGTCCCCCATTACGATATTCACATGAGCAAAATATGGCCCTCGCCCTGTTTTTTTTTTCCTAAAATCTGCGCTACTACATCCTTTTCAACCACACCCGAGTGGTGGCTGATTCCAACCCTATGTGGTACCTCTTGAGCCACTGCCTCCTTCAAGGTCGTACTCCCAAGTGGGTTTTCATTCTTCAGGAGTTCGAATTGGATTTTGTTGCACCCAAAATCACCAAGGCTTTAGCATTAGCAGCGCTCATGACATACTTTCCTCCGTTGTACTCATAACCACCAGTTACGGTCAACCTTCCTGATGAATTTTTATTCGTAATTTCCACTAAAGATTCATGGTATGGGGACATCCTCCTATACCTTCGCACTCATAAATTTAGGGACAACATGATCCATGAAGATAGACAACGCATCCAACATCAAGTTGCTTGCCATCTCCTCATCGTAGATGTTTTGTACCATCGGGGTGTTGATACCATATTACATCATTTCCTCACCCACAAAGAGGCAGAGAAAGTCCTTAATGACTGTCATAGTGGAGCCTGTGGTGGCCATATCTTAGGTTTGGCTACCACCCAAAAGATTCTCCATCTTGGTTATTTATGGCCGACCATTTTCACTGATTGCATCAAGGTGGTCAAACACTACCACAGTTTCCAATTCTTTGCTTCGAAGGAAAAGACTCCCCCTACACCTTTACATCTTGTAGTCACAGTCAGTGCCTTTTGAAAATGGGTGATCAACTTCATGACATGTAACCCAAACTCAGTCGTCATCCATAACTACATCATTGTGGTGATGGATTATTTCACCAAATGGGATGAGGTAATGCCTACATTTAACTGTAAGGCTGACACTACAGCACGGTTCTTCTTCAATCATGTTATCGCATGATTGTGTCCCCCAAAAAATAGTTTCATACCATGTTAAGCACTTTGAAGACGCGATTTGGGTCAAACTTTCAACCATGTTTAATTTCGAACACCAATTCTCCTCATGTTACTACCCTAAGGGCAATGGACAAGTTGAGGCCATCAATAAAATCATTAAAACCATGCTCCAGAGGATGGTTGGTAATCCTAAGACCAAATGGCACAACATGCTCTTTTTTTCTCTCTAGGACCTACTGGACATCAACAAAAACCTCAACAGACTTCAATCCTTTTCACTTAGTCCGCGGTGTGGAATCAGTACTTCCCATCGAATTCTAGATTTCGTCGCTCCGCCTTACTATAGAACACCTTCCCAATACATCACCCCTCAAAGAATTCCTTCTCCTACTTGAGAAAAACAATGAGGACCATTGCGCTACCCTTTAAGAAATTGAAGTAGCTAAAACTCGGTCAAAGTCACAGTTTGACTCCCATGACCACCCTCTCACTTTCAGCGAAGGCAATCTGGTCCTCGTCTATCACCAAGCCAATGATAAGATGGGGAAGGGAAGTTAGAATCAATGTGGTACAACCCATATTTCATCCATCACTACCTCAGCAAGGGGGCATATATTCTTTCTGACTCCATTGGCCACCTCTTGAAGAATCCCCGCAACGGGCTCTACCTCAAGAGGTTCTATGCCTGATGTCAATAGCATGAATCACTTGTAGTATACTTTTTCTTTTGTTCTTTTACACTATTTTAACATGAGTCTTACACTTTCTTTCCTTGATTGCTCCATATGGATCCTACCTCACATCACTACATTGGATTCCCTGGTGGAGCAAGTAGATGGTTCCCTAATATCACCTCGGTTGCATGGGTTATCTATTCCTTGTCACATGAGTTGATCCACAATGATGGAATGTGTGTTGGCATTGCTACCAAAAACCAGGCTGAGTATGACAGTGTTAGTGGTCTCTTGCTTGCTTCCCTCCAGTTGGGAATTCATCACCTTGATGTCTTCTTAGAATCCTAGCTACTTGTCTGCCAATTAAACAAATGCTATTGGGTACGCGATCCTTGCCTCTTTAGAAAGTCCCTCTGCACTAAACAATCAATTATAAATTTTGAATCCTTTACATTCACACATGTTCCCGGAAACCTCAATAGTGTAACATATCAAATGGATAATGACATTCTAGAGTGGTACATCAATCACCACATATGATAAATAAACTGCACCATGTATCATCATATAGTCATGCATACATATTTCATATACATCATATAGGCATCATCATAATCATAAAAGAGACTCATAAAAAACCCATAAAAACACATAAAAAGGTGCATCCACATTCATATATTTATCATATCATAGTGTTCAGTACAAAATGAGAAGCTCCATAATCTTTCTCAGCTGAGTACACATAGCCAATACAAACATCCTAGTGCACCACCGCACCAGGGGCAGCTCCACTAGCTACTAATCAGAATCAAAATCCTCTGCCTTGTCCTTTGACTCTATCTCTGCCTTATTATCCTCCTTATAAATGGATTTGTCCTTGTCCTCCATTGGTGCATCCCCTCAAGCCACCACTAAAACATACTCCACAGCAATTACGAACCTCCTCATCAGAGGGATATACTTGGGCAGGGCGCAGTAATAAGCAACAATCAGATCATTGTCCAAATGCTGCCAACCATCATTAGTCAGACCATCCAGTAGACACCCAATATCATGACAAAGTGACCACAAGGTACTCTGGGGCCCAGGAGTAGGTGGATCCACCTCTTCCACTCTCCCCCTTCATCGCTCATAACCCGCAGGCAGTCGTGGTCCAACATCTGCACATACACATGGTACATCATCAATATCTATCATAAGCATAACATGGCTACCAATAATATAGTGTACTATATATGAATGAAAACACATAATACATCATGTATACATCCCATCTAGTCCCTAGGCATGTCTTGGAGGTTGAGGCATCTCCGTATCTCCCATGTAATCCATGCCTGCATATGGGTAGTCCTCAATGAGGACTGGAAGCTGCCTCCACTTTGTGAGCACCTCTCTAGTGAAGAAATGGCCCACTAATATGCCTCCCTCATGGACCATCATCTTGTTCCATCGATGCATATGAGGCTCTTAAGGCCCACCATTTCACACTGCCAAGTGTGATCCAAGGTTCGGTAGCCTATCAAAGAAGAATGAGCACAAAAATGAGGGGAAATAGAAATCCCCTCCTGCAGTCGTAGCACAATTCAATGCATGGTGAACCACAATCATATACATATGGGCCCACTCATAGTAACTGTCTTCCATCACTCTCTCTACAATCTGGAGCTTCCCCCCATAGATCTTATGAGTCCCAGAATACCACAAGATCCACAGCACCAGTGCTACAACCACCCGAGTCAACAGACTCTCAATGTCTCACACCACTATTTACGACCCATGCATAGTATCAGAGGCATAGCAGTGCCTCTCGCAGAGATCATCTAAAGTCTCCCTGTGAGAGAGCTTTGGTGTAGTATCACCGATCATTCCCAGCATCAAGAGCCCAATCAAAAATTAAACATCCTGGAGCTTGATCTCTAGATGCTACGCCTGGATAATAAATCACTCCATCCCAACATCCAAAAAACCCACCAAAGTCTCTAGTAGTAGACACAAGGTCTGCATCAAGGGAACTTGAAAATACTTGAGCAATCTGCTCTGGGCTAGTGTATCCTTCACACCCATGATTCTCATGGCCTGCCTCTGCAAGTCCTTAAAATCTCGCTCCCTCCACATAGGTCGAGCCATCCTACATAGCAAGCAAATCCCTGTCAAATGCAATTTCACAGAAAAACTCCCTCAGGGATGAAGTCATGCTTGTTTATCCAAACTGAGCGACCCAAGTCGTGGCTTTTGGCTGAATAGGTGTGACACCATCACACCTTTTGGCCAAATAGGTGTGACCCAGGTCACGCATTTCTCTTCGACATGAGTGATTGGGTCGTGATTGTTTGGCCATTAGGTGCGACCCAAGTCACATATTTTCACTCGAAAAGCGTGACCCGACCCCCATGAACCCTTTCAATTTGGCAGGGGCATCTAGGTGAGGTAAAAACAAAATTGCACCAGTGAAAAGGATGGGCTTGACGAGTACTCTTACATGCAAGTCACAAATCAGAAATCCATCGGTTGAAATGAAAGAAATCAACAAAAGAGCTTTGGGGTCCTCCACTCCAAATCAGCACTAAATAGTAACAATGACACATGTCATGTGGTCCCCCCTCTTTATAGGCCTCATTAGGTTTGATTTTCTTTCGCGTACCACAACGTCATCCAAAGTCCATTTGAGACGTCGTTTGTGCCATCGGATTCATTTTTTCGCCCTCTAAATGGTCACGACACCCTCATCTTATGTTTTCGTGAAGAATTTATGGGCCATTCTTGGAAGACACCTAGATTTATGTGCCATCACGTGAATCTACCCTTATACATATTCATGAGACACTCACTCCATTCATACTGCATAGTCAACCATTTTTTGACCAACATTCACCGTCCCACAAGGGGGCCCCATTAGTGTTCTGCATTTTATGATCATCTGTCATGTTCACCACATCACCTCTTTCCATATATCGAACACTTCCCCTTGTTTTATTGACCATTATTGAGTTTCTGTTAATCTCTTTTTTTACTCTTGAAACAATGAAAATATCGCCAAGCACGATTGTATCCTTTCACGCTCGTTAAAGTATTTGAAAGGTAGTCTATGTAACCTTGTTTACCTCCTTTTTTGGACTATGTAGACTATCATAAGAAAAGGACCACCTTGGCACACTCAGGCCAGGAACATTTCCTTTTGCATTCTTCTATGCTTTCTCAGGCATTGGGACTGAACTCTACGAAAAATATCATTATGGGTTGTATTCAAGCTCTTTTCTATCCTTTTCATCAAGAAAATATTGTCGAGCAAACTTGGCTTCCTTCATGCTCGTAAAAGTATTTGGATGACAGTCCAGTCAGTATAGGTTTAACCATTTCTGACCTAATTGGACTACAAATGGTAAAGAAGTCTTCCTTCCCCAAAGGTTGGGAGAGCTCTCTTGCACATACTTTTATCCCTTTTCAGAATCAAGAGACTACATATGAAAAAAATACCACACTAGAGTCTTATTCATGTCTTAAGACTCTCTAAATATGAAGACACAATCGAGCATTTACTTTCTCGGTTTCGCTAAAAATCCATGAGATCCTATCACAATGGTGTCTTTCGATGCCACCCTATATTATAGTTTGGTAGCTTCCCCCAATTGGTGTTAGATTTTTATCATTCAAGCTTGCATTATGATCTTAGGATATTTAACTAAGAGAATAATATGCACAACAATAAAACACAAGAGACAAGAGACACAAAGAATTTTCCTCGAGAAACGATAAAGGAGAAAGCCCCGCAACTTACTCAGAGATAGAATCAACACCAAAAGTAAAACTTGAAAACATAAAGATGATCTCCCGACATCAGTAGTCTCTCTCTCTGATCCCAGCAACTTCTCTCTCACTCATGCGCCCCAATGAGTGAGTGTGTGTGTGATAAATAGAGAGGCTCACTCTCTATTTATATTCTTTTGTTCACTTGAAACCCACTCCAACATGTCGGCCTCACTTAACAATTACTTACTAGATCCGACATCTCTAGGAGTGTCTAACAACCCTAGTGCCCCACAACTTGTGGGGACTTCGCCTCCTTCGATCAACAAGGAGGGTTATCCTTAACACAATGGTGGGGACTATAGCCTCGACTTACAATGACTCACCTAGGTTCAACTTCTCTAGGATAGTCTTGTTTCCACCTTTCACACACCTGGGTCACGTGGTAGAAATCTTCAAGCCACTCGGTGTGTCCTTGGGGGCAAGTCTCGAGTCAAGGATGTCACCTTGTTCTTGACTCCTCTGTTTAGGCTCAACTCCTAATGAAGCCAAGGGGGGTAGACCCTATTAAGTTACTAAATATGATTACTTAGTGTTGTGATGTTAAACTTATTGATTTATTTAGGACTTCGCAATTTAACTATAGATAATCAAAGATGGCAAGATGTAAAAGATGAACACACAAAAGCACAATGCTGAGACACAATATATATATAAAGCAAGAAATTAACTAGTGCTTTAGAATGGAGTCAAAAATATAATCAATATGCTTGCATGTGCTTGGAGAGAATGTTTTTTGATTGCCTCTTGGTATGTTTTAAGTTAAACTTGAAGTGTGAGTTGATTAAAATTAGGCTAAGGGGGGACTCCAGATATACCCGAGAGTACTTGGAGTATGTCCAAAACTAAACCTTCACGGATACCTGCAAGGAATATGTGGGATGAAATGAAGTCTCTGGGGCTATTTTTCATAACGCACCCATTAGGGTGTGACAGAGATCGACACCCCGAGGTCACTTTTCAGAAGTTCCCGCTTCCTTTGGGTATTTTTCCACCGTAA
>LPNX010829148.1:252491-285858 GCA_001517045.1 Pseudotsuga menziesii | reverse complement strand
GTTGGGGAGAGTGAGTCCTAATTATACTAGTCACCCAAGTGCTTTTGATACAGCTTGACTGATCGGACGAACCGCAGCCAAGTGCAGAGCATACACACTTGAGTCTTGTCAATTTTAATAAGTTTTAAACTGAGTGTTCTTGTTTAAAAGGAAAACCCTCCAGGAACCTCTTTCGATCCAAGTGGATCTCAATCGGGGAATCGAGGAGGGGTTAATTTTAAAAATTTATGATAAATAAAAAATGAAAAATAAAACAAATACACAATTCTGGTTTTCTAATTAGTCCTACCACGAATCTCTTTCCCCTTTCGGGTCAATCGGGAAATCGTGGGGTAAGTATTATGATTACTTTGAAATGTAAAATATGGAGTATGATATTAATAATGAAATAAAGTATACTACCCTTCATATTAGATCAATTCTAGTTTAAAAAGGAAATAAGCAGAAAGCGACGAAAAGGACATTGACGCAAATCCCCCCCAGGGGGGATAGGGAATGGGCTCGAAAGAGCCTATTCCAAAAATGATTTTATTTATTATAGGTTACAATATCAGAGAACTGATATATCAAAAAATTCTTGGTCCTTATACAGGCTGAAACCAAGATCTTACAATTTTGCAAAAATTTTAAGATTTTAGTGAAAAGGGAGAACCCTGGGGGGATTTGAACGCTCCTGAGGTCACTTCGGACATCAGATTCCTTTCTTTTCTGTCAGAACTGATAAAATACAGCGCGCATGTTAGAATAAAAAATTCCCAAAATCACTTTAAGAGTACCTTTGGATCAGTCTACCTTATCTCAAAAAAAATGAAGTTAAAACTAGCTAAACAGGCGAAAAAAGAACCAAGGAAAGCAAGCTTTCCTTGGGATATTGGCTTGCTTTTTGTGCAGCCAATTGAATATGCACTGATATTGCAGAATATTAAATTTTATCGTACAGCAAATGAAACTACCTTAACAGCAAGCTACAAATTTTCACTAAAAATACTTGCGACAATATGGTAATTTTAGCTAGATCTCTTGAAATTGAACTTTATGTGCAAAACAAAATTAAGATCTAGAATTTGGAAGGGATATTACTAATTATATCTATGTGTATTTTTCTTAATGAGATAGATCAGAGTAATAATAAACCTTTAAAGTAACCTATTTGAGGAAAATTTAAGATTTTTTAAAGGAGAGAAAGGGGAAGAAAGGTGCTTGTTGTTGAAGTAGATCTGCAGAGAAAACTTGGTAGTGAAGCACCGAGGGGCACGATCTTAGAAATCTCTGCTGGAAATAAATGGAATCAAAACTGAACCATAGATCTTCCAATCACGGCAAACCTGTAAGCTACAAAACAACTCCTGCAAATAGAACTATCAAATCTGAAGATACATATGAGAAGGGGATGATACAGCATGCAAATAATCTTATTTAACATACAGGTATTAACTCATTCAAACATATGCAGCAAATAGAATTAATTAAGCTTACTTACAATGATCTATCCTTATGATCTCAACAACCATTCAGGTAGACAATAGTTAAGTGCAAAAAATTGGAAAAATAGCAGTTTCACCTCGAATGCAGCATGACAATGACAATCCACACATGAAAGGTACTCCACAATTGAGCCTCCAAATCTTCTCTTTATTTCAACAAATGAGTATCAGTACATAGTTACAATGGCAATCCCTTCAGTCCAGCTCTAACTAGCTTGGAAGAGGGAGCCTCAAGCAGGATATATACAAATTACAGGCCATCCAGCCCAGGGGGGGCACAATTCCTCATGGAATCAAGTGAAGTCAACTGAGGGAGAGTCCATCAATGCAAAACTGAAGCTTAATTGAGCCCACTTGTCAATCGGGGGCTTGATTGAGCTGACACATCAACCCATACACTGACACCTCAGTCCACAGAGCATCCAGGAGAGTCCACAAGAGGACTTTCTTAATAGCTTCAACTCTCTTAGGATCAAACTTGACACCATCTTTAGAAATGATGTGCCCCAACAACTTGCCTTCATCAACTCCAAAGATTGACTTGGTGGGATTCAAGGAAATACCATATTTCCGACATCTTATAAAAACCTGCCTAACATTACTTATGTGGTCAAATCTTTCTTTTGAAAAAATAGTTAAGTCATCCTGATATATTTCAATTATTTTGCCTATAAGTTCTTTGAAGGCAAAATCCATGGCTCTTTGGAAGGTAGCACCAGCATTCAATAAGCCAAAAGGCATTCTTAGAAATTTATAGGTACCCCAAGGTGTGGTGAATGTAGTCTTATGTTGATCTTCTTTATTTACCAACACCTGGTTATAACTGGAAAAGCCATCCAACATGGACATCATTCCTGATCCTGTTACTCTTTGAAGCAAAGTTTCCATGTCGGGTAATGGGTAATTATATTTGAGGCATGATGTATTCAGATTTCTAAAATCTATACATATTCTAATTGACCCATTCTTCTTTCTGACAACAACTAAGTTGGAGAACCAAGATGAATGCCTTGTAGGTGCTATGATCCTTGCTGCTAACATCTTCTGAAGTTCCTTCTACACAATGGGGGCCAACTTAGGATTTATTCGCCTAAGTTTTTGTCGGAAAGGTTTGACCTCCTTAGCTTCTTCTGTGAAGGGAATAGTGTGTTGAAACACATCCTCCCTATAGGCTTTAAGCTCATCATAACTAAAGGCCGACACATCTCTATACTCTTTGATTAGGTTGATCAAGTTGTTCCTTTCCTTTTCTGAAGTACCTTTTCCAATTTTTATTAACTTGGGATCCTTGTCAGTTCCTATGTTTATTTCCATATAATTCCCAGTTTTTATTTCTTCTTTTTGTTTTTTATGATGATCCTGACAATCGAAAAGATTCTCGAAAGCTATAAGGCTACTCAGGATGTGATTCCTTTCATTATCCTCGTACTCCTGATACTCTTTACCTTCCTGCTGATAACTGATCTTGCAACCCTCAAACTCTTATAGATTGTGGATGAATCTCAAGAGTTGCTCATCATCTTTGAACACTTGCCAGTGGTCTATATTATCTAGAATTGAAGGTCTGAAATTTATTTCCATCTTTCCATTCCCATTAATCATTTCATCTGATGGCTGGAGGGTGGATGTTGCTACTGCTAATTTATCTACTAACCCATTCATTTCCCTATGGACCTTTTGAATGTTAAGTGCATCAAACCATTCCATAGTGTCCCATGTGGCATTCCTATACTTTCTAAGTCTATCATTTTTGCATTGATACTGATTCTTAATCTGGAGGACAACTAAATCTGAATCACCTTTTATGTTCAACATCTTTATCCCCATATCTTTAGCGGTTTCTAACCCTAGGAGCAATGCCTCATACTCGGGCTACATTGTTTGATGCTTCAAACTCTAACCTGAATGCAAAGTTGTAGACTTTATTTGAAGGAGAGATGATCACGATGCCCGCACCCTTTCCAGTTTTGGAATAAGCCCCGTCAAAGTACATTTGCCAAACTTCATCGATCTTTTCATTTTTAATGTTTTCCTTAATGGGGGCCATGAAATTTGACAAAATAGCATAGTTTCCAAAATTATCAGTGAAATGAAAAAATTCATTTCCGGGCTTCTTAGGGTTTTCTACATGCTGTTTCCTCATCTTTTCTCTGTGGAGAATCACCCTAGTGTTCTCTGATGAAGGTATAGTAGCATATGTCCAATCCATTTGAATGTGCCCACCAAGAGTTGCGGCCCATTTTCTAGATAACAACATACCCCAATTATCTGGAACATCTATCACCACCACATCCATCGACATGTCAATATCAGGATACTTAGCCAACTTAACTTGTAAATTTAAGATTATCCCTACCACTTCAATTTCTCTTGCATCCATGGCACAAACATTGTGGTAGGGTTGGGTGACCCTTAGATTTAATTGATCCATTACTTTTCTTGTCATAACATTTGATGAAGCACCTGAATCTAACATATAGTTATGAAGGATAAGTTTATCAACTAAGAGGGAGACATAAAAAGGTGGGTGGTATTCTCTTCTTGGATCAACACTGTTGAGGACTATGGGCATATCTATAGGTTCAATATGTTCAGCTTCAAATATAGCATTGTTATTAGGAAGAGGATCCTCTTTGATAATATTATGAGCTTTACTTTGACTATCCTCTAAGGCTTTTAACAACTTTTCTTTTTGACCTGGAATTTTAAGGACATCAGTTGCATAAACATGAATCTTAGCACTAATTATCCATTCTCCCATATCAATATTTAACTCAGGGACAATAGGAGGATCTAGGAGGGGAGGAGTGGTTACCTTTGGCTTGTACTGTTTAGACGGTGATGGCTTCTCTCTTCTTTGATACACCTCTCCCTTGAACTTGGCCTCCTTCATTTCCTTAATTGCTTCCGGAGGAGGCATTACACCATAAAAGTTAGACAGGAGATCCTTCTTGAAACCGTAATCGGTGGCCTGCTGCCAATGCTGGTTTGATAGAGGGTAGGTTCAGCCTACCATGTACACATGATTAGACTCGCCTGATGTTGTTTCCTAATTACTGACCTCTGCCATCCCATGTTCTATAACTTGGTTTTCTATGTAGCAAGTGCTTTCTGGGTGGAATTGCTCACAAGGTCTACACCATGGAATTACTTCATCTACCAGGTTAGTTGAGTCTAACTGGTTTGGAATCCTAGGCTCTTGCTGAGGAAACTTCTTTTGATACACTTGATTCTGTTTTGGCTGAAAATTCCTAGGTCCATTATTTCTCTCCAGTGTGATTATTTTGTTCTGAATATTATTCAATTGCACAGATATGTTTGTCATGAATTGGTTCTGACTAGTCATCACTTTTTCAAATAGGCTAGTTACCTTTTCCATGGGGTCTTTAGAGGTTTCCTTTTCCTCTAATTCAACGGCCTTTCCCTTCTCTTTGTTGTATGAAGTGTTTCCACTAGTGTAACCTGGAATGTTGGATTTGCCCAAAGACTGCATATTCCTTTCTATTTTCTCGGCCAGATCCTGAGTAGTTTTCAGATCGGTCAGATCTTTGTCCCTTAACTGGTACCTCAAATCCCCAGTGAAAGCTTCGATGTAAGATATGAGGATGGAGGCATCCCTTGGCTTGATTTCTCTAGGGAGGTCCGCAACCACACGTCTGAACTTAGTATTAAATTCATCAATGGTTTCATTTTCCATCTTCTGTATATTATGAAGGGCAGTAAGAAAATGTCTTGGTTCTTTATTTTCCCCCCATTTCTTCTGAAAACCTTCTAGGAATTCATTAAGGGTTTTATATGAATCGTCACCAAGGTCACCATACCACTCCGCAGCATCATCCTCTAAGGATAAAGCAAAGAGATTCATTTTGACATCTTCATGGTCAACGACAGCACTATTGCAATAACTGACTAGGTGCCTCTCAAACTTTTGGAGATGAGTCTTGGCAGTGGTAGCATTATTTCCCTCGAACATGGGGAGCTTCTTGATAAAATCATTCGGAATGTCATGACGAGAACCTGCTATCTGAGAAAAATCAAGGGGTTTGTAAAATTCCGTCATTTCTTGAGATTGGAAGGTATGACTCTCTACAAATATGTGATGGATATCTGAGAGGGATTGGTCTCCTAAATCTTCAAGGTTTCTACGAGAAGTTTACCTATTCAATCTTTCCCTAATAAACCTTTCGGGATCAGGGAGAGGATTGAATAATTGTCGGTGGTTTCTTCGGGTAGAAATTCTTGAAGGGATGTTAGACAGTGGAGTCGCCAGATGGATCGAGTTTTAATTTTTATGTTTTCTAAAGACTAGATCAATCAAATGTTTTTTTATCTTTTTAGTTGTTTAGAAAAAAGTTAAGCTAAGTCGTACTCGAGAATAAAAAGATTTATCCCCAAAAACGGCGCCAAAAAGTGTTTCCACCTTTCACACACCTGGGTCATGTGGCATAAATCTTCAAGCCACTCGGTGTGTCCTTGGGGGCAAGTCTCAAGTCAAGGCTGTCACCTTGTTCTTGACTCCTCCATTTAGGCTCAACTCCTAACGAAGCCAAGGGGGGTAGACCCTATTAAGTTACTAAGGATGATTACTTAGTGTTGTGATGTTAAACTGATTGAGTTATTTAGGAGTTTGCAATTTAACTATAGATAATCAAATATGGCAAGATGTAAAAGATGAACACACGAAAGCACAATGCTGAGACACAATATATATATAAAGCAAGAAATTAACCAATGCCTTAGAATTGAGTCAAAAATAGAATCAATATGCTTGCATGTGCTTGGAGTGAATGTTTTGTGATTGCCTCTTGGTATGTTTTAAGTTAAACTTGAAGTGTGAGTTGATTAAAATTAGGCTAAGGGGCGACTCCAGATATACCCGAGAGTACTTGGAGTATGTCCAAAACTAAACCTTCACGGCTACCAGCACGGAATATGTGGGCTAAAATGGAGTCTCTAGGGCTATTGTTCGTAACGCACCCATTAGGGTGTGACAGAGATCGGCGCCCTGAGGTCACTTTTCAGAAGTTCCCGCTTCCTTTGGGTATTTTGCCACCATAAAGGTTTGATCTAGGTGTTGGATTTCCACCTGATGGTTTGTCAGTTGGGGAGAGTGAGTCCTAATTATACTATTCAACCAAGAGATTTTGATACAACTTGACTGATCGAACGAACCGCAGCCAAGTGCAGAGCATACACACTAGAGTCTTGTCAATTTTAATAAGTTTTAAACTGAGTGTTCTTGTTTAAAAGGAAAACCCTCCAGGAACCTCTTTCGATCCAAGTGGATCTCAATCGGGGAATCGAGGAGGGGTTAATTTTAAAAATTGCTGATAAATAAAAGATGAAAAATAAAACAAATACACAATTCTAGTTTTCTAATTAGTCCTACCACAAATCTCTTTCCCCTTTCGGGTCAATCGGGAAATCGTGGGGTAAGTATTATGATTACTTTGAAATGTAAAATATGGAGTATGATATTAATAATGAAATAAATTATACTACCCTGCAGATTATATCAATTCTAGTTTAAAAAGGAAATAAGCAGAAAGCGATGAAAAGGACACTGACGCAAATCCCCCCAGGGGGGATGGGGAATGGGCTCGAAAGAGCCTATTTCGAAAATGATTTTATTTATTATTGGTTACAATATTATAGAACTGATATATCAGAAAATTCTTGGTCCTTATACAGGCTGAAACCAAGATCTTTCAACTTTGCAAAAATTTTAAGATTTTAGTGAAAAGGGAGACCCCTGGGGGGATTTGAACGCTCCTGAGGTCACTTCGGACAGAAGCTTCCTTTATTTTCTGTCAGACCTGATAAAATAAAGCAAGCATGTTAGAATAAAAAATTCTCAAAATCACTTTAAGAGTACCTTTGGATCAGTCCACCTTATCTCAAAAAAAATGAAGTTAAAACTAGCTAAACAGGCGAAAAAGGAACCAAGGAAAGCAAGCTTTCCTTGGTATCTTGGCTTGTTGTTTGTGCAGCCAATTAAATATGCACTGATTTTGTAGAATATTAAATTTTATCGTATAGCAAATGAAACTACCTTAACAGCAAGCTACAAATTTTCACTAAAAATGCTTGCGACAATATGGTAATTTTAGCTAGATCTCTTGAAATTGAACTTTATGTGCAAAACAAAACTAAGATCTAGAATTTGGAAGGGATATTACTAATTAGATATATGTGTATTTTTATTAATGAGATAGATCAGAGTAATAAGAAATCTTTAAAGTAACCAGTTTGAGGAAAATTTAATATTTTTTAAAGGAGAGAAAGGGGAAGAAAGGTGCTTGTTGTTGAAGTAGATCTGCAGAGAAAACTTGGTAGTGAAGCACCGAGGGGCATGATATTAACAATCTCTGCTGGAAATCAATGGAATCAAACCTGAACCATAGATATTCCAGTCACGGCAAACCTGTAAGCTACAAAACAACTCCTGCAAACAGAACTATCAAATCTGAAGATACATATGAGAAGGGGATTATACAACATGCAAATAATATTATTTAACATACATGTATTAACTCATTCAAACATATGCATCAAATAGAAGTAAGTAAGCTTACTTACAATGACCTATCCTTATGATCTCAACAACCATTTAGGCAGACAACAGTTACGTGCAAAAAATTGGAAAAATAGCAATTTCACCTCGAATGCAGCATGACAATGACAATCAACACATGAAAGGTACTCCACAATTGAGCCTCCAAAGCTTCTCTTTATTTCAAAAAATGAAGATCAGTACACAGTTACAATGGCAATCCCTTCAGTCCAGCTCTAACTAGCTTGGAAGAGGGAGCCTCAAGCAGGATATATACAAATTACAGGCCATCTAGCCTGGGGGGGGTGCAATTCCTCATGGACTCAAGTGAAATCAACTGAGGGAGAGTCCATCAATGCAGAAATGAAGCTTAACTGATCCCACTTGTCAACCGGGGGCTTGATTGAGCTGACACATCAACCCATACACTGACACCTCAGTCCACAAAGCATCCAGGAGAGTCCACACATGTGGAGGAGAGAGAGAGGACGCAATTCCCCATGAAGACAGTTGTAGATCAAATCTAGATCTGATTTGATCCCATCCTTTAGTCCAGGATTTGTTAGATCCATTCAATCTACTCCAGATCTGATTGATTTCAGTCAAATTGGTTGAGAATCCACTAATTTATTGATTTTGGATTTGCTCCATTATTCATCAATTTATTAATTAAAATAATCAATAATTGATTTTTGGGGCTTTCTGACCTGAGTGATGGAAGATCACCCAAAACTTAGGAAATAGCGGTTCCATGGGTTTACATGGTGCTCTTAGCTTGAAAATGAGCACCTACATGACTGAAACTGATTATTTGGCCCACTTTTATTGCAAAATCAAATTTTCCAATTTAAACTATTAAAAAGTGGCCTAAGTTTTGGAAAAATTTAATTTTAATAAAAAACACTGAAAAAACTAAAAATTTGAAAAACACCTAGGGGGACTTAGACATGTTCATATGACTCAAAAATGATGTCTAGCATGCTTATACATTGACACATAGACTCTAATAACCTCAATAGGCCTAAATGCCAAGCCGACCACCCCAACTTTGGAGGTATGGAGTGAAAAACTCAGAAATTATCAGTCGTTTATTCAACAACCAATAATAACCAAGGGAAAAAACACCCTGGGCTGATCGGATTGACAAATGAAGTCTAAGAGACCAAGTCTTTTACAAACACTATCATGCTAGAACATTTATTACAATTCCCCCATGGGGTATGAACATGTGATATAGTGCAACAAGCACTTCCCAGAAGTACTTCCAAAGGTCTTTTTGAAGTCTGAACACGTTAACCCTGTCCGGTTCACCAAGCTCACTTGATAAAAAACCACTAAGTACAACTTAGGTGGTAACATCCTAGCTCCATCTAGGACACATTCTCTTACTGATCTTCTGTTCAAAGGAGAGGATGTGAGAACTCTGGAATCTCTGGGTCCTGCAAGGCAATTAGAGTTTGTCAGTAACATGTATATATAAGAAAAAATTAGCTATAAAAACAAACTAATGTACATAATTAATCTATAATGTGCAAAAAGGAATTTTTTACAAAAACTAATATACAAAGGAAAATTTTCAACATGGTACAAAATAACTATAATACAACAATATCTATGATACAACAATATGATATATACAATTTAGAAATACATGCAGGGCAAGGTTTAGAAATTGGCCCTGAAACCACCGATGCCACTAAAGGCATCAAACTGTCTCGGCGAAAAATAGCTTAAGGAGGAAACCATTCGCTGGTAAGCTCAATCTTTCTCCTTCCAAGTCATTTAGATAGAAGGAGTTCGTTCCTGCTATTTCATCAATGATGTATGGTCCCAACCATAGGTTGTCGAGCTTCCCATGTTTCCCAGGTTTTTCCCGTCGTTTGTCCCAACATAGAACCGTGTCACCTACTTGGAAAGAACCTGGCCAGGTAGACTTATCAAAGGCTCTCTTGACCTTGTCTAAATTTTTGATACTATGGTCAAGAGAGTCTCTTCTGCTCTCATCTAACTCGATCAACTAGTTTATTCTATTCTGGATGGCCTCTTGATCTGAGCTGAATGTCTGGAGGAGCTGATAAACTGGAAGCTTTAGATGGACTGGTAAGGTGACATCAAGGCCATAGAATAGTTCGATAGGGCTCCTCCCGGTTGAACTTTTCTTAGTGATCCTGTTGGCCGATAATGCTAATTTGATTTTGTTATCCCAAGCCTTCTTATTGTCACCCACAATTTTTTTGATTATGGTCATTAAGTTCTTGTTACTTGATTTTGCTAGACCATTTCCTCGGGGATAGTAATTAGATGAGTGGGATAGGATAATGCCGTACTTGAAATAGAAAGATGACATCTCGGAAGAAACAAAGCATGGGCCATTATCCATGATTATTCTAGCTGGCACACCGAATCTTGTGATGATTTTATCTCCTAGGAAATCCATGACTATGGCATCAGTTTCCTTTTTGGTGGGTATCGCCTCTACCCACTTGGTAAAATAATCCGTGGCGGTAAGAATCCAAGAGTAACCATTGATCAAGTTATCCTTGAACTTACCGATGAAGTCAAGCCCCCATTGCTGAAAAGGGGCTTGGACTACTATTGGATTTAGATGCAAGGATTTCATTTGTTGCTTTTCAGTGAATAACTGACACTGGGGGAAAACTCTGACAGCCTTGTGCACATCTGAAAATAGGTTTGGCAAATAGTAGCCTGCTCTAAGGATTTTGTGGGCGGTTGTTTTAGCTGCAAAATGTCCACCACAAAATCCTGAATGGAACTCAACCATGAGTTTCTTGGACTCAGGTTCATCGACACATCTAAGTATCAAACCATCTAGGTTTCTCCAACCCAAACCATCTTTGGTCAAACAATACTTAGTTTCCTTTAACCTTAATGCCCTTCTTTTATGGCCCAGTAAGTGATTGGGGCATGTATGGTTGCGGAGGAAAAATATGATGTCGGTGTACCAGGGGTGCTACTCTAATATTTGAAACTCATCTGATACACTTTGCTCTTAATTGCTTCTCTGGCATATTATTCCTAAAGCCTTCTCATTTCCTTGGGTCAACATCTTTGCAAGACCCTGTCCCTTAATTGATTTAGTAGGTCTTATCTCCAAATCATATGCCTAAATTTTTTAAACCCACTTACCCCTGACTCCTAAACAGTCTTGCTGAGACATGATATCCTTGACAGCTACATGGGGTACATATCCAATGATTTTGGAGTAACCTATATAAGTTCTGAAATGTTTAAGGGACTTGACAAGAGCATAGGCTTGTTTCTCCATCGTGGTATACTTCAATTATGAATTTTGTAAGGCTCTACTCATAAAGGCTATGGGTTGCTCTTGTCCCTCCTTATTCTTTTGAAGTAAAACACCGGCAATGGTGTCTTCTGAGGTAAAGGAAAATATTTGGAATTCTTTGGAATAATCTGGACTAGTCAAGACCGGGGACATGGATATGGAATTTTTGATGGACTTGAATGCATGTTTCCCTTCATCTGTCCACTCAAACTTAGCATCTTTCTTTAATAGCTTTTGTAGAGGTTTCATTAATTCTGCTAAGTTTGGGATGAATCTTCTTATGAAATTGATTTGACCATTAAAGGACTAGAGAGCTTTTAGATTGTGAGGCAATGGGACTTTCTTAATAGCTTCAACTCTCTCAGGATCAACCTTGACACCATCTTTAGAAATGATGTGCCCCAACAACTTGCCTTCATCAACTCCAAAGATTGACTTGGTGGGATTCAAGGAAATACCATATTTCTGACATCTTATAAAAAAGAGGTCTAAGAGACCGAGTCTTTTACAGACACTATCATGCTAGAACATTTATTACAATTCCCCCATGGGGTATGAACATGTGATATAGTACAATAAGTACTTCCCAGAAGTACTTCCAAAGGTATTTTTGAAGTCCGAACAAGTTAACCCTGTCCGGTTCACCAGGCTCACTTGATAAAAAACCACTAAGTACAACTTAGGTGGTAACAAGTCTAATAACCCTAAGGCCCAACAACTGCGGGGAATTTAACCCTTGACCAATAGGATGGTTACCAACAATGACTTTACATGACTTATTTACATTATAGAAACTCTTGATCGGAACATCGGGGCATGACATGAATCAATTACATTACAAACACTTTCCGGAATAAACATCGAGGTACAATACATAAGAAATACAAGTGAATACATTCTAAAGTTACAATTACATCAACACTTCCTCTTAACTAGGAAGGTATTCTCTCGACACAATCTGGATCATCATTGAGTTCTCGTCATCTTCATCTTC
Source organism: Pseudotsuga menziesii (assembly GCA_001517045.1). Lineage (NCBI taxonomy): Eukaryota > Viridiplantae > Streptophyta > Pinopsida > Pinales > Pinaceae > Pseudotsuga > Pseudotsuga menziesii. Next base: position 273,523 of record LPNX010829148.1, on the reverse strand, counting down.
AAGTCATCTTCATCTGGATCTGGATCATCACTCGATCTAGATCATCATCGCTAGATCTAGATCATCACTAGATCTGGATCATCACTGGATATGGATCATCATCATTGGATCTGGATCATCACTCAATCTAGATCATCACTCGGTCAACATCACTGATGCTATCTCATGATTCTTCTTGTCACAAGAAGTTCTATAGATCCATCCCTTTTTCATGCTGGGTGTAGGCCTAGCCTCCATGTAGGTCTTCTTCAGTGGTTATATCTGATCCTAAGTCAGAATGGACTATCCAGCACTTACATCTGACCTTGACTTGTCAAAAAGGCATGCCCAGTGCTCACATCTGACCAAGAGAGGAACTTAATCCCCTTAGCATGTCAGAATGGCCTAGCCCTTACATCTGACCATGGAAGGAACTTCATCCTCTCACCATGTCAAAATGGCACAGCCCTTACATTTGAACTTGACTCGTCAGAATGTCACAGCCCTTACATCTAACCTTAACTCGTCAGAATGGCCCAGCCCTTAAATCTGACCTTGACTCGTACGAATGGACCAACCCTTACATCTGACCTTGACTCATCAGAATGGCCCAGCCCTTACATCTGACCTTGACTCGTCAAAATGGCTCTCACTCCTAGACTAAGGATCCCTGGTAACTAACCAGGTGCCTCCATTCAAAGAATGGCAACATCCCTTATATCTGATCAAGTGGGAACACATCCCTCAATCACATCAGAATGGCCATGCACTCACATCTTATCATGTAAGAATAGTACATCTCACAATCATATCAGAATGGCCCTCAGTCCTAGACTGAGTATTCTTGGTAAATGACCAGGTACCTCCATTTAGAGAATGGAAATAGCCCTTATATCTGATCATGTAGGAACCAATCCCATAGTCATATTAGAATGGCTCAGCACTCATATCTAACATGGAAGGAACCAATATTCTCACCATGACAGAATGGATCAGCCCTTACATCTGACCATGGAAGGAACTTAATCCTCTCACCATGTTTAATTGCTCACGGACTCATCACTTCCCCTTGGAGGAAACCTCTATCTGGAGAACACCAAGCTTCTCCCAGAAGTACTCAAACTTCACTCTAGATAATGGCTTTGTGAACACATAAGCTATCTATTCATCTATAGCAACATACTGGAGCTTCACTAATCCTCTTTGCACCATATCCCTGATATAGTGATACTTGATCTCGATATGCTTTGACTTGTCATGGAACACCGGGTTCTTCGACAACTTTACACAACTCTGGTTGTCGCAATATATACAAGTAGCATCTAACTAGAGATCAAATAAATCAGACAGTAGCTTCCTCAGCCATACTGACTCATAACTAGCTGAGCAGGTTGCAACATACTCTGCTTCAGCTGTACACAGTGCCACACAGGATTGCTTCCTGCTAAACCAAGAGATCACACCTGATCCCATACTGAAGCAACACCTTGAAGTGCTCTTCCTATTGATGGAACTGCCTGCCCAATCTGAATCAACATAACCTTCTAGGTTAATCTTTTGATTTTCCTCATACTTGATCCCATAATCAATTGTACCTCTGAGATACCTCACAATATGATTTGCAGCAATCAAGTGAACATGTCTCGGATCTGTCAAGAACTGGCTCAAGGTGTTCACAACAAAGCAAATATCTCGTCTCGTATTTGTCAAGTACAGCAAGGAATAAATCATCTGACGATACATCATGGCATAAACCGACTCTGATGAAGCAACACTCAATAGCTTCAGGTTCGATGCCATAGGTGTGTTCATGGCCTTGTAGTCCATCATCTTGAACCTCCTCAGGATCTCTACTACATACTTCCCTTTTCCACACCTCCATGCCTAGAACATAGAGCATCATCCCCAAGTCCTTTATCTCGAACTCAGAAGCAAGTCTTCTTCTTGAAAATTTAATGAGTTCCTCTTTTCTGTTAGGAACAAGTCATCGACATATAACAGGAGCATCACTGGTTTTCGGCATTAAACCTTGAAGCAAAGGTTGGAATCCTCTTTACTCTCAGTAAATCCTAGAGTCATCAGTAAGCTATCCATCCTGTTGTACCATGTTGAACCTCGGGATCTTCTACAGTCACTCCCTCTGAAGCGGAGCATCATACTCCCTCTGTCTTCTGTACTCTATGCACTGAAACATTCCGTACCAGAGTGACAAATAGCTTCCTATGATACTAATATTCTATGTATCCATCTAGTGTATAGGCTCTCATCTTCAACCTTGTACCAAAGGTTAAGATATTCATCAAGCTCATCATGTATGTGTTATGCCATGGGTGTCTTGTGAGCTTGTACAAGTCCTTCTTTCATTTGCACACATGATTCTGCTTGTCATTTGTCTCAACTCCCACTGGCTACAAATGTCTCTTCGTAGTCTATGCCTTATTTTCATGAGAAGCCTCATGCTAGGAATCTTGACTTGTATCCCACGATGTTTCCATCTACTACATGATGGAACTAAGAACTTCCCTTCATGTATCGATATTGCATCCTAGACATCATTCTTCTTGAACTGGTCTTCATTTTCTTCTTGGTTACTTCTTCATGGCTGGAAGGCTTTGCATTATGATGTTGCTGCATTCATCATATTATTCTTCATCTTGAACTGTCGTTACTTGTTCTTCAGAACAAGTCTCATTTTTCTTTTCTTGTAGGCGATTATGTATGCGATCCTACAAGTCAAATGCATTTGCATGGTTAGAGACATTTAATAAGGAAGATTCATAATGGAAAATTCTTATGCATAAATATGTGATCATGCAACTATTTTAGCCAATACAACATTCATCTATATCTCATGGAAACTTTCTAGATTCCTTCCATCTCTACCAGGACAAAATTGAGATTGTGCACTATTCCAATATGTCAACAAAGAGGTTTCATTCTAGATAAGTGGCAACAAAGAGTTCTTTAGCACCATGAGCTACTTACCCATCACATGCATATTATTAGTATACTATCATTAATGCAAACATTCTATCATGCATAATACATTAAATGAATATAAACAAATGCATAACAAAACAATATCATGAGATGACAATTAAATACTTATCTTTATTTGTTTCGTGGGCAGACTCCTTGAGCCTTTAGCTTTATCATCTTCTTCATTCATAATAGCATCATTTCTTATCCAAATGATAAGGTGGATAAGAGTTTCTTCAAGAGTTGATTTCTTCATATTCCTCATCGCTTGAGGGATCTTCTTTGGATGGTGAGAGCTTGATCTTCAATTGATCCCATCTTCTCTTCTCTTGTTATGAGTCAAGCTTCTTCTTCTTCCCAGAGTCTACTGAAAGTAATCACTTCCTTCTAGCACACATTCCTCGAATGAATGAATCCCATGATCCTGGGAGACCATTCAAGGTGGCTATCACCACTTCTGTATTCTTCACTTCTTCTTTTACCGCTTAAATTTGTTCTTTGATTTGAGAGACCCTTGTAAAGTATGACTGTATGGTCTCTGCATTCTAGATATTCACATTCTTCCACTGGTTTCTTAAGGTCATATTCTGATTTATGTTCTTCCCTTCAAATATCTTGGTCAATGAATCAAACATATTCAGTTTCTTTAGGGAATGCACTTGTGGTACAAGTTGATCAATGACTGAATCAGCAATGATCTTCTTGGCCTTGACCAAGTTCTTCTGGTGTAAGGCTTTTAAGACTCATCTCCCTCTGGAACTGGAACCTCTCTATTTGTGTAGGTGTCCAATTCATTTTCTTCAGAGAAATAATATACTTCCATGCTTGTAAGTTGTCAACTTCACCAAGATTATCATCAAGCTGATGTGATAGATCACTTTTAAATGAGAACCTCAAATGAAAATAGCAAAAGATTATATCTTACTGATTTGAGGTGTCCGTCCTGGTTCCGGATCTGGCTGATCTAGGGTTTGTTAGAGAAACCCTAATTTTCAAAACTTGTAATATTTAATATCTGATTGGATAGAAATATATATCTCTTCTAGGTGAGCTGTCCAATGTACTCATTTTCTGAAAACAGTGGAGGGAAACTCCCGGAACAGGAAGCCCTAGTTTTCCAATTTCTTCTGCAGAAATGCCTGATACTGTTTCTGTGGTATCTCTAAAATTAATGCTCCTATATGTCTAAAAATTTGCACTGATGTATCCTCACATGTCCCTGTTCCAACAATATAGGTTTCATTAGAATTGGTTTCACCAATTGGGACTTATGATCATTTTACCAAGGTGACTTGTTACAGGACTGTTCCGAACAATGACATTTTACGGGCTACCACATGTCACTGTTTCATCTTCTAGATCTGAAAATTGTACCACAAAAATTATGGTCTGTGCCCTTTTGGGAACATCTTCATAAATTTCATTTGGACCTTTGTAGCCCGAGATATAGCAATTCTCCCCAGGTGTCATGTTTAGGGATGAATCCTAGAAGAGGCAGGAACCCAAAATTGGAGGGATCATATATCCTAGAATATATCAAATCTGAGGCTGTATTTTAAAAAAAGTGTAAATAAGGATTTTATATTCGGCCTATGAAATTTTCAGCCCTTGATTCTGCTCACATCCCGAGATATAGCGAATGTACCAAAACTTATCATATTTAGTATTTAGGGTTTTTCCAGCTCGGGGTCAAAATAGGGTTGGACTTTCCTGGAGTTTAACCCAACCAAAAATATTGACCCAGGTCTCTAAACTTTGATTTTGATGAGGAGATAAATCCTATGTCGGGCTCACTAAAAAATTCCTCTTCTATAAGAAGCCCTAATTTCCCGCACCAAAAACTGAAAATGCTCGGAATCGAATTCCACTTCGACAGAAAGATGTGCCCTTAAATGGAGAGTCATCCTAGCATACTTTTTCTAATGGATTATGGAGAGAGACCCAAAAATTAAGAAGCCCTAGTTTCTATAGCTGTACAATGTCTTCTTCTCAAGTTAGCTCTGATACCATGTTAGATTTTTATCATTCAAGTTAGCATTATGATCTTAGGATCTTTAACTGAGAGAATAACATGCACAGCAATAAAACACAAGAGACAAGAGACACAAAGAATTTTCCTTGGGGAAACAATAAAGGAGAAAACTCCGCAACTTCCTGAGAGATAGAATCAGCACCAAAAGTAAAACCTGAAAACATAAAGATGATCTCCCGACATCAGTAGTCTCTCTCTCTGATCCCAGCAACTTCTCTCTCACTCATGTGCCCCAATAAGTGAGTGTGTGTGTGATAAATAGAGAGGCTCACTCTCTATTTATATTCTTGTGTTCACTTGAAACCCACTCCAACATGTCGGCCTCAGTTAACAATTACTTACTAGAGCCGACATCTCTAGGAGTGTCTAATAACCCTAGTGCCCCACAACTTGTGGGGACTTTGCCTCCTTCGACCAAAAAGGAGGGTTATCCTTAACACAATGGTGGGGAATATTGCCTCGACTTATAATGACTCACTTAGGGTCAACTTCTCTAGGATATTCTAATATCCCTAAGGCCCCACAACTGCGGGGACTTTAAACCTTAACCCATAGGATGTTTACCGACAATGACTTGACATGACTTGTTTACATTATAGAAACTCCTAATTGGAACATCGGGGCATGGCATGACTCAATTACATTACAAACACTTCCCGAAATAAACATTGGGGTATAATACATAAGAAATACAAGTGAATACATTCCAAAGTTACAACTACATCAACACTCCCTCTTAACTAGGAAGGTATTCTCTCGACACAATCTGGATCATCATTGAGTTCTCGTCATCTTCATCTTCAAGTCATATTCATCTTAAATTCATCTTCATTTTCAAGTCATATTCATCTGGATCTAGATCATCACTCGATCTATATCATCACTCGATCTAGATCATCATCACTGGATCTGGATCATCACTCGATCTAGATCATCATCACTGGATCTGGATCATCACTCGATCTGTATCATTAGTAGATCTAGATCATCATTAGGTCAACATCACCGGTGCTATCTCATGATTCTTCTTGTCAAAGGAAGTTCTACAAAGCCACCCCATTTTCATGTTGGGTGTAGGACTAGCCTCCATGTAGGTCTTCTTCAACGCTTATATCTAACCCTAAGTCAGAATGGCCCATCCAGCACTTACATCTGACCTTGAATTGTCAGAAAGACATGCCCAGCACTCATATCTGACCATGAGAGGAAATTAGTCCCCTCACCATGTCAGAATGGCCTAGCCCTTACATCTGACCATGGAAGGAACTTCATCCTCTCACCAAGTCAGAATCGAACAACCCTTACATTTGACCTTGACTCATTAGAATGGCACAACCCTTACATCTAACCTTGACTCTTCAGAATGACCCAGCCCTTACATTTGACCTTGACTCATACGAATGGCCCAGCCCTTACATCTGACCTTGACTAGTCAGAATGACCTAGCCCTTACATCCGACCTTGACTCGTTAGAATGGCTCTCAGTCCTAGACTGAGGATCCCTGGTAATTGACCAGGTTCCTCCATTCAAAGAATGGCAACATCCCTTATATTTGATCAAGTGGGAACACATCCCTCAATCACATCAGAATGGCCATGCAATCACATCTGATCATGTAAGACTACATCTCACAGTCATAACAAAATGGCCCTCATTCCTAGACTGAGTATTCCTGGTAACTGACTAGGTACCTCCATTCAGAGAATGTAATTAGCCCTTATATCTGATCATGTAGGAACCAATCCCACGGTCATATCAGAATGGATCAACACTCATATCTTACATGGAAGGAACACATCTTCTCACCATGACAGAATGGATCAGCCCTTACATCTGACCATGGAAGGAAATTAATCCTCTCACCATGTCAGAATGGCTCACAGACTCATCCCTTCCCCTTGGAGGGAACCTCAATCTGGAGAACACCAAGCTTCTCCCTAAAGTACTCAAACTTCACTCTAGCTAATGGCTTCGTCAACACATCAGCTATCTATTCATCCGTCGCAACATACTGGAGCTTCACTGCTCCTCTCTGCACCATATCCCTAATATATTTATACTTGATCTCGATATGCTTCGACTTGTCATGGAACACCAGGTTCTCCGACAACTTCACACAACTCTGGTTGTCATAATATATACAAGTAGCATCTAACTAGAGATCAAATAAATCAAACAGTAGCTTCCTAAGCCATACTGCCTCACAACTAGTTGAGCAGGATGCAACATACTCTGCTTCAGCTGTACACAGTGCCACACAGGATTGCTTCCTGCTAAACCAAGAGATCACACCTAATCCCATACTGAAGCAACATCCTGAAGTGCTCTTCCTATTGATGGCACTGCCTACCCAATTTGAATCAACATAACCTTCCAAGTTAATCTTTTGATTTTCCTCATACTTGATCCCATAATCAACTGTACCTCTCAGGTACCTCAGAATATGCTTTGCAGCAATCAAGTGAACATGTCTCAGATCTGTCAGGAACTGGCTCAAGGTGTTCACAACAAAGCAAATATCTGGTCTTGTGTTTGTCAGGTACATCAAGGACCCAATCATCTGACGATACATCGTAGCATCAACCGCTTTTGATGAAGCATCACTCAATAGCTTCAGGTTTGATGTCACAGGTGTGGTCATGGCCTTGTAGTTAATCATCCTGAACCTATTTAGTATATCTACTACATACTTCCCTTGTCCACACCTCCATGCCTAGAACGTAGTGCATCATCCCCAAGTCCTTTATCTCAAACTCGGCAGCAATTATTCTTCTTGCAAATTTAATGAGTTCCTCTCTTCTGTTAGGAACAAGTCATCGACATATAACAGGAGCATCAGTGGTCTTCTGCCTTCAACCTTGAATAAAAGGTTGGGATCCGGTTTACTCTTAGTGAATCCTAGAGTCATCAATAATATATCCATCCTGTCGTACCATGTTGAACCTTAGGATCTTCTGCAGTCACTCCCTCTGAAGCAGCGCATCATACTCCCTCTATCTTCTGTACTCTATGCGCTGAAGCATTCTATACTGGAGTGACAAGTAGCTTCCTATGCTACTAATATTCTATGTGTCCATCTAGTGTATAGGATTTCATCTTCATCCTTGTAGCAAAGGTTAAGATCTTCATCAAGCTCATCATGTATGTGTTATCCCATGGGTGTCTTCTGAGCTTGTACAAGTCCTCCTTTCATTTGCACACATGATTATGCTTGTCATGTATCTCAACTCCCACTGGCTGTAAATGTCTCTTCGTAGTCTATGCCTTCTTTTCGTGACAAGCCTCGTGCTACAAATCTTGCCTTGTATCCCAGGATGTTTCCATCTACTGCATGATGGAACTACGAAATTCCCTTCATGTATCGATACTGCATCCTAGACATCATTCTTCTTGAACTGGTCTTCCCTTTCTTCTTGGTTATTTCTTCATGGCTAGAAGGTTCTGCATCAATGATGTCGCTGCATTCGTCATATTATTCTTCATCTTGAACTATTGCTACTTGTTCTTTGGAACAAGTCTCATTTTTCTTTTCTTGTAGGCGATTATGTATGCGATCTTTCCTAGAAGTCAAATGCATTTGCATGGTTAGAGACATTTCATAAGGAATATTCATAATGGAAAATTCTTATGCATAAATATGTGATCATGCAACTATTTTAGGCAATACAACATTCATCCATATCTCACGGAAACTTTCTAGATGCCTTCCATCTCTACCAGAACAACATTGAGATTGTGCGCTAATCCAATATGTCAGCAAAGAGGTTTCATTCTAGATAAATAGCAATGGAGAGTTGTATAGCACCATGAGCTACTTACCCATCACATGCATATTATTAGTATATTGTCATTAATGCAAACATTCTATCATGCATAATACATTAACTGAATATAAACAAATGCATAACAAAACAATATCATGAGATGACAATTAAATACTTATCTTTATTTGTTTCGTGGGTAGACTGCTTCTTGAGCCTTCAACTTTATCATCTTCTTCATTCATAATAGAATCGTTTCTTATCCAAATGATAAGGTGGATAAGAGGTTCTTCAAGAGTTGAGTTCTTCATATTCCTCATAGCTTGAGGGATCTTCTTTGGATGGTGAGAGTTTGATCTTCAATTGCTCCCATCTTCTCTTCTTTTCTTATGAATAAAGATTCTTCTTCTTCCCAGAGTTTGCTAAAAGTAATCACTTCCTTCTGGCACACATTCCTTGAATGAATGAATGAATCCCATGATCCTGGGAGACCATTCAAGGTGGCTATCACCACTTCTACATTCTTCATTTCTTCTTTTACCACTTCAATTTGTTCTTTGATTTGAGAGACCCTTGTAAGGTATGACTGTATGGTCTCTGCATTTTGGATATTCACATTCTTCAACTGGTTTCTTAAGGTCATATTCTGATTTATGTTCTTCCCTTCAAATATCTTGGTCAAGGAATCAAACATATTCGGTGTCTTTAGGGAAGAAACTTGTGGTACAAGTTGATCCGTGACTGAATCAACAATGATCTTCTTGGCCTTAACCAAGTTCTTCTAGTGTAAGGCTTTTAAGCCTCATCTCCCTCTGGAACTGGAACCTCTCTATTTGTGTAGGCATCCAATTCATTTTCTTCAGAGAGATAATATAATTCCATGGTTGGAAGTTGTCAACTTCACCAAGCTTATCATCAAGCTGATGTGATAGATCACTTTGAAATAAGAACCTCAAATGAAAATAGCAAAAGATTAGATCTTACAGATTTGAGGTGTCCGTCTTGGTTCCGGAGCTGGCTGATCTAGGGTTTGTCAGAGAAACCATAATTTTCAAAACTTGGAATATTTCAGATCTGATTGGATATAAAGATATATCTCTTCAAGGTGAGTTTTCCAATGTACTCCTTTTCTGAAAACAGTGGAGGGAAGCTCCCAGAAAAGGAAGCCCTAGTTTTCCAATTTCTTCTACATAAATGTATGATACTGTTTCTCCGGTAACTATGAAATTACTACTCCTATGTGTCTAAAACTTGGCACTAAGGTATCCGTGCCTGTTCCTGTTCCAACACCACATGTTTCATCAGAATTGGTTTCACTAGTTGGGACTTATGATCATTTTACCAAGGTGACCTGTTACAAGACTGTTCCGAATAGCAAAGTTATACAGAACTACCACGTGTCACAGTTTCATCTTTTGGGTCTAAAAAGTGTACCACATAAATTACAGTCCACATCCTTTCTAGAACATCTTCAGAAATTTCATTTGGACCTTTGTAGCCTTAGATATAGAAATTCTCCCCATGTGTATTGTTTAGGGATGAATCCTGGAAGAGGCTGGAACCCAAATTTGGAGGGATCATATATCCTAGAATATAGCAAATATGAGGATGTATTTTCCACATAGTGTAAATCAGGATTTTATGTTCATCCTGTGAAATTTTCAGTGCATGATCCTGCTCCAATTTTGAGATATAGCGAATGTACCAAAACTTATCATTTTTAGTATTTAGGGTTTTTCCAGCTCGGGGTCAAACTAGGGTTTGACTTTCCTGGAGTTTCACCCAACCAAAAATATCAACCCAGGTCTCTAAAATTCTATTTTTATGAGGAGAGAAATCTTATACTGGGCTCACTCAAAAATTCCTCTTCTGTAAGAAGCCCTAATTTCCCGCACCAAAAACTGAAAATGCTCGGAATCGAATTCTGCTTCGACACGAAGATGCCCCCTTCAATGGAGAGTCATCCTAGAATACTTTTTCTAATGGATTGTGGAGAGAGACCAAAAAATTAAGAATCCTTAGCTTCTGCAGCTGCACAATGTCTTCTTCTCAGGTTAGCTCTGATACCATGTTAGATTTTTATTATTCAAGCTAGAATTATGATCTTACGATCTTTAACTGAGAGAATAACATGCACAACAATAAAACACAAGATTCAAGAGACACAAAGAATTTTCCTTGGGGAAACCATAAAGGAGAAAACCCCACAACTTCCTCAGAGATAGAATCAACACCAAAAGTAAAACCCGAAAACATAAAGATAATCTCCTAACAGCAGTAGTCTCTCTCTCTAATCCTAGCAACTTCTCTCTCACTCATGCGCCCCAATGAGTGAGTGTGTGTGTGATAAATAGAGAGGCTCACTCTCTATTTATATTCTTTCATTCACTTGAAACCCACTCCAACATGTCGGCCTCACTTAACAATTACTTATTAGAGTCAACATCTCTAGGAGTGTCTAATAACCCTAGTGCCCCACAACCTGTGGGGACTTTTCCTCCTCCTACCAACAAGGAGGGTTATCCTTAACACAACAATGGGGACTATTTCCCCGACTTACAATGACTCACCTAGGGTTGACTTCTCTAGGATAGTATAATAACCCTAGGGCCCCACAACTACGGGGACTTTAACCCTTGACCAATAGGATGGTTACCCACAATTACTTGACACGGCTTGTTTACATTATAGAAACTCCTGATCGGAACGTCGGGGCATGACATGACTCAATTACATTAAAAAAACTTCCCAGAATAAACATCAAGGTACAATACATAATAAATACAAGTGAATACATTTCAAAGTTACAATTACATCAACAATTGGGTTTCCTTTGTTCAAAGTATTCTGCGATGAGTCTTCCTTGGATCCCCTGAGTACTCATATCTCGATTACCTTCCTCACCATTTCCCATTTCCAGTTACATTCTTGGTATTACAGCTATGATCCCTCTCCCACGTGTCTATTTCGTTTACTGCCAAGTCATCCCTATCGTGATACTCTGAACAAAGGAAGTTTGAGTCCCCCATACTCCCCTGCCCCTATTCCCCCAATCAGTGTGTCAGTCCCTAGATTTTTCCACATCTTTGGTTATCCCCTTTACACTTATGGTTAAGGACACATCATTTCCTTGATCAGATTGCAGGTCTCCCTCTATCGACGACAACACATCTATTCCAGAGGATATACCCAGAGGTCCCTATATCCTGGTTTCATTAACCTTATTGATGAGTTCCTTGGACCACTTGAGAGGAGTCCTTAGTGCCTCTTGGGATGGATGTGTCTCACGTGCTCGACTTCAGCTCCATCATCGCACCGTTGATATTCGTACAGGGTATTGGTCTATGCAATATTTGGTCAAAGACCCTAGTTGTTACCTGACTCTAGCATATTGATGAGTCTCTTCAGGGACCAAAACAGGTTCATGTCCCTTGTGATTGTCGGGTTGTGTTGGAAATAGTGTTCAGAAGCCCCTAGAGCAGTGCTTCTGTATAGATTCACGATTGATGCGGAATATTGTACCACTGAGACTCTGACTCTCCATCAGTGAGTCCCTATATTTATGTGACCTTCTAGATCCAGCGGAGCATCAATTGTGCAGAGGTTGCATTCCATGAGAATTCCATGGTTCTTATGTATCCATTCTTCAGATCAGCAGAACATTCAGCCTCTCACTAAGGCCACCACTATGTAACATCAGTTGTATATGTATTGATAAAATCCTATATTTTTTAGCCTTGATCCCATTATTTATTCTTTTGACATTGTTACAAGCATGGGTATGCCCGTCTCGTCCATATACATGTCACATATTCTTTGTATATCACCCATTATTGGGAACCAATATTAATAAAAAAACCAAAATCCCCCTGTGTCTCGAATGAGGAAACATCGCTTCTTCACAAGTCTCTCCACTATCCCCATGATCCTGTGATGTCTGTTGGCCATACGATGAGCTCCTGCCCTTAGACATCAGGGGGCAATCTGTTAATGCAAAAAATTGCTCAACTAGCTCTATATGGCCTAAACCTCATACATATATATTTTTCCTACCTTGTCCCCTCATTTTGACCTCCAAAACTATTTTTTAACCTTATCCTCTCTCACAAAGCTCAAAAAATATCAAAAAAGGCCTAAAAATTCCACAAAGAGCTAAAAAGCTCCAAAAGGGGCTAAAACCCCAAAAGAGCTAAAAACATAAAAAATGGGCTTAAAACCCTAATAGGGCTCAAAACCCTAATTAGGGTCCAAAACCCTAAACGAGAGAAAAGGACAAGAAAAAACTATAAAATAGTGTGGAGGTCTCCATAATAAGTTCACCTATTTCTTCTATCATTATTATATTTTCATGAGTACGTTGAGAAGTTATCATTCTAAAAATACTCACATCCTTTGCCAATCATTGTATTACCCCACCTCCTCACATCCTGTATGTTGAGGCACCCTCCATACTAACCATCCTGTGGAAACGTAGTACCATTCCATGTTAGGGCACGGTCACCCACTTTCAAGGAAAACAGAAGGTATACTAATCTCATTTTTGTTTATTAGTTTAGTAGTTTTTTATTATTGTTTACTGTGTTACTGATATTTTATTTGTAGCTAGCTCTATTCCATTGAACTCTACCCTTCCATACCATAGATGGAAGGGAGGTGCTTTTGCACGTAGCTAGGGTGAAAACCCAGCTAGAGGCCACACCGAGTAAATAGATCTCTTCTGTGCATATGGATTGACACCATCTGTTGCCAAATAAATCCTAACATTACGAGGTTCTTCTTTAAAGTGTGGCCATTTTCCTCCATATCTCTAAATGCAAAACTATCTATAGGCATTCGAAGAATGTCATCTTGAATTCTCTTATATGCATGGTAATCCATAAATTGTGCAATGTTTTTTCACCTGAACCTTCACTGAAAACATGGAATAATGAGAATATAATGAAGAACCTTGCAATGAACCTTTTTTGTTACTTGATTTGTTCGATATCTACTGATATGACATTCTATACATTCTATTTCAAATTGATGTTGTTTATAATATATGAGATGGTCATTGATGCATGAATCAATTGCTTCATGTTGCATTCCAATTTTTTTCACGATGACAGATAAATCTCAATATGTGCAGGGTGAAATATTTGGTGATGGTAACAAAAATTCAGCTATCAATCAACAACAAATTAAAGTAAAAAAATAGTTAATATAATATATAATTAATATTAATGAAACATATTTCATTTGTATTAATTTTACTAATTATGAATTAACAGTGAAATTATCACAGGATCAAAGATAACCTTTATCATAATCATGTGTATGTGATTGAATATATTAAGTGGATGATATGTTTGAAACACCATCCATAATATTCAAGTTCATTATCAACAATATAGAATAGAGAGGATTTGTGTTGGATCGTTCATAAAGGGGTTCATATGCCTTCTCAAGAAAAGGTAAATCATGAACACCACCAGATTCATCATTTTCATGATTATCATCATCATCATCCATTCTAGCATTAAATGTATCATGGATAAATGTATTTGTACCATCATCTTCAACTATGTCGTCAGTATAATAATCTTCTTCTATATGATCATTAACTTGTTCTTCATTATTCATAGCTCCATGGTCCATCGGTGCTTGTTCCAAAAGAACATCCTTTGGGAAGTATATTTTCATAGGATGTATTTCCTTTATAATTACATGAAACCATATTCAAGAGATATTAGTTAGTATAAGAAATATTAAAATGATACATACATTTACAAAATCAATTAATATAAAGACATATAGAATGCAAAACTTACAAATGGACAATAGTAATTCGCCCCCTTAACATGTCCATATTCCCTACAATGTATTTTGTCTATTGCGATCTTTATTCTTCTCCTTCTAAATCCCTTGCATTTACTACATGGATAATAGAATTTCCCATCACCCTTTCTTTTCAGTCAATCCTACAATCTAGCAAGCAATTCATGATTTTGATCACGTGGGTCAGGAATATTAATATATTTTGAAATTTTCCGATACCAATATTGACTGATGATTATCAATCCTTAAAAATCAAGGTCCACAAAGCTTCACTATTTTTAATCACAGTAACAATTGAAATAATTGTGTCTTTTTGTATGTGAAACAGTCTGTGCGAAGATTATAACTTCTCCAAATCGTCACTTGTATAGAAAAAATGTCGGAATACTCCTATAATATAGTTTCTAAATATAAATTATTGTCATATATCTAATGCAATTAGGATATTGACTGTTGTAATCTTGTCTTCATCAATCTGACGATAAAATTTGAATATACGACAATTGTTATCGGATTACCAACAACCATTGAATATCTGACGCCAACTGGAGAAAATCAAATTAAAAAACAGTTGTTATTAGCAAAGTGAAATACGATGGCAAGGTCAATTTCATTGGATGGAATCGGATTTTATCGTAGGATTTCAGGTTCAAATCTTGTTGTGATCATGCAGTCTGGTCACCTGTTCTCCTTTCATTCAAAAACCTTTAATGACATCATTAGGAGGTATTCAACATATGAAAATGATATTTACACCATTGTTCAAGAACTCAAGAAATGGAAACACTATGTTCTTGGAAACGAAACGGTTGTTCATACCGACCATAACCCCATATAGTTTGATTCATCCCAGTCCAAGCTACACACAACTTGACAAATCAGGCAGATTAATTACCTGCAACAATTCCAATTGGTAATTAAGTATTGGAAATGCAAATCCAACGCCGAAGTTGATTTTCTAAGTCGACCACCCATTACTCTTCTTCTTATAGTTATGAGTATGCACGAATATGACACCACCACTTGGCATCATTTGTATCAAGTAAGCAACAAATTTTCATCATTCTATCGACATCTTTAGAATGACAAGTTGTCTACCATCGACTATTTCCTAAAAGGCACCTTGCTAGACAAGCTCATATATATTTGTGTACCGATGGAAGCTCATTTGGGATGCACACTATAACAAGACTATAGGAAAATTTGGAGTGGATAAGACCCTCGTCATTCTTCATAATTATTTTTACTATCCTACACTTAAATATGATGTCGACAAGTACATCTAATCATGTGTGGTTTGTGCCAATGCTAAACCTCCTAAAAGATGATAAGGATTATATACACCCTTTCCAGTTCCTACTCAACCTTGGGAATCTATTTCTATGGATTACTTGACTAGATACCCTCTCGCTAAGCATCAACATGACACGATTTTGGTCATAGTGGATAGATTTTCCAAGATGACCATAATCATTCCTTTAAAGAAGACGATGAAAATGGAACTTGTCGCTCATATCTTCTTTGAAAATGTTTGGAATTATTTTCTCTTACCGACAATTATTGTTTCTGAAAGAGATGCCATATTTGTCAGCATTTTTTGGAAAACCATTTGGAATAAACTCGACATGCAACTTTCTTTGTCGAAAACATTCTCCCCTTAGACAGATGGATAGAAGGAAGTTGTGAATCACTTGGTTATACAACTGATTCGCATGTATAACCAGAAGCATCGCCGAACATGGGATGAAATTATCCCATACATTCAACACAGTTACAATCATTCTTAGCACAACTCTACAAGAAAGAGTCTATTTGAAAGCTGTTATGGATTTCAACCCTCAGAGCCTATTAACTTGATCAGTCCTTTGACACAATTGGACGACACTGATCCTGGACAACAAGAAGTTGAGAAATCACTCAAGTTTAGGGATCATATTTGTGACATTAATAACAATCGAAGGGGATGTTACCGCGAGCTAATGTGAAAGCTAAGTACTAAAATGATAAATATTATATTTCTCATTCCTTCCAAGTTGGGGATTAGGCCTGGCTACAACTAAAGAAAGACCAGTTCATTGGTACATCCAAAATATAAAGGATTTGAGTTATGGTCCATACACTATTCTTGAGAAGATTAGAGAAAACACTTTCAAGCTCAATATTTCTTCATACCAAGGGCTGCATCCAATCTTTAATGTTGATATACTTCAACGATATCATGCACCATTGCTATAACAAACAAACTTGTAAATAGAATAACTTAAAGACATACATCCACACATTCAATATCCTCTTCATTGTGACACAATCATGGGATAAAGAGTACACCATACAAGGATGCAATCAATTCCCTTGTTTCAGGTAGCTAAAGAAGGACAGATCCCCACCCAAGGAAAGTGGTATTCTACTGATGATCTGACTAGGAAATTTCATCATCTTCCTAAGAAAGAAATGGGAACCATTGCTTCCTAAGGATAGAGGAATGATCCATCCATCCTAGTCCTATTCAACTTCTCAAATCACTTGTTGAAGACAACGAACATTAATTACTAGAACTGAAAACACCATAACTCGTCAAAGACCGATGACTCCAACATGATTTGATGACACTGACTAATGCATCCATCATATTCGGACATAGCGTAACTCATCGAGGCTGATGACACCAACATGCTTCGTCAACACTGACCACGTCATACTGACTCCAAAATATTGTTTATCTGTCTACCCATTTATTGTGATAGTTACGATTCTATAATTGTTATAAATTCTCATGTAAATGAGCGTAATAGGCAAGAACCCAAGCATTCTAGCACACTCTATATAAACCTGTACATTAATGATTAATAGAGTGAGTGATGCTTGTAACAAAGTACATATAGAAGTAATAAAATAACTTTGTTTTGAATTCTTGCATTTTGTATGTAAACATATTCTTATTTCCTGATTGCTTTGGTTTGTTGAAATATTCTAAGTTGTTATTGCCATAACATAACTCGACTCGTTCAATCGAACTTGGTGTCCCCCATCAAAAACTTGAGCAACATGGATCATGTAAGAATGCACCCATGCAAGCATGCACCCTTACTTGATGAGAATATTCCCTACCTAAGTGGTCTTCACTTAATCAAAGTAATTTTGGGGTGAATTTGAGTTACCTTCAATAAGTTGGAGTGATTTGGGGGAGTTCGAGCTATCTTCAATCACTTAGAGGAATTTTGAGTCTAATTCAATTTATCCTCAAGTGATAAAAGTAATTTGGATAAATTTGAGTTGTCTTAAATTCATGGGATTGGTTTTAGGCTAATTTGAGTCAATAGGTAAAATTTGAGTTGTCTCTAATGCATGGGAGTAATTTTGGGGAGGTTTAAGTCAACATTAGTAAATTCAAGTTATCCCCAATTGCTAGGAGTGGGTTTTCCATTGGATTTGATTTAGTCTAAGTGGGTTTGAGTTTCTCTTTGTAGAACTTGAATAGTTCAGTCAGTTGCCTAAAGAATCTCTCACCGATTTGGAGTTACTCCTCTGTAGTCTTGAGTAAGTCTCTTAGAGAGAATTTGAATTGGTATTGAGAAATTTGAATTTAGTTTGATTCATTCATTCTTCAATTATAATTATTTTTTCCTTGAATTCAAATTCCAGAGAGAGGATTTGAATGGTATTCTTACACATTGTGGCAAAGCTTTGTGTTTTAGGAGAGGGGGACAATCCTGTGAATAAACTCTATCTATTTCACTTTGTCTTGTAGGATAGGGGGGAAATCCTATGTAAGAGATCCTATTTGGTAGTTTTTCCTTGCAAGGGAGGGGGAAAAACCTAAGCAACATAAACTATTATTGTTCTTTTTCTTGAAGGAGAGGGGGACAATCCTGAGTATGAGAAACTATTGTTGCACTTTCTATTGCAAGAGAGGGGGACAATCTTGAGAAAGATAATCTATTGTTGTGCTTTGTAGTACAGGAGAGGAGGATGATCCTAACAAATATAAAATATTGGTTTCTCTTTGTCGTGTAGGATAGTGGAACAATCCTTGCAAGATAATTCTTGTTTCTACAATTGGTCTTACATGACATGGGGGCAATCCTATGAAGGAGGCCATATTTGTTGTAGATTTATCTTTCAAAAGAGGGGGACAATATTGAGTATTATCCTTAGAAGATCAAACTTGAGGGAGATTTCCTTAACATGTGGATCCAAGACCTCATCTTGGGAGTGACATGCTCAATTAGTTTGGCTTGACAGTGTTTAAGGCTAGGAGGAATGTTGTCGTGTTGATGCAAGTTGCACCATAAGCACAGATAAGTATTCTTGACTATTTTTTGTTATGTTAATGTTGTACGATGTTCCCGTGGAGGATTAGCTATCTTATTATTTATGTTCTAATTCAATTTCATGTATGGATGTTCGAGATCATATCTTCCATGGGGTTCAAATGGTTTTGATTTAATGCAGAAAAATATGATATAAAGTAGTGTATTAATTCTCTCTTTTGTGGCAGTGTAGAATATTGATTTACTTGTTGTTTTAGAATATAATAATTCATGAATTAGGACAGCTAGTAAGACTAGTTTTTAGACAGACCATATGATCATGTATGGTTGTTCTAGATCATATATTACATGGGTTTTATGACTGATAATAAATGTTATATATATGACGAATTATTGTATTATAGTTTAGCTTAAGTAAGTGTCATAATTCTTTCTTACTTATATATTAGAAGTTGAATTCTATTAGCATTATAGAGATGAATTTAATGATTTGGTTAGATGGAGATGAGTCGTTTCCCTTAGATGTGATGATGAAATAAATTTACTTGTGAAAATAATTATTATATTTATTGTATTCATATGTCATCACATTGCACACATGTACGTTGGAATATAGTATTGCATTGGAAGGGATATCTTCATTAATGACTGATTGTTTTCAATTAATTGGTTTGTTGGCATGTTAGCCTAACCCTAAATAACATTATTCGGTTGTGATTAACTTAAAATCAACTCTTTCCCCTTGTTATTATTTTGGTGTATCCAACCCCAGTGGCGTGATTAGCATCAGGTACATTACACAAGAGAAGCAACACTAGAAGCAAAAATGGAAGCAAAATAAGAAGTAACAATGGAATGAAAATAAGAAGAAATATTGGAATCCTAAATGGAAGCCTTGGCCAGTGCTAAAACAGGTGCCAAAGTCAGCGCAAAACTCGATGTTCAATCATTTTGGCACTAAAGTCAATGCTACAGTTGGTGCAAAAGTCTACACGATTCAAAAATGTAGGATAGAAATGGATTTATCTCCAAGAGTTGATCACAAACTAGAGAATAAAATATACTAAAATTTGGCGCTAATCATGGTGCTACGGTTGTTGGAATATATTAAACCCACTCACAACTTAGGATAAAATAATTAATCATTATTTGATTAATTATTCACCCACTAGCTTAATTAGGTGGCACCTTAAAGTCAATGCATGCCATCTATATCCTAGGAATGAGTTATTTTTGATTCTGGGTTCATCTAGAATTAGTATGCAAGACCTTATAGCAGATTCTTCTTTTTTCTACTTTTTCTGCTTTTTCTGCTTTTTCCTGCTTTTTCCTGCTTTTCTATGGATAAGATAAAAGCTAGTCAACTAGGAAACTGGGAGCTTTTGTTTCCAACCCATCCTCCATTATTTTTTCTCCATTTTCTAGGATTAGCATGTTATTTCCATCTCCTTGACAACTCACTCATGCTTTTTCCAACTCGTGAGGTCCTTGATAGATTTAGCAAGTGCTTTATCCACCTATGGGGGTTTGCTATATTTTTGTAAGTCAGCCTTTTTGAGCTTTATGAGTTGTTTCCATACAATTCGACTTCCCCATGAGGGATGTACTATTTATGTACTCTATTATTCATAATTATTCAATGGAAGGATACACACCAATATTCATCTCTTCATTCATGTGATTCAGTCTCGTTTCTTCTCTCTTATTTTCCTGTGTATGCTTGTGAGAATTCTTAGTAGCAAGATCTATTTCCTGTGCTTCCTTTTAGCATCATTGCACATAGAATTGATCTATTATTTATACATGGTATCAGAGCTACAAGGTTGATCAAGTTCTACAAAGTTGAGGAGCGCTTCCAGTCTCCTATCCCTCTTTGAAGAAGAGCTTGTCTAGCTTACAAGATTTTCGCCTAGTTTGTTTTGCAGGTTGCAGAGAGTATCTCTTAGAGCATATCAACAACTTCAATATGGATTCAAAAGTTCCTCTACTATCTCCTTTCAACTATGCTGATTGGAAGCCAAAGATGAGTGCATACTTGAAGAGGCAATGTCTCTTTGATGTCTCCATTGGTGCATTGAGTGAACCTGAGTCTTATGAAGAGAAGATTGATTGGCTAAATAATTGTGATAGAGCTTATGGAATTATCTGTTTGGGAATTTCTCCAAATATATATCATCTCATAGATTTTGTTG
>LPNX010829148.1:171320-251375 GCA_001517045.1 Pseudotsuga menziesii | reverse complement strand
TTCCTGTGTATGCTTGTGAGAATTCTTAGTAGCAAGATCTATTTCCTGTGCTTCTTTTTAGCATCATTGCACATAGCATTGATCTATTATTTCTACAACGGTCTTATTTTGTTGTAGTGTCATGATTTCCAATTAAAATATAGTTTTATAATCCACGATCCCAGTCAATAAAACCAACTTCAAATAATTTAGAGCTACCAATTTAGTCTTGGATAACAACAACAAAATTACTACTGTATTCAAACCTATTCTTCCTAGACTAAGATTATAGATTTATCACTCTATTATAACAACAATTATAGGAACCTTAGGGGGGTGTTCCTCCCCTTCGTTAATTATGTGGGGCGATTCTAGAGTGCTTCCTACTGGAGGGTGCTTGGTCTCTAGTTAAATCCCTAGTTGTCAAATGATGATGTCCAGTTTGGGGTCCACAAACTTTATTTCCAAACTCATTCGCTTTAATGATGTTAATTTATCTTTCCATTCTATAATTTGCTTGTCCCTATCCTCCATTGAAATGCCTAACAATGACTTAATGGTCCAATAGAGGTAGAGTGCCTTATGGTACAAATCCATCCAAGATCTGGTATCCCTAGGGACTACAATCCATTTAGCTAAGGCCTCGAACTCCCTTCCTTCTCCCTAGGCTAAGGATCGTGCTTGAATTATCGTCTTTGCTTATCCTATCTCCCATTTGATTGGAAGCATAATATGCTTATAGTAAAAACATGACACTACCATGGACTTATATAATTCCTTGGATGGGATAGGCTCTTTGGCTGCTACCTTCCCTTTTGTTTTTTTCCTCTTCCTATCAATGGATCTTCCTCTCATCCTGTGATACTTTTGTCCTCATAGCCCAGCTGAATGATACACCTTCAAACTATAGATTTCTAATGCTCACAACACATAACCAGGTCGAGATGCAGAGAAGAGGGTCAAGTTTTTTTATTTCCCCTACCACCTTCACTGATAATTGTTTGTGATATGGGGTGTCATTATGGACACCTCCATCGCATAGTGAAAACCCTCATCTCCATAGGTGCGAGTGTCCTTCATATTTCTCAACCCTCGCTTAGATGTGATGTCCTTGTTCATTTTATTGATTGAATTGTCTAGAATGTGTGCACCCCGCATGTATAGTCCCCAATCGTGTTTCCATATGTTGGCTAGGGCCATGATCCCACTCTCCCATCCCTTTTCCAGCTTGTGGCCACCTACGCATTCAGCACAAGGAGAGATTATATAATAAATTTAATAAAAGCTTATTTTGGTTTTTTCCAATTATAAGTTATCAATATCTTTCTATTGGTGTTTAACAAAAACAAATCTTGTTATTTGGTTGAGTGTGATCACAAGTCTAGCATTCATAGATCCTTACATGTTTTGGCTCCAACAAATACATATTGTTTTGTTTTCATTCTAAAGTGTTAGATATAGAATTAGTTATAACCTTAATTGAAAAATCATAAATAATGTTATCTAATTTTATAACTATTTTATTCTTATTAAATAATGTTGTTTTAATAAATAATTATATAACTTTTTATTTCCTCACTTTTTCTTACCAATTTACCTCGTAAGTACACTAATCATAAGATGAAAAGTTGATATGAAGCTAAAATTGCTATATTTCCTTTATTCTTGAAAAAAGATCAATATTTCTCACCAATTTACCTTGTAAGTACACTAATCTTAAGATGAAAAGTTGATATTAAGCTAAAATTGCTATCTTTCCTTTATTCTTGAAAAAAGATCAATATTTCTTACCAATTTACCTCGTAAGTACACTAATCTTAAGATGATATGAAGCTAAAATTGCTATCTTTCCTTTATTCTTGTAAAAAGATCAATATAATTGTGGTTGGATTATTTTTCTCATCATTTCATGGCCACAAACATTACTATGTCTGTCACATACCCCAATTTTGTAAAATAATGATAATTGTTTTAATTTGATTTCCTAAGACATAATGTTAAATTTAATGCTAAGTGGGAACTGATGACTCAGCAGAGTCAAAGAAGTGGAATGCCAAATTCTGAATATTTTATTATTAATAAATAAAAGTGGAGACAACAGCATGGGAGAGATGTTAATAAGAGGTTACTGGTCAAACTGGTGGAAGGAACTAGGTGGAGGGCAAAAGACAAGTGGCAGCATCCTCAAACACTTCCTATGTTGCAAGTGGCAACTTCCCTACATTTGGGGTCATGATCCCCCAAGAAAGTGGGATCAGAGCAGGTGGCTCAATAAATGACAACTAACCCAAAAAGACCTAGGCAATCTTTTAAAAGTACCCAATGAATAGAGCTGAGGTTGCTCAGATATTTTCCAGAGAAGTATCATTCAGGAGGAATGCTATTCAGGAAATTCATTGGGAAAAAAGGGAAAAACAGTAAGGAAAGTGTGTTGAGGGAAAAAGGGAAAAACAGTAAGGAACTAGGTGGAGGGAAAAAGACAAGTGGTAGCATCCTCAAACACTTCCTATGTTGCAGGTGGCAACTTCCCTACATTTGGGGTCATGATCCCCCAAGAAAGTGGGATCAGAGCAGGTGGCTCAATAAATGACAACTAACCCAAAAAGACCTAGGCAATCTTTTAAAAGTACCCAATGAATAGAGCTGAGGTTGCTCAGATATTTTCCAGAGAAGTATCATTCAGGAGGAATGCTATTCAGGAAATTCATTGGGGAAAAAGGGGAAAACAGTAAGGAAAGTGTGTTGAGGGAAAAAGGGAAAAATAGTAAGGAACTAGGTGGAGGGAAAAAGACAAGTGGCAGCATCCTCAAACACTTCCTATGTTGCAGGTGGCAACTTCCCTACATTTGGGGTCATGATCCCCCAAGAAAGTGGGATCAGAGCAGGTGGCTCAATAAATGACAAGTAACCCAAAAAGACCTAGGCAATCTTTTAAAAGTACCCAATGAATAGAGCTAAGGTTGCTCAGATATTTTCCAGAGAAGTATCATTCAGGAGGAATGCTATTCAGGAAATTCATTGGGGAAAAAGGGAAAAACAGTAAGGAAAGTGTGTTGAGAGAAAGTCTGCAGTAACTTGGTCTGTTACAGCCTGTTAGCTGGGAGAACTTACTGATAAGTTCAGAATTGGTACTGAGTCTGAAGACTGGTATTTGACTATTACTGCACCTAGTTCCAGCCAGGGAGACCAGAGCAAGCTCGAGGGTCCTGAGGAGTCGTTGTTTGAGCGCTCTCCAGGAGTTGGTAGGGAGGAACGGCCTCCTATTGCTGTTGTTGTCCAAGCTCAAGAACAAGTTCTGCCCTCTAACAGTCTGTGTTTTAATAACTGAGTATGATTGAATGTTATGTTTGTTGATTATGATACAAAGATTTAGATGGCTTAGTGATGTAGTTTCTCTAGTTTGTCAGTAATAGAATTCTTTTAATGAGAAATAAAAACCCACTGTGCTTTTCCTCATTTGGAGTTACCAGACCGTACTCCAGCACAGGGGTGAGATTATAAATAAAGATGATATGATAAAAATATAAAAATAGAATGTAAATGGAATTACAGAGTATTTTCTTTGTGTGTGTTTTTTTTTAAGAAATATCTTTTGTAACAGGAGTAGTATTAACTTGTATGGAAAACTGTCAAGTCTTTTAGAAACAGAGAAATAAATTGTATTGTTTATTGATAGTAGTATGTCTAAATAGAAAAAACAGTCCTTGATACTATAGTTACTTCCTTATTGCTATTTGCATAGCAAAGAAGAGTATAATAGTCCACTAAAGTAGGGTTAAGTTAGAAAAAGATGTTTTACAGTTTACTTACTTACAGATTAAACTACTGCAAGTATAATATTCAAATTGAAGGAAGATTAGCTAGAATCTCTATTTATTTCTACAGGTACTTAGTTAATAACAGAATTTACTTTTCGGAAGTAATATATATTCTTTATTCATTTCTGTTCCACTTAGTTAAGCTTAAACAAAACATACAACTGCTAACTTATACTATTAAGATGTTAATAGTGTAGAACTTAGTTAGTTCTATTACATTCATTATATTGTAGTTTAAACCAGATAGTATGGGATACAGAGAATATGTCTACAAAGTATTTATTACGGTAAGTATAATAATATAGTAATAAGTTATGAAGTTTATTTACGATTATGAATAAAATAAGGGTAACAATTCTATAATAATAATTACAATTCTTTTAAATAAACTAAATGAAGTAAATGTAATAACAGAAGCCATAGTACTTACAGGTAAGACAACAGTCTTTTAATATACTCTTTCTATCATTTATGTTGCATGGACTAAGCATGCAGATTATATACCAACTATAGAAACAATAATAATATAGTGTTCTATTTAATTTTAGTAACATGAAATAAATTCTAAATTCGATACTTAAAAAGAAAAAGAAGTAACTGTTAGTTACTTAAGCATTTCATAAGAAACATGAATCGTTTTATTTTATTCTTTTAATAAAATAATATAATAGCATTGACTGTTTCTATAAAAAAAACAGGTTATAAGAGTAATGTACAGTAAACCCTAATGATATTTAAGAAAATTATTATGGAATAAAAGTCAAGTATATTAACGCACTGTCATTAATTCAACAGAGTGACAGAATGCTCAACTTAACGAGCTTAAGCAAAAAATTTACACAACCTAACTACAACCTCATAATTTACAGAGGTAAATTATAAATGAAAGACAAATGCTGTAAACATTTTCTTACTGACGAGATTCAAATATTATGATAAACATATCAATTTCAGTGCTGTAACATAAACAAGAAATATAGAAAAGAAAAACAGTATTAATAACTTATATGATGGACTTAGGGTGAAAACCCTATAAGTTCAAAATTACAACAGAAGTAGAATTCATGGGTTGTAACCCTTTTTCAAGTCAGGCTCACGGCCTCATGTATTACATAGTCAAGTTAAACAAAAAGTCGAATGGCTCTTCAAAGCCCTCGACCCCTTCAAGCATTGAGAGTATCTTTGTTTCTTTTCACTTCTTACGCAGCACGTGAATACAAACAAGAAATTAACTTATTAAGCATGGCCAAAGCCTGGGCACCCTTGCACGACGCAAGGGGCTCTTCAACTACCACAAGTATTAAACAAACTATCAGGGCAAACTAAAGTCGCAAGGGTTACAGGCCTCAACGCGCCAACCCTCAAAAGTCCCAAAGGAACCCCACAAAGAGAAAGTGCCATGGTTTAACCAGGCTTACCGGGGACTTGTAGTCGCTGCAACTACTTTGTACCAGAAGCCGCGCAGAAGGAAGGCCAAGACCTGTATCCAACAAAGAAAACCACAATATTAAAATGTGTAAGTGGAAAATTTATCTTATAACTAAAAACAAACAGTAAAATGAAAAAGAATTGCAGTATTCTTCTACTTGATCTTTTTATGGAGGCACGACCACCAGCAACAGCAAGACAACCACCAACGTGACGAGGTAACCCTACTGCAGGAAGGGTGAAGAAGATTAACACACAAAAACACTCAAATGCAATGCAGCAGTACAAGACTTCAATCCTCACTAAGGGAGGAGGTTATCTCAGTCAAGGGTTCGGGTTCAAGATAGCATGACAGAGAAAAACCTGCGGGAAGAACAACCGACGGATGACCAACAGCAACACATGGGATAGGACAAGCCACAAGAAGATAACGGGCTGGAGGTTAACGTTGTAGAGGAGAGGTGCTGCAAGGGTGCACCAGCACCTTCGCAGAGCGACAGGAGCCGAAGGAGAAGGAAGGAATAGTGAGTTAGGGTTTGACTACGTCCCTTTTAACCACGTGATGCATGGCCAGGATAATGCCACGTTACCAATAAATATATTTGCTTGCGGTGGGTGAATTCATATAGTTCAGAGGACGTTCCACCCAGAAATGATTCCAATCATTTTATGCATCGAGTTACTCTTAGCCTTATTGCAAAGTCAGCTTATCATTCCTACGCTGCATGTAAGAACATAAAAATCATCACATTAAACACTCAAACCTTACAATCATTAAAGTCGTGGAGACCATTACGACCAACGCTTTGCAAATTATGGTATTCTTATAACTTGACAAGTTTAAACCTACGATTGTTATGGCAAGGTTATGATTATAACCTTTCTTTCTAGGTAAGTAATAGTAACCATAGCTTACAAATGTTGGAAAAGAAACATATCCTCTATAAAGTTTATAGAACTATAAAAATAAAGAATAAGCTTTATTTTGATCATGATCATGGTTGAGTTTTTAGGCCTCTTATTCCACCTTATACCTTGTCTTATGCGTTATGAAATATTAAATTCAATCAACTTTTGGCTTAACATAAAAATATATTGGAAGATTATAAAGGAGGATATTAGAGTAAAAATTATGACATTAGTTCTATTGTTCATAGTAACCTTAATGGCTTATCTATTTTTGGTTAAAATAGTAACTTTAGGTAAAAAGATACAAAAGAAAGTAGTAACTACTATGTGATATCAGCTTTTGCTTAAGGTAATAACCTTAACTTTAATTGATGACTTGGCAAGGTTAGGCCACATTTTTATTTATCTAAAAGTTTCACCATAATAAAATAGATAGGTCATATAACGATTTAAGAGATGCATTCTTTTATGAATTATAGTCCCTTAAGGACTTGTCCCGTTTATAAACATAAAGGGGATAGGATAAAACCTGTTTCAGTAATATATATATTACTAAAGATAAGCTCCAGTTATGCTTGAAAACAGTTCATAAGTGAATAAAAACTCTATGCATCAACATTAGTATAGTTTTCTTAAAAAGCAGCTCGAAGTAAAGTTGTAAACTCATTTAAACTTCAGTATTACATAAACCCCTTATCAGTTTACATTTACTATGTAACGTAATTGTATACAAATGAAATCATACCATAGATTTTATAACTCTGCTACTCTTACTCTGTTGTAAAGAATCAGTAAGACATTTTTATACATCACAACTATGATAGCTATGGAATAATTCCGTAATCATCAAGAACCATGGATTTACTTCTTCTAGAAAGAAGGGCAGTTAATAAATGTACCTTAACATGCGTTGGGAATTGCTTAGCATTTATTTTTTTACTGAGCTTTTCTTTTGCGACGAACTTGTATTTTAAATACTTTAGAATTGCGACAAGCAGCACCAAAACCTTTTACCTGTAGTCTGTAAGAACAGGAAAACTTTCTGCATTAGCTCGGAAGCTAAGTAAGCCCAGTTTTGCATGACAGTCTCACCTTGTGGTCGCAAAAAGAAATATAATCAGTAAACTGAAAAGAACTGCTCTATCGCTAAACATAACCAACAGATAATTCAAATAATGAATTTGGTAACATATAACTAATTTAATAATTAGTTTACTGTAATTATGATAATTATATGTTTTTAAAATTTTTAAATTTTTCAGAAAATTTGGGGTTTTGACAATGTCTATTATTTTAGGTAAGTCAACATCGTTCCTTTTTCCATTCTAGTCAACCCAACAATTCTAGAATCTTCAAGGAAAATCCTTGTAATTAAGTAGATGCTAAATAATTATTTGTGTTCTTTGGAAAATGATAGTTTATTAAGTATAAATTGTTATTATTAGTTTTTTTTTTACTCTTATAAATGGTTATTATTATATTTTTTAATTGTATAAATTGTTATTATATTTTTTAATTGTGTAAATGGTATAAATTTTTATTATTGATGATGGCAATGACAATGATGATAATGATGATTAACGTCTAGTGAGACCAACTTTGATTTAACGTACCTTAAGAAGGATGATACTTGGTTTACTTTAAAATCTTGTTCGTGTGCTCAAAAGACTTGCCAATAAGCTTTCCAAGCTCACTATAGTTTTGATAAGTTAGGAAGTTATAAAGGTTTGTATTGTAACAAATACTATGAAACTCAGATCTAATGTGAGTGTAAGCAAGACACTCTAAGAGAAACTGATTTTCATCCTCGACACTCATAGACTCACACAAATGGAAAACCCTTTCCGTCCATGGAGTTTTAGGAATAGACCAACGCCTTGTTTCGTTATGGAGTTCATGAGAGTTCGTTCTAATTTTGGATATATTAATTTTCTTTTGTGAGCTACTTACTACCGAGAGATACTTATGATCTTCTAAGTTAAGATTAATGACCTCCTTATAGTATCTTAATTTTCTTGTAACCGCTAAATTTTCCTCACACTATAATTTCTTTTTAAACTTAGAAGTAATAATATTTTTGACATTATCAATGTTATGCAAAATGTCGTTTTCATCAATGCCCCAATGGTTTAACCAAGCCATGGTATCTTTACGCCAACACCGCTTGAGGCGTAGTTGGTTTTGACTTGAGTTTAAAACAATTTTAGGAAGTCTCCCGTTTCCCATGTTATTTATCTTATGCTTGTACATCAGGTACTTAGTCATAACCTTTCTCTCGATGGGGGAAAGACCCACTTCTATGAGGAGAATAGGATAAGGCGTATTGTTTTTAATTTTGAGGTTATAAGTTATATACCACTTATGGATCTGCTCAATCTTCCTACAAGTTTTTCTAGAAATGTTGCATCCCCATACTTCACAACCATACAAGATAACATGGATGACAAGAGTTTCAAAGAGGAACTTCTTTTTATCTCACGACTAGATTGAATGATTTAGAGTTATTTTCAAGACCAAAATAAGTTTTCCACCCTCCATTAATCATTTTCTCAATGTTATGAATATCAATTCCGAGATACTTGAAAGAAGTCACTTCCTCTAGATTTCTATTATCATAAATAAAATTTGCATAGGTGTCTTTCTTAGATTTTATAATCATGATTTTTGTCTTGTCAGTGTTAAGAGTCATATCATCAACATAAAGTAGGAGGATGGTAACTATCCACCCCTCATTATTCTTAAACTTGTCAAGGGCTTTTTTGTTTAACTTTATTGTTGCAACTGTCAACTCAAAAAAAAACCTTAAACTCTTCTAACCTATTCTAAGCATTGTATCAAAAGATTTTCTAAAATACACAAAACAACAAAATAAATCACACTTATTATACTTTTAACAATTTCTTATTAAAAACAAATATATTTAATTTTCAAAATTTACAAAAATATAAAATAATATATACAATAAGATAATTAGATTAAAATAGTCATTAGCATTTAAGGAAGTTAAGTAATCATAAATAACCTCTTCTATTTAAAAAATAAAAGTTTACCAATTGTATTTGGCTTCCATTTATCCCTTCGATTATCTCATTCTCATCGTCATTCAGGTTGGTGGCAACATTTCATTCAATCATTGATGCCAAAATTCTCAATCACTGAGGTTGGTGGAAACATTTCATTAAATCATTGATTCAAGCGGTTCCTACCAACTGTTTCTGCTTAGAAGTGTCCATTCCATTTCCGCCAACTTTCAGTCATAAGCCCCGATGGAACATGAACAATATTTAATACGCAGTACGATCCAATCCCATTTCCATATATGTTAGTTGGGTGGTAAGCAGTAGTTGTTGTTGTTGTGAGAATTCGTGATTTGATTGCTTCGACAGTCAAGGAACCCGTGGCCCACCGTGTCTGTAAACGGAGTGAGCTAGCTGTGGAGCAAAACTCCCTCCATCGGACGGAGGAGGAGCAAAGTCAACGCTAACTTTGCTCTTCCTCCGTCCAATGAAGGAGGATTGAGGGAGGATTGCTCCACAGCTAGCTTACTCCGTCTGTAAACTAGATGAGAGTCAGAGAGCTTTAAAAGAAAGCTTTAATGATATGACTATTATATAAAACTATATCTACATTTAATTTTTTAATACATTTATTTTGAAATTTCATTAAAAAAATAAAGAAATCTAAACCATATTATTAGTTTAATTTATTTTATTTTATTTTATTATTTAAATAAATATTATATTCATAAAACATTGTGTTAGAGTGCAAAATTTTTTTAATTATTTAAACAAATATTATATTCATAAAACATTGTGTTAGAGTGCAAAATTTATAATAATTTTGAAAGTTAGTTTAATTGGTTGACATTATTGTGGCTCATATGATGTTGTGAGTACTCTACAAGTTTTATATGTTTTCCTTTAATAAGATATATTGAATACCATGCATGATAAGGGGAACACCTTGTTTCTCCAAAAATTATTTTATATTAGAAAAAGATTAATATTTATAATTGAATTTATTATATTTTTTTTATATAAACATCGATATATACTATTTTAATAAATTAAATAACTAATTTGAATTTGTTTTTAGTATATACAACTTTAAGAAACTAACGGAACTGCTAGAAAACATTGCAAAGCAACTTTTTCTAATTCTTTGATTACTATTGAACTTTGTTAATTGTATCAAACCAATCAATTTTTATGGTAATGAATAATTCATTTTCTCTCTTTAAAAAGTTAAGAACTATTGACTAAAGAATATACTATAACTTCTCATATCATAATTAGTATAAACTATAGCTTCTCATAATCAAAAGTAAAACGAACGTGACCACTCGACATAATTGACAAAACATAAAAGAAGGCGACCCTCGATTCCTCTTACCTTGGGGATATTTATAGCTGCCCCATATTATATTATATTATATTATATTTAGGGATATTTATAGGTGCCCCATATTTATGCATTTATTTATTTAATTTTCTCTATTTTATTGATTAATTTGTGATTTTTTTCTCTCTAAAAGGTTAAGTTAGTAGTTAGCTCTACCTCATTGCCAGAATTGTTTTTGTTTATATGTTTGGTTTTAATTTACACCTTGCTATTTAGTTTACAGAAGTAATATTAATAATTATTCTTCAAGAACCTCTAACACATAGATTGATTGGTTAATGTAAATAAATAAATTAATATAATATCTAAATATTCAAATAAATTAATGTAATATTCAAGAGGAACATTTCGATGTCACAGAAAGGCATGCCATTTTCATGGCGGAGAGGCATGCCATTTCCATGGCGGTTTTCCATTTTTATCTTTGGTTTTCAATGTCATGAAACCTCACAAGAAGAAGAGGACATATCATGCTATATCATATGAAGATTTAGAAAGAAGTCTTTGACTATTGTTATAACTCCACAAATTCTGAGCAAAAATGTCTTAATTCAATATTACTATTTTTTTATTTTCCAAACAACATTTCTATTTGCTAATAACTTTTTTATTTTTTATATTTTACATATATCATTAAAATCATTCTATATATTCAAAAAACATTTTTATTAGCCAATGACTCTTTTGATCTAACTACCTACAAAAACTAAAACAACTAATTAAATCTAAAATAATAAAAATAACTAATTTTACAAAAATAATTACATAATTCCAATACTCCTCTTAGTTGATTTCTTTAACATCTATCACACTTACTTTCTGGTAATGAAAACAAAAACATCTTTTTTTAATGGATTTATCAATATATCAATCAATTTTTATTTTTTCAAATACAAATTTCTAAATATATATCACCATTATTTACAAGTTCTAAATGAAAACAAAAACATCTTTTTTTAATGGATTTATTAATATATCAATCAATTTTTTTTTTTTCAAATACAAGTTTCTAAATATATATCACCATTATTTACAAGCTCTAATATCTATATGTTTCAAGTACAAGTTTCTAAATACGTATCACCATTGTTTACAAGCTCTAATAAAATGGTATATAATATTTATATGTTTTTTCTCACTGAGAAATGAATACTATCCATAACCGTCTAAACTACTAAAAGACAACTAAGTAGATTTACCGTCTAAACTACTAATAGACAACTAAGTAAATTTGAGAGAGTTATAACTAGATTTGTGGAGAGTAATTACATAATTCCAATTATGGTCCATTAATGATTTTGTATGCAAAGGGTCTACGACAATACTTAATGCAAGTTTATCATGCCAAGAACAATGTAGCCCTTACCTTCCTTCGCTATGGGGAATAAATATAGGGGCCTTTAAGTCATGATGTGATGCTAGAACATTGGTTGTGTGCTCATGGGGTTGAGTCAATCCGACTAGTACTGGTGTTGCTACCAAGGACTGGGTTTAATCTTCTTAGGATTTGCACATGGACCAAAAGTGAGTGCAGCTGTAGCGCAGTCCTGGTGATGCAAGAATGGCTAAAATCCCCTTGTTGCGCACATGGTATTTTATTAAGTTGGAGTAAATCCCACTGCACATTAATGCATAAGTACTTGAATTGAAATAAAATTCAAATTTCTCATCCTACTTTGCACTGTAATTGGACCTTGGGTAAGATTTGATTGGATTTCAGATACGATTCAGTACATTCTGACATTGGACGTCAAAAGGGCTTAGGATGTGCTTGCACCTTATTTTGAAGCGAGGTCCTAATAATTACACTCAAGCCTGCTCTAGAGCGCGCTCAGAGTATGTTTTTTGGCAGTGATAGTTTCTTGATAAACCTCTTTCCCTTTATCTTGATCTCATGGACCCTATTGTAGGGATTTCACTACAAGCTATTATCCTAGGTTGGCATTTCCCTCGCAAGCATTCCTTTTTGCGCAACAATATTCATGCAAGATTTGCATGCCATTCATACACATGTGGATAATTGAATGAAACACACAATCAATACTAAGCAGATTGAGTACTGAGATCGAAATTTTTTTTCCAACGTCTTAGTGACATCTTATGCTCTAGTACCAACTTACCAACCTAGCTTGTTTCAATTTGTCCGCGATATATAAGTGTGAAAAGCAAATTTATTGTCTCTTTTAATCTAGAAATGCATGGGGTAGAAAAATTGGAATGCAATTCAGCTATAACTCCTTGATGAGTTCCATTGTAATACGCTAAGAATTAATAATTTATTATTAATTTCTGCTAAGATATTTTATTTTATTATTTTATATATTTTTGACAGAAAGTCAAAAATAAAACAAATGTAATAAATTATTCTTTTATTAATATAAGATACTGAAGGGGATATAAATTAAATAGTTGTTGAAGAGTGTTTGCTGACCCACAAGAGGAAAAGACAAGTGGTTGTAGCTGCTGATTGAGAACTCAAGGTGCGGGAGGCATCTTCCCCAAAATCAGGTCACAAGTCTTTGTTGAGTGCTAAAGAGCAGGAGGCTCATAAATGACCAAGTCCTAGGAAAAACACTATATAATAGTATGTCCATTAACAACAAGGAGGCTAGCATTAGACGGGGACTGAATCTGATAATGCAAGAGATGGCACATTAAGTGGATTTTTCTCTTGTGGTTCAACAAAAAGGATCAGGGGCCCTAGAGTAAGTGATTTGGAAGCTTTAGGAGTTTGTTGGGAGGAAAAACTATTCCATTTCTGTTTTCCCAGCAGTGCTTCCAAGTTCTTTTCCTATTGGTTATTTGTTATAACTAGTTACATTAGGATTTCCATTCTTAACCTGGAATCGCAACTAACTTTTTTAGCAGAAATTTATTATGCATATGAATTAAATAATGATCCATTATGTATCTGATTTAAGTATTGATCCATTATGCACCTAAATACAATATGGTTCTATTATGCATCAATTCAAAAATCATTCTTATTATGTTTTTGAACTAGACCTTCTTTCCTATTAGTACATTCAAACCTGTAAAATCCAAATTTGATTATTTATGTATCTCGGACCGGGTTAATATTCGAGAGCCTTCTTCATAATTATAACATTTAAAAAAAATCCATTTCATAAATCCCATTACAGATCAGGATTGAATGATTCATCAATAGGTAATCTGTATAGAATTATAAAATTTATAATTATGTAGTTCATTGTAATCATAATGTATTTATCCATTCACATAATGATTTGCAAGTTATCACTTCACCAATTAACTTATCATCCTCGACTAAATCGTAGGTATCTTTCTAGAGCTAGGATTGTTTAAACATCTAGTTCCTCTTCCAGTTACAGCAAGGAGTTATTTTCCCTACTTTTTAGAAAACAAATCGAATCTACATGATACACATACCCTTAAGAAATCTACAATCGAATTCACAGTTATTTATCACTAAATATTCTCAAATCTAATTAAAAGATCATGTTTGGACAACCTAAACATACAAGTATTACACCCAAGAAAACCATTATAATCAATGCTACAATTTTCTAATTAAAACACCCATATATCCTCTTAAACAACAAATATTTCCAAAACCAAATCATGACAATAAGACCATCCCAGATGGAAACCGAGTGTCTCTAAACATAAACATTTTGATCTGAAAAGAATTCTCAGCAAGAAATTCTTACAATTACTTCATAACCGCAATTTCAATTGATGAACATAGGACTAAAGATTTCTTCTCACAGATCTCAAAGACCCCATGGGTCGTAGCAAGAATCACAACTATAAACAATATCAAATATTAAAAAAATATGACTCATAACAATGTGGTTGTAAGACCATTCAATGGAATCCACAATCGTTTACATAAAAACTACAAGCTCTTAACCAACAAACATCGAAGTGCGGAAAGACTATTTGTGGAAGCATAATTTCAAAAAGTTGAAAGGCAACCTGTAATCTGCAATACACAATTGTGGAAAGATAAATGCAGAAGGTTAATTTGAAAAAGTTAAAAGGAAACACGCAATCCACAATTGTGGAAGGATAAATGCGGAAGGTTAATTTGAAAAAGTTGAACGGCAGTCCACAATCTACAATCTGTAATTGCAGAAGGTTAATCCGAAAAAGTTGAAAGACAACCCTAATTCGCAATCGGCAATTGTGAAAGGTTAATTCTAAAAAGTTGAAAGGAAACCCACAATTTTTCAATCCACAATTGTGGAAGGATAAATGTGAAAGGTTAATTCAAAAAAATTGAAATGCAACCCACAATCTACAATTGTGGATGGTTAATTCAAAAAATTTGAAAGGTAACCCACAGTACGCAACCCGCAATTACGGAAGGATCATTGTGGAAAGAGAAATTTCAGAAAGATCATTGCAGAAAGATCATTACGAAAAGACTAATAAACATAGAAGTTCAGGACTAAACAAATAAATGAATTGGAGCCTAATTTTCAGAGCCAAGTTCAACGATTGGGGAAAAGTTGAACAAACAAGTTAAAAACAGGTTCAAAGTTTAATAATGCCATGTTACAGTTAATTGAAGAACAAGATAATTTATTACAAAACATCACCTATAGGTTGAAGAACACCTGATGATATTGTTCCCTTAGCAAACATCTACATTGCACAACCGGTCATGTAGCAGTAAAGTATGTTTTAGTAACAGAACAAAAACTATGACAAATGTCTTTAGAAACGTGTGGGGACTTTAATGATGTTTCTATAGATATCTATGTTATATCAAAAAAAATTAATACTAGGATTTTTGAGTTGTGTGATAGAATGGTATCAGAGCATGGTTACAACACTAGGCCTGAACCAGCTCAACACTAAAATTGTTAGTTAAACCAGAAAACTAATTTTATTTTATTTTTGGTTTGATTCTCTTACAAACAGGAAGAGAAGGATAACTTTACTTTTGTAGGAAAAATATGGAAGAAGTAGGGATGTCTGCAGAAGAAAAGTCTAAGCCTAGAAATCCTATAAACAATGAAGAGGGTATTCTAAGGGATGGTGAAATATGGGTAAGCCTTAATGAGAGTCAAACTAATAACCCATATGAATTGCAAATAAATGTTAAATAACTAAGATATGAATTAAAAATAGTTAGGGAGGATAATGGATGAATCCTAAAAGCTTAAGAGGAACTGAAAAATATTTTACTGGCTAAAATACATAATGATGAAAAAGAGAAAAAAAAGAATCTGAACATAATATACCAAAAACTACACCCTACAAATGTAAGGGAAGAAAACTCGAATTTTCTAGTCATGGGGCTGAAACTTCCAGTGCGGAATCAATCAAACACCACACACAAAAACAACAAGATTCGAGTGAAAGTAGTGACGATAATAAGAAGAAAAAGAAGTACACACCATATGAAGAAATATCTTGGGAATTTAAAAAGATTAAACCAACGATGTTTAACGGTGAGATTGAAAAAGGAGAAGAGATGGAATCTTGACTGTCACGGATGAAGAAATACTTCCAAATTTATAATTACTCTGACGAATTGAAAGCTAAAATTGCCATATATAATTTATCTAGAAAAGCATATATATGGTGGCAGGATATAAAGAAAGTAAAAGGAATAAAGGAAATATATGTAACCTAGAAAACTTTTAAAAATCATTTTAAACGAAAATACCTCTCAAAACAGTACTATGAAGAGAAGGCTAAGGAATTTTATGAGCTAAGGCTAGGATCTATGACTATAAAAGAGCTATGTAGTAAATTTTTGATTCTGCTTCGTTACGTACCATATATAATAGATGAAAATCCAAATATACAACACTTTCTCAGTTGTTTTCCTATCATGTTTAAGAAGCAGATTGAGTATGACAATGTGAAGACGCTAGAAGAAGCAATGTGAAAAGAAAATTTATATTATGACCAAAATAAAAATAAAAGAGTAAGTGTACTAAATTGGAGGACTAAAATACAAGATAAATTTGATCCAAGAAAGAAGAATAATAAATTCCACAAAAATACAGGGAATAATTACAAAGGGTATCAGGGAAATAACCAAAAAATCCTGCAGCAAAAGAAAGAGAATGTCCCACTACTTTTCATAAGAATACTGGATAGAGGGAACCCTTAAAATATTGAGAATGTGGCGAGCCACATTATTTTAAAGACTGTCCAATAAAACGGAAAACTTTAATGTTCACTCCATTTTCGAAGTTGTCATAGTTGGAGGCATGGCGAAGAGTATGCCTAGAATCAATGTTGTGTTGGAGAATCGATGAGTGTCTCTAAACATGAGCATTTTGATCTAAAAAGGATTCTCACCAGAAACTCTTACAATTACTTCATAACCACGATTTCAGTTCATGAACATAGGACTAAAGATTTCTTCTCACATATCTCAAAGACCCTATTGGTCGTAGCAAGATCACAACTATAAACCATATCAAATATAAAAAATATGACTCATAACAATGTGGCTGTAAGACCATTCAATGAAATCCACAATCGTTTAAAAACAAATTACAAGTTCTTAACCAACAAACATGTAAGTGCGGAAAGATGGTTTGCAGAAGCCTAATTCGAAAAAGGTGAAAGGAAACCTACTATCTGCAATACGCAATTTTGGAAGGATAAATGCAGAAGGTTAATTTGAAAAGGTTAAAAGGAAACCCGCAATCCATAATTGTGGAAGGATAAATGTGGAAGGTTAATTTGAAAAATTTGAATGGCAACCCACAATCTGCAATCCGTAATTGTGGAAGAATAAATGCAGAAGGTTAATCTGAAAAAGTTGAAATACATCACATAATTCGCAATCGGTGATTCTGGAATGATAAATGTGGAAGGTTAATTCTAAAAAGTTGAAAGGAATCCCACAATATGCAATCCACAATTGTGGAAGGATAAATGTGAAAGGTTAATTCAGAAAAGTTGAAATGCAACCCGTAATCCACAATTGTGAAAGGTTAATTCAAAGAACTTGAATGGTAACTCACATTACACAACCCACAATTATGGAAAGATAAATTTTTCAGAAAGATCAATGTGGAAAGATAATTACATAAATACTAATAAACATAAAATTTCAGGACTGAACAAATAAATGAATTGGAGCTTAATTTTCAAAGCCAAGTTCAACGATTGAGGAAAAGTTGAACAAACAAGTAAAGTTAAAAACGAACAAATAACCTTCAAATTTTAATAATGCCATGTTACAGTTAATTGAAGAAAACAATAATTTATTACAAAACATCACATGTAGGTTGAAACACCTGATGATATTGTTCCCTTAGAAAACATCTACATTGCACAATTGGTCATGTACCAGTAAAGTATGTTTTAGTAATAGAACGAAAACTATGATAGATGTCTTTAGAAGCATGTAGGGACTTTAATGATGTGCCTATAGATATCTATGTTATATCAAAAAAAATTATATGGATTTTTGAGGTTTGTGATAGAATGCTATCAGAGCATGGTTACAACACTAGGCCTGAACCAACTCAACACTAAAAATGTTAATTAAACCAGAAAAATAATTTAATTTAATTTTTGGTTTTATTCTCTTACAAACAGGAAGAGAATGATAACTTTAATTTTGTAGGAAAAATATGGAAGAAGTAGGGATGTCTGCAAAAGAAGGGTCTCACCCTAGAAATCCTATAAACAATGAAGAGGGTATTCTAAGGAATGGTGAAATCTACGTAAAAATTAATGAGATTCAAACTAATAACCCATATAAACTGCAAAGAACTGTTAAAGAACTAAGGTCTGATTTAAAAAGAGTTAGGGACTATAATGAATTAATCTTGAATGATCAAGAGGAACTGAACAATAGTTTACTAGCTAAAATACATAATGATGAAAAAGAGAAAAACAAAGAACTTGAACATAATATGCCAAAAACTACACCCTACAAATGTAAGGGAAGAAAACTAGATTTTTCCAGTCATGGGGGTGAAACTTCCAGTGCAGAATCAATCAAACACCACACAGAGAAACAACAAGATTCTAGTGAAAGTAGTGGTGATAATAAGAAGAGAAAGAAGTATACA
Organism: Pseudotsuga menziesii; assembly: GCA_001517045.1. Lineage (NCBI taxonomy): Eukaryota > Viridiplantae > Streptophyta > Pinopsida > Pinales > Pinaceae > Pseudotsuga > Pseudotsuga menziesii. Next base: position 232,801 of record LPNX010829148.1, on the reverse strand, counting down.
CCATATGAAGAAATCTCTGGGGAATTTTAAAATATTAAACCATCGATGTTTAATGGTGAGATTGAAAATGGAGAAGAAATGGAAGCTTGACTGTTAGGGTTGAAGAAATACTTCCAAATTTATAATTACTCTGACAAACTAAAATCCAAAATTGTCATATATAATTTATCTGGAAAAGAGGATATATGGTGGAAGGATATAAAGAAAGTAAAAGGAATAAAGGAAATATACGTAACCTGGAAATTTTTTAAAAGCATTTTAAATGTAAATACCTCTCAAAACATTACTACAAAGAGAAGGCTAATAAAATTTATGAGTTAAGACTAGGATCTATGACCATGAAAGAGATCTGTAGTAAATTCTTGATTCTACTTTGTTACGTACCATATATAATAGATGAAAATCCAAAGATACAAGACTTTCTCAGTTGTTTTCCTATAATGTTAAGGATTGGATTGAGTATGACAATTTGAAGATGCTAAAAAAAGCAATGTGAAAAGAAAATTTCTATTATGACCAAAATAAAAATAACAGAGAACGTGTACCAAATTGGAGGACTAAAACACAAGATAAATTTTATCCAAGAAAGAAGAATAAGAAATTCCACAAAAATATAGGGAATAATTACAAAGGGTATCAAGGGAATAACCATAAAAATTTTAAACCACAGAATCCTACAATAAAAGAAAGAGAACGTCCCACTACTTTTAAAAAGAATATTGCATAGAGGAAACTCTTAAAATGTTGGGAATATGGCGAGCCAAATTATTTTAAAGATTGTCCAATAAGAAAGAAAACTTTAATGTTCACTCCATTTAGGAATCTGTCAGAGTTGGAGACATGGCAAAGAGTATGCCTATAATCAATGTTGTGTTGGAGAATCGACGAGTGTCTCTAAACATAAAAATTTTGATCTAAGGATCCTCACCAAAAATGCTTACAATTACTTCATAACCACGATTCAATTGATGAACATAGGAATAAATTTTTCTTCTCACAGATCTCAAAGACCCTATGGGTCGTAGCAAGAATCACAACTATAAACCATAATAAATATAAAAATTTACAACTCATAACAATGTGGTTGTAAGACCATTCAATGGAATCCACAATTGTTTAAAAACAAACTACAAGCTCTTAACCAACAAACATCTAAGTGCGGAAAGACGGTTTGCGGAAGCCTAATTTGAAGAATTTGAAAGGAAACCTGCAATCTACAATACGCAATTATGGAAGGATAAATGCGGAAGGTTAATTTGAAAAAGTTAAAAGGAAACCTGTAATCCACAATTGCGGAAGGTTAATTTGAAAAAGTTGAACGACAACTCGCAATTTGCAATTCGTAATTGCAAAAGGATAAATGCAGATGGTTAATCCAAAAAAGTTGAAAGACAACTCGCAATTCACAATTGACAATTGCAGAATGATAAATGCGAAAGGTTAACTCTAAAAAAATGAAAGGAAACCCACAATCTGCAATCCACAATTGCGGAAGGATAAATGTGAAAGGTTAACTCAAGAAAATTGAAATGAAACTCGTAATCCACATTTGCGGAAGGTTAATTCAAAAAACTTGAAAGGTAACACGCAATATGCAACCTGCAATTGCAGAAGGATCATTGTGGAAAGATAAATTTTAGAAAGATCATTGTGGAAAGATAATTACGAAAATACTAATAAACATAGAATTTCAGGAATGAACTAATAAATGAATTGGAGCCTAATTTTCATAGCCAAGTTCAACGACTCAGGAAAAGTTGAACAAACAAGTAAAGTTAAAAACTAGCAATTAAGCTTCAAAGTTTAATAACGTCATGTTACATCTAATTGAAGAACAAGATAATATATTACAAAACATCACCTGTAGTTTGAAGAACAACTGATGATATTGCTCTCTTAGCAAACATCTACCGTTGCACAACCGGTCATGTAGCAGTAAAGTATGTTTTAGTAACTGAATGAAAACTATGACAGATGTCTTTATGTGTATTATCAAGAATTTTGGACCTAACACTTATAGGCATGTGTCTATTGATTATGATGATTATCTTGATGTTTTATTTTATAGTGGGTCAAGGACCCCACTGCATATGAACATGATGATTTGTTTTATATATTGGGCATAAGCCAATTATTTATGATATATGTATATGCTTGTTTGTGTTGGGCATGGACCCTGAAGCACATGATTGAAGAGATGTTTTGTGTTGATCAAGAAGCTCTGGAACACATGAGTACTTACCTTTGTGTTGAGTGAGAATATCTGGAACACATGAGAAGATAATTGGATGTGTTGGGCATAAGCCCTGGAGCCTTCAATGTTGATGTTGAGCATAATCTCTGGAGCATCAGATCCTTGGCCATTGTATCCCTAGGTGTATTGTACAAGTACATCCTAGTATTTAGTGTTGAGCTAAATCTCTGGAATTGCACTATGTTTGTAACTCCCTACTATAGGTGTTGAGTATGGGCTCTGGTAAGCGCTAGGGGTTACTAAAAATAATTTAATAACTTTCGAGTGAAAATGACTCGAGAAAAAATATTGATCTCATCATACTTATTTATAAGTGATTAAATGAAATTTTGAATTTCTGTATTCTCATCAAATTACTAAAGAGCTACCACATTATACGAGGGAAATCCAACATGCAAGGATGTTTAGAGTTACCTAGCCTAGTATACCTAAACCATCTACCTACTTGATCTTAATGAAGAAGTGTCATTTAGTCGAGGGATCATTATATATGAGGCCCGGAGACAAATGTTAACAAGTGTTATAATACTATGTATTTTATACATAGTATGTATAAAGAATTAATTATGATTAAATATATAATTAAATAAAAGAAAGAAGAGAAGCTCCATCAATTATTATTTATTATTAAAGGATTAATAAATAGTATAATACCTATGAAAGCTTAACTAGGAACTAGTTTAAAGTTCCTAAGTTAAGTATTAAAAATTACACCAGTAATTAAAAAGGGTTAAATCAAGAAACCAAGGTTTCTTGATTTAACTGTCCTTTTGACTAAGAATTCTGTCTATACAGACTAAAGCCAAGCAAAGGCTTGGGGGTTCTGATTTTTTTATCTTTGGAGAATTATTATTCTGCCTCTCTTTGCTCTCAAGTGTTTTCCTGGAGAACTTTCTCCTGTAAGGAAAAGAGGATTGATTCAGAACTGAATACCAATTAGGAAACCTTACCTTAGGAGCTCTAAGCTACTTGCATATTGGAGTCCAGTTCGAAGGGATCCAGATTAGAACTAGGAATGATTCCGGGTCATGGTTGGGAGGAACGTGGTTGTTCCCAAGTGATTTGGTCATCAAAATCAGAGGTCAGATCTGTCTTAAGTTGATAATGATGGTTATTTAAAAAGTGTGCAGGTTCAGCCATCAAAGGATATTCAGAAAGAAAAATTACAGGTATGAGTTCTTAGTATGTCAAATTCATTTCTAGGGTAAATGCTCACTACTTTATATATTTTTAACCCTATAAATGATGGTTATGTCCATATCTCCTAGGGTTACATTTCTTAAAATATAACCCCAGACTGTCTATGTTATCTTCTATATTAAATGATGGATATATTAGATGAATGTTTGCAATATATCTACTAACCCTATGTATTTGATTTTCTGGCTAGACCCTACCAGGGTTTGTATTCTCTTCAATACTCCCTTGGGATGTAAATGTTATCATAGGTTGTATATAGCTAGGATTGCATCTTTAAAGTTTGTTTCTGTATTCATTCAATATTCAAAAATTATTCTATAAACTAGGTAAATCCAGACCTACTATTTATTGCTCATCTATTCTTTATAACTCTACTAACATATTACATTTGTCAATAGAGATAGGTTCATATTATAGTAGGTTTAATCATAGGAGCAAGATTAAAGAAATAAATATACTAAATAGATACCTTAGGGTATTATTTACAAACATAACTACTTTATAGATACATATATATATACAAATAAGGACATCAGGTATAAACATTTATGAAAACTATCTATACATTTAATTCCAAAATTAAATAAATCATCTAAGACCTTTCAAGGTATACCATAATAAGAATATACTAGTATTGAAACTTTGCATTTAAATTATCAGTGTCAAAACTAAATAAACAAAGGAAGCATCATGACCATCCATGTGGTCCTTTACAAATCTTTGTTCATAATTCATACAAAAGAATCCATAGTTCTATCCATTTTCCATCTATACATAACCATAAACAAAATTTACATGACTCCTCAAACATTACCATAACCAAATTAAAATAATACACTTTATACAGTAATTATATCCTATTAAAATAACATCAAAATCATATTATAAATCCATGAATTGCAAACAAGAACATGAATCGAATCCTATGGGAATGCAAGCCCAGTTTGTTTTTATTTATTAAAATACATTCATTACATTACATTAAAACCCTCCTTGCCAACAGAGGTTGTGACATCGATTCCCATGGATTTCCAGACCCAAGGTAAAGCCATAATAACAGACCATAAGTATTCTAAGTACAAAACAACAACCAAATCCCATATTCATTTCTTATACAGGCCACACTATACATCAAATCATATGCAGGTTGTAGTTATTAAAATACATCCAATACAATATAAATAACAAATGCAGACGTTAACATCGAGGTCCTAAGACCCTAATCCAATCACGGCCTCGGCCAAGTTTTAATATAAATACACAGAGTCCATTTACCGGATAATACAACAAATTCCATCGAGGGTCTTTAAACCCTGGCCTCTACGAAACCAACGAATGCACAACACTCACATAAAATATGGCCATGTCGAATTAAATTACATAGTGGGTCTTAGAACTTATTACTCTGCTAATGAATCACCCCTACACTACTCATTAAAATTATCTACAGTAATGAAATAATATCACAGAGCTATCGCAACTACGATGGGGTAGGATCAATCCATTCACCGCTTGGCCTCTCAACCACCCACATTGTTCACATAATACAACCATTAAAATATACATAATACATATACCTCAAATTAAGGCGAATTCCTATTTCCAAACCAAACTATTAAACCATATCTTAGCACATTCATTTACAAATACAGTAAGCCTAAAACGACATAAGTCCTTCATTAATTTCACAGAGAATAAACATCATACACAGCAGAGTAAAAATCATATAGTATCCACCCAGTCGTTTCCAAATCCAAAACAAAGTCTTACAAGCATGCCAATGGGCTATGGCACCATTGCAAGCAATGGTGTAGCCAATGGCTCAAAGGCCCGAACTATGTAATCACTACAAACCCAAGAATTTACACACAAAACCAGAGGAAACATGATTCTTCACTCCACGTCCAAAGCCATTACAACCTTTAAAATAAATCCAAGTCTTTAATCATATTCCTGAAGGCGAAATTTAAAACCCCACATCGAAACCCACAGCATAAAAACCCCAACCAAGAAAATCTATGCATAGTCTACCCAAGAGGGTAAAGAGGTAGTAAGTAGAGACTTGCTCACAGGATTACCATGGCCATGATTGCAAACGCTTGGATCCAATAGCATGAAAGCCACACTGCTCCTCATTTCCCTTTGGCACTTGCAAAACACAAGCAAAACGAGGAATGAGAAGTATGGACACGTTATCAAACATTAAACCAAACTAATGTGCAGGCGTATAAACCCAATGAAGGCATACCTCACAGCCTGGAGGTCACCTCCATGGCCTTCCCCCTTCGTAGAGCCAAAACAAAAAAACCCCAAATGACCACACATTACACAACCATCATGATCCAATCCTAAGGGAAGGTTGTCACGTTTCTCCAAACGCATTGAATGCAGTAGCTAGAAACCATTAAAGCCATATAAAAACCCACTCTCCATAGTTTATGTTTCGCTGCATTACAACGTATGACCACCTCCCACATGAAGGATTAAACCTTGCTATCGTATGGTTTATACCATACGTTATAGTTTTGCCACCCTATTTCCTAACCCTTGTAACATTACAAATACACTATAAGCAAGGTTATTATATTACAATGACAGGGTTTAAGTGCAAAGTCCATTTATGGTCTTCGATGGCCTTAAGTCAACACAAGAATTATGTATTTAAAATAATGCAATACACCATAGGGTTCAAGGCATAATAAAATATGAATCTTAGGCTTAAGAAATAAACTTCACACCATACAATTAAGTCCTAAGCTTTTTCTTAGCAAACATGGCATATGGAATATGCCATGTTAATTACTTTAACCCTTACAAATAAATGGCTAGGTTTTGAAGGCCACGTATCTAACCTACAAAATGGAAAATATAAGAGGATTTAATAATTATTAATAGACTAAAACATAAATCGTAATTAATACCAAGATATGAAATGAAGAATTTAAAATACCCGATAGAAGTATAATTACTGAACAAGAGCTTTAGCAGTAATATTTAAATTGACAAGAATAGTAACTATACCTATTATAATTTGGAGTCAATAAGATAACCAAGTCAACCAACAGTATGATCTTTAAGGTCGCACCTTTCTGTACGCTTTGAACAAGTTTATGTTGCAAGCTTGAACTGCATGTAAATAAAAGAGGTGCCTTAGTTCAATTGAACTAAGTAAGCCTGCGTAACAAAGTAATTCTTTACCTCTCAAACCATCATGGGAGAACAAGTCCCGCTACTCTGCCCACTTTGTTTCCACAAACAAAGTCAAATTAGGACTCCATAATTAACAAGTGCAACAATGCAGAAAGGACGAAGCACATAAATCCAATGACGACACATAAGCGACAAAAGTGTAAACATAATACTAAGTAGTAAACAACAGTACAAAATCATAAGTAAAATACATTAAAAGTAACGATTGAAATATAAATGAAAGAATGTAAGAGCAGCTTCCAAATAAGCAAAGATACATAAAGTGCACGATAGAGTTCCGTAAGTAAATAATGTTCCATCTAGGTAGTTTTTACAAGCCTATAAAAAAAAATATTTTCGATTTTTGGGGACATTACAAGTGGTATCAAAGCCCAGTTTCAATACTGAAAGACCTATGGGCGCACCAAACATTCATGCAGAGAAAATAAAGTATGTTAATTAAATATGTTACTAACAGAATTTTTTTCTGTCATTTAATTTTTTTTGTTGATAGGAAATTTTTACAGCACTGATCAGTTTATGAATACTGAGGAAGAAAACAGTCGTCAAGGGAAGATGACCACCCCCACTCTAGAAGCGGAGCTGGTGGTATATATAAACTCTGATGTTTTGAAAACTTTACATAGTCTTCAAGCTAAATTGAAAAGTTTCAGAGAAGACATCCTGGATGAAAGGAGGGAACAACAAGCTATAAATGAAGTTTTACTGAGAAATATGACGGGAGGAATCCCGCAAGGTAAACCTACTCAGTCCACAAATAGTTCCAAAAGAGAACCTTACCCAAAATGGGCCAGTAGCCCAAGAAAAGAGGAAAACGAATGTACCGCTGAAGCAACTAAAGAAGATCATCACAATCCTTCTAGTGGTGACTCACTTTATCCACGGAGAAAGAAGCAAAAGAGTAAAGATAGTCTTCAGGCGGAGTTCTGAAAAATAAGAGCCCCGACCTATGAAGGTGAAGTAAACACGGGAGAAAAAGCTAAAGAGTGGCTGGTGGGCATGAGTAAGTACTTTCAGGTTCATATCTATTCAAGTGAGATGAAGGCTTAGCTTTCCATCCATAACTTGAATGGAAAATCATCAAGATGGTGGAGAGATTTAAAACACACCAAGAAAGATGAGCTACGGGAAATACATTGGGATACTTTCTGAAAAATTTTCCAAGAAAAATATATGTCGGAAAGATTGTTTGACTGAAAATTGAAAGCGTTTCATGAACTACGCATGGGATCCATGACTATGGATGCATTTATTAACAGATTTCTAGATTTGTTGCATTATGTACCATACATCAAGGAATAAAAGGTAAAGATCCAACAATTCCTAGGATGTATTCCTCCCAGTTTCCGGGATAGGATTGAATTTGACATGCCTAAGACTTTGGATACCATGTTGCACAAAGCTAGGCTCTATTATGAGCATGGACAGATGAGACAGGAGAACCTGAACCGAAACCAAGACAAGTCTAAGAACTTATTTGATAACCACAAACTTGGATCGAACCCACGGCCATACAGAAAGCAAAATAACAAATTTCAAGCAAATAGGAACTTTAATAAACCTAGTACAAATCCTTATGTACCAGCTGCTAATGTTAACAAACTAGTAGCAAGTGGAGCCAATGCTACCCCACTACAGATCAAGTGTTGGAAATGCAACGAGCCTCATTATGGCCATGATTGTAAGAACACGACCAGTGGGGTCTTGCACAACTTAAAAGAAGAACCAACTATAGAGGACATAGTTGGAACACCCCAGATATATTCAGCATTGGATGGCTGACAGGAAGATCATCAAGCTACGATGGTCAATATAGAAGGTAAGATCTTGAACACTTATTGATCTCCGTGATTTCTAGAGCTTTGTTGCACCTAAAATTATTGATATATGCAAACTAGCCAAAGTAAAGCATGATAAACCTTGGCTGGTTCAGTTAGCCATAGGTACGAAACAGAAGGTTTCGAAAATTGTTAAAGAATGTGAGGTAGACTTGAATGGTTTTCTTACAAAATTAAACCTGAACATCCTACCTTTAGGATCATACGATGTACTTATCAGCATGGACTGGCTGGAACAACACCATGTCATGCTCGATTGTTTGCACAAGTCTATCTTGTGTACTGATAGCCTAGGGAACCAAGTGAAGGTTCAAGGCATTCCAAAGAAAGTTTCTGTAAGACAAATATCTACCTTACAAGCAAATAAATGCATTAGGGAAGGCTGCAAGTTGTTTGCATTAAACATCCAAGACATAGAGTCTGATTGGGAACAATGCATAGAAGACTTCCCCTTTCTTGAAGAATTCAAGGATGTGTTTCCCAAGGAAATCCCTGGATTACCTCTGAAACGAGACCTATACTTCTCCATCGAACTAACCCCAGGATCACTTCTGGCCTCCAAAGCCCCTTACCGCATGAGTGCACTAGAGTTGGTGGAACTCAAATTACAGTTACAGGAGTTGATAGAGAAAGGGTATATCTAACCCAGTGTGTCCCCTTGGGGAGCACCGATATTGTTTGTAAAGAAGAAAGATGGTACAATGCAGATGTGCATTGATTACCGTCAGTTGAACAAAATGACTATAAAAAACCATTACCCACTCCATTGGATCGACAACTTGTTCGATCAGGTAGGAGGAGCCATAATCTTTTCAAATATTGACCTACGATTCGGATACCATCAGGTATGGATTCATGCAGAAGATATTCACAAAACCACCTTTAGTACAAGGTATGGACACTATGAGTTTGTAGTGATGTCGTTCGGGTTGACCAATGCACCTACGAACTTTATGTGTATGATGAACATCATATTTAGTAGGTATCTAGATAATTTTGTCCTAGTATTTATTGACGACATCCTGGTTTATTCCAAGAATAAAGAGGAACATGAAGAACACCTTCGTATAGTACTACAATTGTTAATATAACACCAGCTTTACGCTAAGTTTAGTAAATGTGATTTTTACAAACTGTAGATACAGTATCTAGGTCACATTATCTCCGAGACAGGGATAGTTGTGGACCCAGAAAAGATTAAAGCCATAAAGGATTGGCCTACCCCTACTAGTGTCGCTGACATTAAGTCATTCCTGGGATTAGCCGGATATTATCGAAAGTTCATTGAGAAATTCTCGAGAATCACTTGCCCCATGACTGCTTTGCAAAAGAAAGAAAATAAGTTCATATGGAATGACAAGTGCAAAGAAAGTTTTCAAAAGCTTAAGCAACTTTTAATGACCGCACCAGTGTTGCAAATTGCAGATCCCAATGGGGATTTCATTGTTTGCACGGATGCAAGCAAGGAAGGACTTGGAGGAGTCCTCTTGCATAATGATCATGCAATCTATTTTGAATCACGGAAGTTCAAAGAACATGAGAAAAATTACCCTACGCATGATCTTGAGTTAGCAGCCATCATTCATGCTTTGAGGATGTGGAGGCACTACCTCATGGGAAGGAAGTTCCTTCTGAATACAAACAATATGAGTCTATAGAATTTATTTGATCAACCATATCTGAATGCAAGGCAAGCCAGATGGTTGGCTTTCCTAAGCGAGTACCATTTCGAGCTTAAGCACATTAAGGGCAAGGAAAATAAGGTTGTTGATGCTTTAAGCTGATGAACTCACATGATTTACGAGGTGACTTTGAGTCAAACTGATGCAAATTTGCATGAGAAGATTAGAGTGGCCAAAAGAGTTGACCCATTCTATGTAGAGATCCTCAAGAAAGTCTAGGAATACATGTTGTTTCAACAACAAAAGTGATACAAGATCGATGAATCCATACTGCTATCATCTAAGGATTACTTGTATGTTCTAGAAGGAGGGGACCTTCGGTCCAACATCCTCACAAAATTTCATAGAGCACCCTACTCGAGGCACTTGGGATATCAAAAGATGATATCTATTGTCAAGAGACACTTTTTCTGGCCTAAGTTAAAGGCTGACATTGCAATGTTTATTGCAAAATGTCAGGAATTCCAGCTAGTCAAGGCTGAGCATCAGCATCTTGTGGGATTTCTGCAGCCGTTACCCATTCCGAAATGCAAGTGGGAGGTTATTAGTATGGAATTTATTACCGATTTACCGAAAAGTAAGAATCAAAATGATTCTATTTTTGTGGTCATCAACAAGTTGTCGAAGGCATCACACTTGGTTCCTATAAAATCAACCTACAAGGTCATGAAAATTGCTGATATATTTTTGAAAGAGATATTTAGATTACATGGGATACCGAAGGTAATTATCTTGGATCGAGATGTTAAGTTCACAGGGAACTTTTGGAGATATTTATTCTCCGGATTGTCAACACGGTTGAACTTTAGTACTGCATATCACCTACAGACATAGGGGTAGATTGAAAGAGTAAACCAAATTTTCGAGGACATGCTCCAAATGTATTTCATGAACGATCCCACGAAGTGGGAGGATTACTTGCATATCGCAGAGTTTGCATATAACAATGGTTATCAGGCTTCCTCCAAGATGAGTCCCTTTGAGGTACTCTATGGACGTAAGTGTAGGACACTGGTTAATTGGGATAGCCCAGTGGATCGGCTCATGTTAGGGCCTGATTTGTTGATGGACTTGGAACATTTGGTTACCAAGGTCCAAGTGAACCTTAAGGAAGCAAAATACCGCCAGAAAAGTTATGCGGATCGGAAAAGAAAGGATAAGGATTTTCAAATAGGTGATCATGTTTACTTGAAAGTAAAATCCAAACGAAGCATGTTGAGCTTGGGTAGGTGTGGTAAGTTAGCATCTAGATTTTGCAGACCTTTTGAAATACTGGCCAAGAAAGGGCCAATGGCTTATGAACTAGCGTTTCCCATGCATGTAAGATTCCACAATGTTTTCCATGAATCATTGTTAAAGAAATATGTGTATCATACTAAACATGATGTTGATTGGTCCCTATTACAAGTGGAACCTAATGGGGAGTTTTCCCCTAAGCCTACTCATATACTGGACAAAAGAGAAGTGCAGCTTTGGAAGCACACCGTAGTCGAATTGAAAGTGTAGTGTAAGCACTTTGAGGCTGACGAAGCTACTTGGGAGAAAGAGGCCACCATGAGAAAATCTTACCCTGCCTTGTTTCATGATATCGTTCCGAGTCCCTAGAACACCAGGGATGGTGTTGTTCTAAGCGGGGAGGGATGTAATATCCTGAATTTTGGAAGTAACACTTATAGGCATGTGTCTATTGATTATGATGATTATCTTGATGTTTTATTTTATATTGGGTCAATGACCCCACTGCATATGAAATGATGATTTGTTTTATATATTGGGCATTAGCCAATTATTGATGATATATGTATATACTTGTTTTTGTTGGGCATGGACCCTAAAGCACATGATTGACGAGATGTTTTGTGTTGAGCAAGAAGCTCTGGAACACATGAGTACTTACCTTTGTGTTGAGCGAGAAGCTCTAGAAGTCATGAGAAGATAATTGGATGTGTTGGGCATAAACCTTGGAGCCTTCCATGTTGATGTTGAGCATAAGCTCTGGAGCATCGGATCCTTGGACATTGTATCCCTAGGTGTATCGTACAAGTACATCCTAGCATTTAGTGTTGAGCGAAAGCTCTAGAATTGCACTATGTTTGTAACTCCCTGCTATAGGTGTTGAGTATGGGCTCTGGTAAGTGCTAGGGGTTGTTAGAAAATGGGACCGCAGAGCAATAACAGATACATGGTTAAATCAATAAATAAGATGCAAAACACATTAAAACATTATAGAGAGACACAGATATAACATGGTTCACCCAAACGATGGGCTACATCCACAAAGAAATTGACAGTCCTTTTATTACAGTCCAGAAAGATGAAGGGATACACCCTGCAGCAAAACCGTTGCACTTCATCTTCACACTCTTAAATTCTCTCTTCCAATACAATACAATACTATACTCAGTTGTTTTACAATGCTTTCTTTTATAGGGGAAATACAATGGGAAAATTCTAGGGTTAACCCAATACCATGGGTCCGCAATACTGTTGGCCAACACACATCCCAAAAAATTTCTCGGGGGCTCTGCCCCTGAACCCCCATATCTCGAGGCGGTGCCCCCAAACCCCCTTTTTCAGGGCACTGCCACGAAGCCCAAGGCAAGGGGAATGAGTGTACAATACACCTGGGGTACAAACACTACTGAATAATATCTCTAGATCTGGAATATTAGGCTCCGCAACCAACAATCTCCCACTTGGAGACTGATCACAACAACTCCACCGCTACTGCACTTGCTGGACTATGCTTTGGACCTTGGACTTGGAAAATTTCTTGTTTTCACCTTCATTCTTGAAGGCCAAAAAAAATTGAGCAGGAACTCATTTTCTCTCTGGTTACTCCCTTTGTTAACATGTCTGTAAGATTCTAGCTAGTATGTATCTTTTCCAGTTTTAACAATTCTTCATCTAGAACAAATATTATGAAGTGGTACTTGAGCTATATATGTTTTGTCCTCGAATGAAAGGTTGAGTTCTTTGCAAGATGAATGGCACTCTAGCTATCATTGTACAGCCTACTATTCTCCTGCTTCTTACCCAATTCTTCCATGAACCTCTGCAACCAAATCATCTCCTTACTAGCCTCTGTAGCAACAACATACACTGCTTCTGTTGTTGAAAGTGCAACAACCTGTTGCAGTTTTGAAATCCGACTTACTGTTGTTCCACCCACAATAAACACATACCCTGTGGTGCTCCTCCTGCTATCTTTATCACCAGCCATATCTGCATCAACATATCCATGTCGAACAGTGTCTGAACCTCCAAAACATAATGCATGAGAAGTGGTACCTCTCAAATACCTGAGAATCCACTATACTGCTTTCCAATTCTCTTTACCTAGATTATTCATATACCTGCTCACAACTCCCACTGCATGTGCAATATCTGGTCTCGTGCACACCATGGCATACATCAAGCTTCCAACCGCTGATGAATAGGGAATCTTGGACATGTAATCTATCTCTTCTTATGTCTCTGGGCACATATCCTTTCTTAGTTTGAAATGGTTGGCCAAAGGTGTACTGACTGGTTTTGCATTTTGCATTCTAAACCTCTGCAACACCTTTTCTATGTACTCACCTTGAGACAATGTCAATTTGTGATTTTTCTTGTCTCTTGTTATTATCATACCAAGGATTTGCTTTGCAACACCCAAATCCTTCATCGCAAATGATTTAGCTAGTTTTATTTTGAGCACATTTATATCCTGCATGTTAGACCCTGCAACAAGCATGTCATCCACATAAAATAACAAGATAATATATCTTCTGTTATCTAGCCTCTTGAAATAAACATAGTGGTCAGAATGACATCTATCATAACCTTGTTTTGTCATAAACTTATCAAATTTTAAATACCACTTCCTTGGAGCTTGCTTCAGGCCATACAAGCTCTTCTTCAACCTGCAAACCAAATTCTCCTTCCCTTTGACCTCATACCCTTGTGGTTGTTGCATATAAATCTCTTCCTCCAAAACCCCATGGAGAAAGGTTGTTTTTACATCTAACTATTCAAGATGCAAATATTCTACTGCCACTAAACTTAAAATAGTTCTAATTGAAGTCATTTTAACAATAGGAAAAAATATTTCATCAAAGTCTATACCTTTCTTTTGTGCAAACCCCTTTACAACAAGTCTAGCCTTGTACCGCTTCTTTCCTCCATCTTCTTCCTTCAACCTGTAAACCCATTTATTCTGCAATGTCCTTTTTGTTGTAGGAAAGTTAACCAGATCCCAAGTCTGGTTTCTTACTAATGAGTCCATCTCCTCATCCATGCCTTGCTCCCACTTCTTTCTAGTTTCTATCTGCATTGCTTCTTCAAAACATTCTTGTTCATCGGAATCAGTCATCAATAAATAATACAATGAAGGAGAGAATTGTTCAGGGGGTCTACTTAACCTGGTATACTTTCTTATAGTTACAGGAGTTTCAGGTACCTGCTACTGCTCTTGATTTTCTGGTGCCTTCGAAACTTCATTTTCTTTGATTTCATCAAGCACTGTGTACTCTGTGTTTTCCTTTTCTTCTTTCTTTACCTGCAACTGATCTTTGTACATGACCTTTTCATTGAATACTACATCTCTACTCATAATTATTTTTCGATTTTTAAGATCCCATAAGCTATAACCAAAATCATCAACCCCGTATCCAAAAAGGTACATTTCTTGGATTTAGCCTCAAGCTTTGTTCTATCATCTTTATCAATATGGACAAATGCTTCATAAACAAAAGTTCTCAGAAATGAGTATTTTACTGTTTACCTGTCCATGCCTCCTCTGGAATGCCACCATCCAAGCGCTTGAAGGCCCTCTGTTTATTAAATAAACAACAGTGTTTACAACATCAACCCAAAACTGTAAGGGCAACCCTGCATGCAATCTCATACACATTGCATGCTCCATGATCATTCTGTTCATCCTTTCTGACACACCATTTTCTTGTGGTGTTCTAGGGACTATCTTCTCTCTGCGAATCCCATTGTGTGAATAGTAATTGTCAAACTCCTTGCTATAGTACTCACCTCCATTATTAGATCTGAGACATTTCAACCTTTTTCCTGTCTCATTCTCAGCCAAAGATTTCCACTTCTTAAAAGTATCAAACACATTAGATTTCTTTCTAATGCAATAAACCCAAGTTTTTCTAGTTGCATCATCAATAAAAGTAACATACTAATGAGAGCCACCAAGATATTGTACCTTAGTTGGTCCTCATACATCTGTATGGACAAGCTCTAACTTTTCACTCTTCTTTTGTTTCCCAACCCTGAGAAATCTAACTCTCTTCTTTTTTCCATAAACACAGTTCTCACAGAATTCTAAACTTACCTGCTTTAGATCTGGAAGCAGTTTCCTTGAGTGGAGAATCTGCATCCCCTTCTCACTCATGTGGCCAAGCCTATGATGCCACAGTGCCGCACCTATTTCTATGGAAGCTATAAAAATAGAATAATCTGTATTATGAGAACATAAATATAACGTACCTATCCTATCTCCTTTTGCAATTACCATTGATCCTTTAGTGACCTTCCACCACGTTTCTCCAAACGTAGACAAACAGCCGCCATCTCCCAACTGCCCTGTTGAGATTAGATTTCTTTTCATAGCAGGAATGTGCCTTACATCCTTTAGCAACTAGTCATTTCAATTATTTAGCTTAATCCGTACCTTACCCTTTCCAACAATTTTACGTGGTTCATCATACCCCAATAACACATGCCCAAAATCACCTTGAACATAATCATGAAAGAATTTCCTATGGGGTGTAGCATGACGTGAAGCCCCTAAATCTACTACCCAGTAATCACTAGTATCATCTAATGCAAGAATAAAAGCATCTTGTAACACATCACTTGCTACATTAGCTTCCTGGGTAGTCTCTTGTTGCCTCTCACCTTTCTTCTTTGGTGCTCTACAGCCTTTCTTCAGGTGTCCTTTCTTACCACAGTTCCAACACTCTATTTTTATGAATCTGGACTTGGATCTTCCCTTTTTAGACTTGCCGCGATTTCCTAGGCTCCTTCCTCTCTCATTTTGTCTCCCTCTGCTCTCCATGGTCAACGCATTACCTGATGTCTCACCTGTGATTTTTCTTCTCATTTCCTCGCTAAGAATAACACCAACAACATCATCAAACTTAAGAGTGTTTGAACTAGGGATAGAGTTACTTACAACCATGACCAAGCTATTCCAGCTTTCTGGCAATGAGCACAAGATTAGAAGAGCCCTAACCTCATCATCAAATTTCACTTTTATGGAACTTAACTGACTGGTAAGTGTATTAAACTCATTTAAATGGTCAGCAATAGATCCACCTTCCGACATCTTCATATTAAATAAACGCTTCATTAAAAATACCTTGTTAGAAGCCGGGGGTTTTTCGTAGAGCTTACTCAATGCGTTCATCACACTCTCTGTTGTTTTTTCTTTCGAAATATTGAAGGAAACCAACGAAGCTAGGAACATCTGTATTGTTCTAAGTGCCTTTCTATCAAGAACCTCCCATTCTTCGTCCTTCATAGCTACCGGCTATTTTTCTTTTCCTCCCAATGACAAGTACAGATCCTTCTAGTACAAATAGTCCTCCATTTGCATCTTCCATAATTGATAGTTTTGACCGTTAAATTTCTTGACCCTAAACTTTCCTTCTTCCACCATTGCTTCCACTCGAACCAGGAACCCTTCTTTCCTGTGAGTCTACCAACCAAATAAACCTTTTGGCTCTGATACCAATTGTTATAAAACGGGACCACAGACTAATAACAGATACACAGTTAAATCAATAAATAAAATGCAAAACACATTAAAACATTACAGAGAGACAAGGATATAATGTGGTTCACCCAAGCAATGGGCTACGTCCACAAAGAAATCGCCAGTCCTTTTATTACAGTCCAGAAAGATGAAGGGATACACCCTGCAGCAAAACCATTGCACTTCCTCTTCACACTCTCACAGTCTCTCTTCCAATACAATACAATACTATACTCAGTTGTTTTACAATGCTTTCTTTTATAGGGGAAATACAATGGGAAAATTCTAGGGTTAACCCAATACCATGGTTCCGCAATACTGTTGGCCAACATGCATCCCAAAAAAATTTCTCGGGGACTCCATCCCCAAACCCCCATTTCTCGGGGGCGCTGCCCCCAAACCCTCGTCTCTCGGGGCCACTGCCCCCGAACCCCAAGTCAGGGGGAATGAGTGTACATTACACCTGGAGTACAAACACAATTGAATAATATCTCTGGATTTGGAAGATTAGGATCCACAACCAACAGGGGTTACTAAAAATAATTTAATAACTTCCAAGTGAAAATGACTCAAGAAAAAATAGTGATCTCATCATACTTATTTATAAGTGATTAAATGAAATTTCAAATTTTTGTATTCTCGTCAAGGTACTAAAGAGCTACCATGTTATACGAGGGAAATCCAACATGTAAGGATGTTTAGAGTTACCTAGCCTAGTAGACCTAAACCATCTACCTACTTGACCTTAATGAAGAAGTGTCATTTAGTCGAGGGATCATGGTATATGATTCCCGAAGACAAATGTTAACAAGTGTTATAATACTATGTATTTTATACATAGTATGTATAAAGAATTAATTATGATTAAATATATAATTAAATAAAAGAAAGAAGAGAAGCTCCATCAATTATTATTTATTATTAAAGGATTAATAAATAGTATAATACCTACGAAAGTTTAACTAGGAACTAGTTAAAAGTTCCTAGGTTAAGTATTGAAAATTACCCCAGTAATTAAAAAGGGTTAAATTAAGAAACCAAGGTTTCTTGATTTAACTGTCCCTTTGACTAAAAAGTCTGTCTATAAAGACTGAAGTGAAGCAAAGGCTTGCGGGTTCTGATTTTTTTTTCTTTGGAGAATTATTATTCCTCTTGTCTTTGCTCTCAAGTGTTTTCCTGGAGAACGTTCTCATGTAAGGAAAAGAGGATTGATTCAGAACTGAATACCAGTTAGAAAACCCTATCTTAGGAGCTATAAGCTACTTGCATGTTGGATTCCAGTTCGGGGGGATCTATATTAAAACCAGGAACGGTTCCAGGTCATGGTTGGGAGGAACGTGGTAGTTCCCAAGTGATTTGGTCATCAAAATCAGAGGTCAGATCTGTCTTAAGTTGATAATGTTGGTTATTTAAAAAGTGTGCAGGTTCATCCTTGAAAGGAGCTTTATGAAGAAAAATTACAAGTAGGAGTTCTTAGTATGTCAAATTCATTTCTAGGGTAAAGCTTTATATAAATGCTCTTTATATATTTTTAACCCTAGAAATGATGGTTCTGTCCATTTATCCTAGGGTTCCATTTCTTAAAATATAACCACAGAGTGTCTATGTTATCTTCTAAAATAAATGATGGATATTCGATGAATGTTTGTAATATATCTACTAACCCTATGTATTTTATTTTATGGCTAGACCCTGCTAGAGTTTGTATTCTCTTCAATACTCCCTTGGGTTGTAAATGTTATAATCGGTTGTATATAGCTAGGATTGCATCTCTAAAGTTTGTTTCTGTATTCATTCAATATTCAGAAATTTTTACTGTAAACTAGGTAAATCTAGACCTGTTATTTATTGCGCATGCATCTATTCTTTATAACTCTACTGACATATTACATTTGTCAGTAGAGATAGGTTCAGATTATAGTAGATTTAATCATAGGAGAAAGATTAAAGAAATACATATACTAAATAGATACCTTAGGGTATTATTTACAAACAGAACTACTTTATAGATAAATATATATATACAGATAAGGCCATCATGTATAAACATTTATGAAAACTATCTATACATTTAATTCCAAAAATAAATAAATCATCTAAGACCTTTCAAGGTCTGCCATAATAAGAATATACTAGTATCGAAACTTTGCATTTAAATTATCAGTGTGAGAACTAAATAAACAAAGGAGGCATCATGACCATCCATGTGGTCATTTACAAACCTTTGTTCATAATTCATACAAAAGAATCAACAGTTCTATCCATTTTCCATCTATACATAACCATAAACAAAATTTACATAACTCCTCAAACATTACCGTAACCAAATTAAAATAATACATCTTATACAGTAATCATATCCTATTAAAATAACATCAAAATCATATTATAAATCCATGTATTACAAACAGGAATAGGAATCGAATCCTGTGGGCATGCAAGCCCAGTTTGTTTTTATTTATTAAAATACATTCATTACATTACATTAAAACCCTGCTTGCCAACAGACATCGCGACATCGATTCCCATAGATGTCCAAACCCAAGGAAAATCCATAATAATAGACCGTAAGTATTGTATGTACAAAACAACAACCAAATCCCATAATCATTTCTTACACAGGCCATGCTATACATCAAATCGTATGCGGTTTTTGGTTATTAAAATACATCCAATACAATATAAATAAAAAAATATAGACGTTAACGTTGAGGTCCTAAGACCCTAATCCAATCACGGCCTTAGCTAAGTTTTAATATAAATACACGGAGTCCATTTACTGGCTAATAAAAAAAATGCCATCGAGGTTCTTTAAACCTTGGGCTCTAGGAAACCAACAAATGCACAACACTCACATAAGATATGGCCGTGCCGAATTAAATTACACAGTGGATCTTAGAACTAATTACTCTCCTAACGAATCACCCCTACACTACTCATTAAAATTATCTACTGTAATGAAATAATATCACAGAGCTATTGCAGCCACGATGGGGTAGGCTCAATCCATTCACGGCTTGGCCTCTCAACCACCCACATTGTTCACATAATATAGCCATTAAAATATACATAATACACAGACCTCAAATGAAGGCGAATGCATGTGTCCAAACCAAACTATTAAACCATAACTTAGCACATTCATTTACAAACACAGTAATCCAAAAACAACATAAGTCCTTCATTAATTTTGCAGAGTATAAACATCATACACAACAAGGTAAAAGTCACAGAGTATCCACCCAGACGTTTCCAAAGCCAAAATAGAGTCTTATGGGCATGCCAATGGGCTATGGCACCATTGCAAGCAATGGTGCACCCCGTGGCTCAAAGGCCCGAACCATGTAATCACTACAAACCAAAGAATTTACACACAAAACCAGAGGAAACGTGATTCTTCACTCCATGGTCGAAGCCATTAAAACATTTAAAATAAATCCAAGTCTATAATCATATTCCTGAAGGAAAAATTTAAAACCCCACATCGAAACCCATAGCATAAAAACCCCAACCAAGAAAATCTATGCATAGTCTACCCAAGAGGGTCGAGAGGTAGCAAGTAGAGACTTTCTCACAGGCTTACCATGGCCATGATTGCAAATGCTTGGAGCCAACAGAGTGAAAGCCACACTTCTCTTCATTTCCTTTCGGCACCTGCAAAACACTAGCAAAACAGGGGATGAGAAGTATGGCCACATTATCAAAAATTAAACCTAACCAATGTGCAGACATATAAACCCAACGAAGGCATACCTCACAATATGAAGGTCGCCTCCATGGCCTTCCCCCTTCGCAGAGACAAAACACAAAAACCCCAAATGACAACACATTACACAACCATCGTGAGCCAAGCCTAAGGGAAGGCTGTCACATTTCTCCAAATGCATTGAATGCACCAGCTGAAAACCATTAAAGCCATATAAAAACCCACTCTCCATAGTTTATGTTTCACTGCATTACAATGTATGACCACCTCCCACATGAAGGCTTAAAACCTATTATCGTATACTTTATACCATACGTTATAGTTTCGCCACCCTATTTCCTAACACCTTGTAACATTACAAATACACTATAAGCAAGGTTATTATATGACAATGACAAGGTTTAAGTGCAAAATTCATTTATGGTCTACGCTAGACTTAAGTCAACCCAAGACTTATGTATTTAAAATAATGTAATCCACCATAGGGTTCAAGGCATAATAACATATGAATATTAGGCTTAAGAAATAAACTTCACACCATACACTTAAGTCCTAAGCTTTTGCTTAGCGAACATGGCATATGGAATATGCCATGTTAATTACTTTAACCCTTACAAATCAATGGCTGGGTTTTGAAGGCCATGTATCTAACCTACAAAATGTAAAATATAAGAGGAATTAATAATTATTAATAGACTAAAACATAAATCGTAATTAATACCAAGATATGAAGTGAAGAATTTAAAAGACCCCAAGTAAGTATAATCACTGAACAAGAGCTTTAGCAGTAAGCCTCGAACCCTCGGCTGGAATCCATTGTGTCTCAAATATAGATATGATGTTTTGGGCAGGTTATAAATTTTGATTGAGGGATTCACTATGTTTAACTTTGGGCAAGCCCTAACTATAAAAATAATTTGTGTTCGGTTAAAAACGATGATAGCTTTATTTAACGTCTTTTTTATTTCTATATGAATTTATAAGAAAACTAAAGGAATGTTAATCAATTATTATTTAGGTATAATACTTAATATTAAGTGAAGCTATTGTAAAATGATATTGTTCCTAGATAATAATAAAATATAGTCTATGATTTCTACTATGAAAATCTGTTTAAGCAGTAGAATTCATTTCTCTTGTTCTTAACTTATAATCTATAGAAAAAAAAACTTTCCTACTTTATTTCGAAAACAATCATAATTCTGGAAACTTTCATCATTCATAAAATCCTTTAGAAATAGAGAAAAAAAAAGTTACAGATAATAATACAAAACAATATAAAACCTATTAACTTTTGAAGTGGACAAACATCCAAAGAAGACCGTTTCTCCCAATTGTCTCCTGAAAGCATCTAATATTACTTGCTTTAGAACCCCCGAGCATGTTCACTAAACCACTAGGACAAAGATACCGTGTAGAAGCCTGTTCTCTCATCTATGTAACTCAATAGTACCACTTGTAGTCAATACTCTAGAAATTCACTTTAGCTTTCCCCTCATCGAATTCCTCTTGTCTGACTAGTTTTTCAGTATGCAGCAATCCACAAGGTTCTAGTGTGTAGAATGTAGTGAGCCTCCTTCTCATTCAATGGATATATGTGATTGCCTAGGTATTTGGGTCAGTTTTTAATTTAATGAGCCAGTTGCTCAATTCCTCATTTATTAGGAACACGACCACAATTTTAGGGAAGTTACCTCATGCATCAGCTAGAAAGGGAATGTCGTTGTTGTCATTTGTCATTTTTACCTTCTACACTAGATAATTCTTCCTAGTGGGTTAGTAAACAGTCTTCAACAATCCTATTTGGATAGATGTCTGTTTTTTTAATTATTTAATAATAAAATTTTCAATAAGAGTCATCCTTGACCATAATTGGTCAACAACATAAAAATTTACAATAAATTTTAAAGTAATGTCTTTCCACAACATAAAATGTTTTTAGTTCTAGGTGGGTTACAAAATATTTCAAGGTGCAGACCCTTTTCTCTCTATCGAATCCAATACTCACCCATTTTGTCGTTAAAATCACGTCTACAACATAATATGTGTAGTTAAAGGCAGGTTTCCATGGATTATCAGGCTATGGGGTATCCCTGCACATTATTGTACACTTCCACATATGGCATTAGAAGGGTATCACTTGATATACTATGATTGTGCAGGTAATATTTGTGGTAATTAATATCGTATTTTTATGGAACTCTGTTAATACTCTTATTACCTATCGAAATCAATTTGTTATTTGCGCACATTAGTTCCATATCCCCACAAATTAATTGTTACAGTGGATGGCACATGTATTTCTGCATATTCTTGTAGTATGTGGAAGCTTTAGAAATGATAATGTTGTTGCACCGGAGGGAAGTTAATGTTTGTATTGGTTCATTAATTATCTGTATCCTCTAGGTATTAATTCATATTGTTGCAATCTCTGCATCCATTGAAAATGATAATATTGTTGTAGTGAAGTGGTAGATAATATTTGTATCATATCATTAATTATCAATTATCGAGATAGATTAAGTATTATTTGCACTACATTGATATATTTTGTTTGCATTACAATGACATTTAGATAGCACACTTATTATTTGCATTAGATGGTTGGTTGATATATTTTTCATTGCAACAAATGAAGAACTAAAATATTATTTGCACTTTTTTTTTACCATAGTAATGCTTGAATATGGTTATAATATTTGAATGTTTTAATATTTATGGTTTAAATATTAAGCGGTTATTAAAATGAATTTTTGAATGATAAGATGTTGAGTAGTTAGTGTGACAGAGTGTCTTCAAATGTGAAATTTGAGAAATCTAGGGTGAAGCATATTAATTTTTGGGCATGATTTACAATAAAAATCAATATTATAAAATCAAAAAATATTTTTAAAAGTTTGAAAAATCACCACAATACTACTACCTCTTAAATATATTTTGAAAAGTTTGAAAAGATCCAAAAGCGTGATTAAAACTTAAAGAAAAATATTAGATTTAAAAAACTTGATTTGTTATATTCAAATTATTTTTATTTTTATTTTTTATTTTTATTTGAGCCAATTATAAGCACTTCAAGAGTTGCACATCCCCCAGTGAAACCATACTAAGCAAATAATAAACTTAAAGAAGAATATTAGATTTAAAAACTTGATTTAATATTATTTTTTAAAACTTAACATTATATTCATTTTTTGTTGTAAAATAAAGTTAAAACAAAGATTGTGCTTGATGCAAATTTCATTTTGTTAAATAATTAGTAAGAACATAAATTAATAAATTGTTATTGTAATAATAAAGATTTGGTTTTGGTTAATATTTTAGTTTTAATTTGGGTTATCCGAATTTATCACACTAATCATGAAGAAAAATATAATCGTAATTTTGGTTAATACCATGAGATTTCTTTATGAGAAAAAAAATTAAGCAATTTTTTAAAGAAAAAAAGGTTTATGTGATTTAGTTAGTTTAAAATGAAAGCTTAAACGCTTTGAGAAAATGTCAACCTCAAGAGAATTCATATATGAATTTGTAATTGACTTTATTTTGTTATTATGTTCTGATATTTTTCTTATAATGCCAACCAACTTTACACTATAGGTGTTTTACGTTTTAAAATAAAGTTAAAACAAATATTGTGGCTAATGTAAGTTTTTTTTGCTAAATAATTAATAAAAATATCAATGAATAGATTGTAATTATAATAATAAAGATGTTTGATATAGTGAGATTTCTTTATAAGTTTATGAATTTTTTTTTTAAGAAAAAATTTATGTGATTTAGTTAGTTTTAAAATGAAATCTTAAGGGTGTTGAGGAAATGTGAATCTCAATAAGCTTCATATATGAATTTATAATTGACTCAAATGCACCATTTTTTTGTATATTTTTATTTTTATTTTTATTTGAGTTAGTTATAATCGCGAAAAAAATTACACATTGCCCTCTACTCGGCTGTAGAATGCACCATTTGGTTTGCGTTAATATTTCAATTTTAATTTGGGTTAACCAAAATTATCACATTAATCATGAAGAAAAAAATAATAATAACTGTGTTTAATACCTTGAGATTTCTTTATCATAAAGAGAAAAAAATTGCATTTTTTTCAAGAAAAAATTTATGTGATTTAGTTGGTTTAAAATAAAAAGGATTTATATATGAATTTATATTTGGCTTTATTTTCTTATTACTTTTTTATATTTATTTATATGTATAAGCCCACCAACTTTTTGGTATATTCAAATTATTTTATTTTAAATTTTTTTTAGTACATAGATGCAAAGATTGTGATTGATGCAAATTTCATTTTGCTCAATAATTAATAACATAAATGAATAGATTTGTAATTATAATAATAAAAATTTGATTTGGGTTAATATTTCATTTTAAATTTGAGTAAAGTGAAATTATCACATTAAGCATGAAGAAAAAAAGATAATATTAATTGTGTTTAATATGGTGAAAGAAAGTTTATACAATTTTCTTTAAGAAAAAAATAATGTGATTTAGTTAGTTTAAAATGAAAGATTAAGGATGTCGAGGTTTTGTGAACCTGAAGAGGCTTCATATATGAATTTAATTGGCTCTATTTTATATTGTTTTTATGTATTTCTTTATTTTTATGAAGAAAACCATTTTTTTGGTATATTCAAATTATTTTCTTAAATATTTTTTATTTTTATTTAAGTTGTTTATACGCACCAAAGAGTTACACATCCCCTTACTGAGCTCTAAAATGCACCTCTTAATCCAATAAAATTTATATTTAATTTTCAAAATTTTACAAATAATAATATCCACAATAAAATAATAAGATAATTAAATTAAGAAAATAATTAGCATTTATAGAAATTAAGTCATCATAAATAACCTCTCTTTAAAAAATAAAAACAAGAATTCCCAATGTATATAGTTTCAATTGTATATGGCTTCCGTTTATCCCTTCGATTATCTCATTTTCATCGTCATTTAGGTTGGTGGCAACATTTCGTTAAATCATCGATGCCAAAATTTTCAGTCACTTAGGTCACTTGAAACATTTCATTAAATCATTGATCCAAGCAGTTCCTACCAACTGTTTCTGCTTAGAAGTGCCCATTCCATTTCCGCCAAATTTCAGTCACAAGTCCCGACGGATATTTAATATTTAATATTTAGTTGGGTGGGAAGACTGCAGTAGTTGTTGTTGTGAGAATCCACAATTTGATTGCTTTGACAGCCACAAACCGTCGGGGCCTGTCTGTAAAAGGTAGACAAGACGGGTGTACATATCAGATTTTTGTTTGGAATAGTTTCTGGAAGGAATTTGTCATGCATTAGTCGTGGAATAGTTTCTGGAAGGAATTTGTCATGCATCAGTCAAAGTGCTGTTTGGGATCCCAGTATTAAGGGGTCAATTCATGATTGGGTGGCAAGGAGGCATGAGGTGATCCAATGGTTTATATGGGATCCTAGTATTGGTGTCCGAATGCATTTTTTGGTTGACAATTGTCGATTGCTTGAGGACAAGCAATCTTTAGTGAGGGAGGACTGTAATGTTCCCAAAAGTGACAAGTATGCAAACCCTAAAAATGACATGCATGCAAACCCTAAAATTGATATGCATTCAAACCCTAAAAGTGACATGCATGAAATCTAAGCATTATTTAATGATGCATGCACCCAATTAAGTCTCCATGTGCATGCATGCAAGTCAACTTCAAATTAGAAGTTAAAGTGACCTAATTAGGTCAAAAGTTAGGGTTTTCGTAGTTGAAAGTTATAAAAGAAAGATAAAGTGAATGGAGACTTTACTTTTGGATTATTATTATTTTGGATCTCTTGAGAAGCAGCACATCATGCGGCCACAATAGTTGGGGTTGGAGATTCAATGTCTTCAGCTAACGGGATTTCAGTAGTGAGACGTCTTCCCTAGTCTCTTTCAGGATAAACCATCAAGGTTTGTCACTATATCTATTGCATTCATCATTATTCAGTATTCCAGTATAAGTCCGAAGGTTATTGCAGATTCATCCATACAGGTGGGGGCATTTATCTAGGAAAACCCTAGTCATTCACCAGGACTCTGGATCACTATATTTCTTCCGCATGCGGCCTGCATCCTCACTGATAGGATCACTCTACTGCATTGGGTGATTATCAGCGATCATATTTTCCATCCGGGGAAACGAGCAGCAGTTTATAGGGTTGTGGGGGCGTGAGCAGTAGACTGGCAGATCAATTCGCTAGAGCATCTGAGAGGTCAAAACCCTTGCATGCTCCGGCCATCTTCTCTGGCACTGGAATACCTTCCTTTCGACTTATTTCCAGCTGAAGCTGACCATCTATTCAGCAAAAACGTCACACTTGTTTGATTCAGCCATCCGAGGGTATTGCAGTAGAAACAAGGTTATTTCTTCACCAACTCATCTCATCTTTCATGTTTATTCTCTTTGGAGCACATTTAGTCAGCTTATCAGTGGTAAGTGTTCATTCTATCCTGCAAACCCTAACCCTAATTTAAGCTATAAAAAAGGGAAATTTTTCATGGCAGTTTGCATGCCAGGTTATTTCAGTAAATTTACATAGAAATAGAAAATATCAATATTTGGGATATTACAGTGGTATCAAAGCATGTTCTTGGCCAGCTGTGGGGAAATTGGCATGAACATGTGGTGTTATAATAAATTTCACACATTAGTTGTGGAGAGTTTGTTTCATTTTTGTGGAATTGTATCTATTTCCAAGAAACAAAGCATCTTAAAGTATGCTACAACTTCCAGGAGAGTGCCTTTATTGTGATCGCAAAACTCCATTACATATTTGTCCTCAAAACTATTCTAGTCAGATTGGTAAGGGATCTTAAAGGGGTTGCATCAATGGAAAGAGCTATAGATGGTAGGTTGTTACCCACCTTCCTTGTTGCCTTTCCAATAGAGGAAAAGGAGCCTACTTGGGAGGAGTCAATGACGAACCTTGCTAAGACACAACAAAGCTTAGAGCATAATTTGCAATGGTTTGAATATTCATTACTATGAAGTAAGAAAGGAAGACTTGGTATGTTTATCAAAAATGCATCCAAAAGTCTCGATGATAATTGTGGTTTAGAGTGTAATAAATCAACAATCATAGATAAACCTACAATTGATCATGAAGAAAGCAAAGATCCATTATCAGGTAGGAGTCCTAAAGAAGATGAGATCATGTTCACATGGTCTCTCTTATCATATGACAATTTGGACCATGAGGGATCAGTGATTGCACCCTTATGTCTTTGGGATGAACATAAGGTAGAAGAGCAAGTAGAAGAGGAACCTCAGTTAGACTCATAGGAACAAGTAGAGAGGCATGACACAGACAGGATTGACTCTATACATGCCGAGCAGTATGGATGTTATGAACCACATATTATGGAGGGGCCATTAATGGTTTAGGTTGTAGATGCAAATGCGTTGATGGGAGACATATTCCAGGGACTAGCCGATAGTGACATGGGCGCATCCTTTAATTTTTAAAATGGGTATACTACAGATGTGTGGGATCCTAGTTCACATGACACCAGTCGAGTGAGTTCCTAAGAGGATATCGCATCCTACACAAGATGCAGGACAGTTGTGACCCATGAGGGCATGAGTGGCACTCATGGTTTGGGGGGAGAGCCTACAGCAATGATTCTACATGAGCACTCAAAATTGCAGGTTAATGAGGAGAGATATGAAACAAAGGATTTGGATCAGGTATGGGATCATGAGTTTCCTTTATGGGTTAGTGGTTTAAACATGGAGGAGGTAGTTGAGCACATCCCTTGTGGACCAGCCAACAAAGAAGTGTATCCATACAGAGATTGGGTATATAGGTATATGACGAAGATGGAGACACGGAGGTTTACAGGCTCAGCTAACATTAGCGGAGTTGCTATGGAGGAGAGGGCCAACCTCCTCTTCCAGGATTTTTTTCGAGGGATGCTTAGGTTTGGAGGTGTGAAGCAGAAGTATTCTAAGGAGTTTGTGCAACTTATGATTTCTTGGCTCATTAAGGGTATTCAGATGGATTTTGGTATCATTCAAAGGGTTGTTTGGGATCCCGGTATCAAGGGGTCAATTCATGATTAGGTGGAAAGGAGGCATGAGGTGATCCAATGGTTTATATGGGATCCTGGTATTGGTGTCCGGATGCATTTTTTGGTTGATAGTTGTTGATTGCTTGAGGACAAGCAATCTTTAGTGAGGGAGGACTGTAATGTTCCCAAAAGTGACATGCATGCAAACCCTAAAAGTGACATGCATGCAAACCCTAAAAATGACATGCATGCAAACCCTAAAATTGATATGCATGCAAACCCTAAAAGTGACATGCATGACATCTAAGCATTATTTAATGATGCATGCCGCCCAATTAAGCCTCCATGCAAGTCAACTGCAAATTAGAAGTTAAAGTGACCTAATTAGGTCAAAAGTTAGGGTTTTCATAGTTGAAAGTTATAAAAGAAAGATAAATTGAATGGAGACTTTACTTTTGCATTATTATTATTTTGGAGCTCTTGAGAAGCAACACAACATGCGGCCACAACAGTTGGGGTTGGAGATGACGTCTTCAGCTAACGAGATTTCGGCAGTGAGACATCTGCCCTAGTCTCCTTCAGGATAAACCATCCAGGCTTATCACCATATTTATTGCATTCACCATTATTCATTATTTCAGTATAAGTCTGAAGGTTAGTGCAGATTCATCTATACAGCTGGGGGCATTTATCTAGGAAAACCCTAGTTATTCACAAGGACTCTAGATCACTATATTTCTTCCGCATGCGGCCTACATCTTCATTGATAGGATCACTCTACTGCATTGGGTGATTATCAGCTATCATATTTTCCATCTAGGGAAACTAGCAGCAGTTTACAGGGTTGTGGGGGCGTGAGCAGCAGACTAGGAGATCAATTCACTAGGGCATATAGGAGGTAAAAACCCTTGCATGATCCTGCCATCCTCTCAGGCACTATCATACCCTCTTTCTGACTTATTTCCAACTGAAACTAACCATCCCTTCAGCAAAAATGTCACACTTATTTGATTCAGCCATCCGGGGGTATTGCAGCAGAAACAAGGTTATTTCTTCACCATCTCAGCTCATCTTGCATGTGTTTTCTCTTTGGAGCACATTCAGCTGGCTTATCAGTGGTAAGTGTTCATTCTATCCTGCAAACCCTAACCCTAATTTCAGCTATAAAATAGGGAAATTTTGCATGGCAGTTTGCATGCCCAGCTATTTTAGTAAATTTTTCATAGAAATAGAAAATATCAGTATTTGCGATATTACATACCACCTACTGTTAAAGTACATAGCGTTTTTCACGTTTTCATTTTGAAGAACTAAATTCATGATGCTACTCATGTGATCGATTAGAATGCTATACAGGTGGAACCCAAAGGAGAGTTCCAAGTGGGACCAGAGCATATTCTTGACAGGAGAGAACTTTAACTCTGGAACCATATCATTGGACAAGTCAAGGTGCAATGGAAGCACCCTAGTCTGAAAGAATCTACTTGAGAATTGGAAAGTGTTATGTGATAGGAATATCCAATCCTATTCCAAGATGAAGATATGGAAGAATAAATCAGAAAATTAATAACACCGAGGACAGTTTTATTCTCTAACGGAAGGTGTATGTAATACAACAAGAAATAATAATTTATTATTAATTTTTACTAAGATATTTTATTTTATTATTTTAAATATTTTTCACAGAAAGTAAAAAATAAAAAATATATAATAAATTATTCTTTCATTAATAAAAGATACTGAAAAGGACAGAAATGAAATAGTTGTTGAAGAGTGTGTGCTGACCCATGAGAGGAAAATACAAGTGGTTGTAGTTATTGAGTGAGAAATCAAGGTGCAAGAGGCATATTCCCCAAAATCAAGTCACAACTCTTAGTTTGAGTCATCACGCAAACTTACTTTTTGCAAGCTGCATTTACGATACAAATTTGGAAAATCATATATTAAATGCATAAAATTATGATAAAGAATACCAAAACTTAAAAGAAAAAAGACAGCTGAAAATGAAAAGAATCAAATAAAAATAGATTTTAGTCTAAATAAAAGAGGATTACTGCTGCATAAAAACAGGTTGTATATACCAAATACATAAAAAATCAAATTAACTGTCATGAATGAGTTACATAAATGACCTTATTAAGGACATCCTAGATACTAGATGGTCACCATGATGAGAAAGGACTTCTTTTGTCCTAACATGAAGAAAGAGGTAGCAGAGTACTTAGATCGTTGCATCGAATTCCAACAAGTAATGGAAGAACACCAACATCCAACAGGGTTATTGCAACTGCTACCCATTCCAGAATGGAAGTGGGAAACAAGTAGCGTGGATTTTATAATAGGCCTACCTAAAAATTTCATCTAACATGACTCAATTATGGTCATAGTCGATAAGTTAAGTAAATCTGCACTCATTTTATTCGTATAAATCTACTTATAAGGCAGTTAACATTGCAAATATTTTTATAAAAGAGATTTTTCAGGTTACATGGCGTACCAAAGGTAATAATCTCAGATAGAGATGTACAATTTATAGGAAATTTATGGAAGGATTTGTTTAAAGGGTTAGGCACTAGATTGAACTTCAATAATCCATATCATCTGCAAGTGGATGGGAAGACTGAAAAAGTAAACCAGGTCCCATAAGACATCTTAAGAATGTATGTAATGGACAAACTAGGAAAATGAGAAGACTACTTACACTTATTCAAATTTGCTTACAATAATAGTTTTCAAGTATCAATGGGTATGAGTCCTTTTGAAATCCTATATGGACGCAAATGTAATACTCTGATTTCTTGGAGCAATCCAGTTGATAGATTAATGTTAGGAACTTAATTGTTAAAGGATATGGATCTAACCATGAAACATGTGCAACAAAACTTGAAGGCTTCCCAAGACAAGAAAAAATGTTATGTTGGCCTAAAAATAACTCCTAGAGAGTTCCAGGTAGGTGAACATGTGTATATAAAGGTAAATCCCAAGAAAATCTCTCTAATATGAGGAAACTATTCAAAGTTGGAACCCTGGTATTGTGGTCCATTTGAAAATTTGGCTAAAGTAGGGCCAATGGCATACCTGTTAGCCCGACCACATACTTTTAAAGTACATATTGTTTTTCACATTTCCATTTTGTAGAAATAAATTCATGATGCTACTCATGTGATCGATTGGAATGCTATATAGGTGGAACCCAAAGGAGAGTTCCAGGTGGGATCAGAGAGTATTGTTGATAGGAGAGAACTTTTACTCTAGAACTGTATCATCAAACAAGTCAAGGTGCAATGTAAGCACCTTAGTCCGTAAGAATATACTTGGGAATTGAAAAGTGTTATGCGATAGGCATATCCAATCCTCTTCCAAGATGAAGATATGGAAGAATAAATCAGAAAGTTAATAAGACCAAGGAAGGTGTTATTCTCTAAGGGGAGGTGTATGCAATACACCAAGAATTAATAATTTATTATTAATTTCTGCTAAGATATTTTATTTTATTATTTTAAATTTTTTTACAGAAAGTAAAAAATAAAACAAATTTAATAAATTATTCTTTTATTAATAAAAGATACCGAAGGGGACATAAATGAAAAAGCTGTTGAAGAGTGTTTGCTGACCCACAAGAGGAAAAGACAAGTGGTTGTAGTAGTTGAGTGAGAACCCAAGGTGCAAGAGGAATCTTTCTCAAAATTAGGTCACAATTCTTTGTCCAATGATAAAGAGAAGGAGGCTCATAAATTACCAAGTCCTAGGAAAACTACTATATAATAGTATGTCCATTAGCAAGTAGGAGGCTAGCATTGGACAGGGATTGAATCTAATAATGAAAGAGATGGCACATTAAGTGGATTTTTCTCTTGTGGTTCAGTAAACGGGCTCGGGGAATCTGGAACAAGTTATTTGGCTGCTCTAGGAGTTGGTTGGGAGGAACAACCATTCCATTTCTGTTTTTTCCTTGATCCGTCGGATCTCAACTTGAGTGCATTAAAAAATTTTAAAGAATGCGTTTACTAGTTTGCTTAATTCATGAAACAACATTAACAAAAATTAAATGCTTAAACAGAAATGAAAAGAAAAATTGATAACCAGATGTGGGAAAAAAACACAGAAATCAGAGAGTCACAAACAGAAGTTGATAACGGAGTTCACCCCCTTCACTGGGCTACGTCTCCGGTTCCCTCTCCAATGGGTACCGATCCAATTAATCTTTTTAAAATGGTACAAAAATGGTTCTGAAATCAACTTTGGCAACTGTAAATAGAATTTTGTACAAAGTCTTCAAGACCTCTCTTCTGGAAATTACAATTAGCCTTCAAAAGGCAAAGAAAGATAAAATTATAACAGAGAATGTCGACTTCCCTAGCAACAGCATCTGGACACTTCACAGCAAAACTCTCGGTGTTTCTTTTTTTTATCTCTGCAAGCTTCTCATAACAGTAAAGCGATGCTCGGTACTCTAAACAATCTGAACCCCCCCCTTCACTGTGGCCATAATCGTCTATTTAAGCATTCAGTGGGAAGATAAGTAACGGGTTCGAATCGTTTGCGATCCGTCTTTTCATATTCCATATGCTATCTTTTAATTTTCGTCAAAACTTTTCAACTAGCTGTACATATCACGTTACATTCATTTCTATTCCGCCAAATGTCACAGCGGTTCCCAAAGGTTCCATCTAATACCATGTATGTTATTGCTATCCTGCCACACAATGGATATCCATCACATTTAGAGCTGTTCCAAATGTTACATCCGCTGTCGCAACATATAACTAAACTCCCCAAATGTCATAGCATACAAATGTCGCATCATGCAACTAAACTCCACAAATGTCATAGCATACAAATGTCGCAGCAAACGTGACCGCTCCCCCTCATCTAACCGCCATAATAGTGCCATTTAACCGTGCACAAAACCGCTAGAGGGTATACGCTTGACCGCGTGGGCTTTTCACGAACCATTTGAGGTTCCCCCTTGATGGTGCGCAAGACCGCCAAAACGTTGCCAACTAACTGTGCGAGCATGTTACAACCCATTTTATATTACCTCTTGATGGTGCACAAATCGCCAGATGCCAAGTCTTAACCATAAGACTTGACCATTCGAACCATGAGATGTTATGTTGAACCGCGCACCATGCGATGTTATGTCAAACCACGCACCATGCGATGTTATGTCGAGCCGCGCACCCTTTGCACAAATGTTAAATGGTAACCATAAGACTAATAACCATTGTACCATATTGGATTAGTGTAATTTTTGAAGATGAATAATCCCCCGGATCATTCCTCCCCATTGGAGAGCTTTTGGACCACCAAAATCCTGAGTCACTCTGCAAGTAAGTGAGGGTACAGCTCCCTCACTTTTCCAATCTCCATCCATCTTGCTTTGCTAGGATGCATGCCTTTAAGCCCCACTCGAAGGTACTCAACATTCCCCCTTCGTGAAGTCCTTACATTTCTGTCAAGAATAACATCATCCTACAACTCTTTCATGTATTCAGGTGCCATATCATCAACTAAAGGAATCTGTATGTTAGTTTCCTCATTCATGATCATAGGAGGCTCATACAATTTAAGATTCTCAACATTAACAACTGAATATATTTGCATGTATGGAGGTAAATTCAAGCAAAAAGCATTAGTACCAATATTTTCCAGAATCTCAAAAGCACCATACCTGATAGGATTAAGCTTTTTACCTTCACCTTTCATTCTTTCTTTGGTGATATGTAACCAAACTCTGTCACCAACCTGAAATTGATGATCAACTCGATGCTTGTCATGCCTGGCTCTGTACTTTGCTTGGCTCTTCTCCAACTGTTCCTGAACTTTCTGCTGCACCGCTTGGATTCTCTGAATGAATCTTAGAGCTTTATCTGCATCATGATGTCCATCCACTGTATCTTTGCCAAAAGAGAAGTCCATCGGTGTTTTTGGAAGATAACCAAAACAAGTTTCAAAAGGAGATCTTTTCATGGAAGAATGAACTGCATGATTGTAAGCATGTTGTATATACTGCAACTGCTCATACCTAAGTTTAGGATGTTTACTACAATATCCCCTGAGCAGCTGAACCACTGTTCTGTTTACTACCTCTGTTTGTCCATCGGTCTGTGGATGAAAAGCTGTACTTTTCTTAAGTTTAGTATCCATAAGCTCCCATAAAGTTGACCAAAATTCTCCCAAAAACTGGGAATCTCGATCAGATACAATAGACATCGGTAGCCCAAAATGTACCCAAACATTCTGAAAGAATAGATGAGCTGTTTGTTCAGCAGTGATCTATTTGTTACATGGCATTAAGATACACATTTTGCTGAATCTGTCCACAACAACATATAGGTAATCATGCCCTTTTCTAGACATAGGTAGTCCTCCTACAAAGTCCATAGAAATGCTTTCCCAAGGACGAGAAGAAACTGGAAGAGGTGTGTACAAACCCAATTTCCTATTGCTAGGCTTACTCGTTGCACACATAACACATCCTCGTATATATTTAGCTACAGTTTCTTGCATCTGAGGCCAATAACAATGATTCTGCAATATTGTCAACATTTTACTTACCCCAAAATGTCCTGCAATCAATGAACTATGTGCTTCTCGGATTACATGCACTCTCTCTTTCTCTGGAATACAGAGTTTACCGAGATGATACATGAGTTGATTATGCACATAATAGTTCTCTTCCTGTTTACCATGTATCAGTGATGCATATACGTTCTTAAAATATTTATCTTCTGCATACTGTTCAATGTAACTTTCATGTGTCAATGAACTATTCTGAAGAATGATTGAAGCATTTGTAGGCGGCCTCGATAACATGTCTGCTATCTTATTATGTATTCCCTTTTTGTATTTAATTATGAAATGAAACTGTTGCAAGAATCCCATTAATATTAAATGCCTACTTTGTTGTACTTTAGTTTGAGATTGCAGATATTGAAGTGGTTGATGATCAGTATGTATGACTATTTCTTTTCCCATGATATAATGTTTCC
This sequence comes from Pseudotsuga menziesii, assembly GCA_001517045.1. NCBI lineage: Eukaryota > Viridiplantae > Streptophyta > Pinopsida > Pinales > Pinaceae > Pseudotsuga > Pseudotsuga menziesii. The sequence goes on along the minus strand of LPNX010829148.1, from coordinate 197,124 downwards.
ACTTCTTCACACTCTATACTAAAGCATACAACTCTTTCTCATAATTCGGATAGTTACTTACCGCAGTAGAGAACGTTTCTGAATGGTAACAAACTGGCTTCCTCCCTTGCATCAAAATGGCTCCCATGGCAAACCCGCTGGCATCTGTTTCGATCTCAATGGCTGCTGCAAATCTGGCAACGTCAGAACTGGTGTTGTGCTAATCCTTTCCTTCAAAGTGTCGAAGGCTCTTTGATGCTTGCCTCCCCACTGGAAAATTTCTTTAATGCTTGTCAACGCATGTAATGGAGCAGCAATGGAAGAAAACCCAGAAATGAATTTCCTCCAATACTGAACCGCACCCAGAAAACTTCTGATTTCAGTAACGGTGTTAGGTCGTGGCTAGTTTACAATAACAGCAACCTTGGATGGGTCCAGTTGCAGGTGGCCTCCACCAATGATATGGCCCATATATATTAAAGAAGTTTTAGCAAACTCACATTTAGACATTTTTACATAAAGCTTCTCCTTCCTCAGTATATCTAAAACTTTCTTCACATGTACAATGTGTTCCTCCCAGGTTTTGCTAAACACCAGGATATCATCCAGATATACAATTACAAAATCATCAATGAATGGATGAAAGACATCATTCATGACCCGCATGAAAGTAGCAGGGGCATTACAGAGCCCGAAAGGCATCACAAGCCATTCATACAAACCCTGTTTTGTTTTAAACGCTGTTTTCCAGGCATCATTTTCAGCAACACGGATTTGATGATACCCACTACGTGGATCCAATTTTGTAAAGTAAGTTGCATGTTTCAACTGATCAAGCAAATCATCAATGCGGGGAAGAGGATACCTGTTTTTAATGGTGATTTTGTTTAGGGCCCTATAGTCGATGCACATCCTCCAAGACCCATCCTTCTTTGGAACCAAGACTATAGGATAGCCACAAGGAGAAGTGCTTGGCCGGATGACCCCCTTCTCAATCAGCTCCTGAACCCGCTTCTTGATTTCCTCATTCTGCATTACAAACATCCGGTACATGGCTATGTTCGGGAGTGGCACATCCTACTGCAAATGTATCTCATGCTGAATTTCTCTCTGTGGCGGTAACCCTTTCGGATCTTGAAATAAATCATCATACTCAGAAATAATTTCAATCAGTTCAGATTTATGTTTAGGATCACATCCTTCAAAAGATTTAGAGATCTCATTATTTTTCACCTTAACCATCATTAACACAAAATTCTTAATAGCATTTACCAGCCTCTTCATTTGTCCTGCAGAGACTATTGCTAGATTTGTTTTTGTCTTATGTGCTCGTACAATATATTCCACACCATCTTTAAAAAGATGATACTTATTCTGCTCTCTATAAAAGACTGTTTTCTGGTCATACAAATATGGACTCCCAAGTACAATTCCACAAATGTCAAGTGGTACTACATCCAATTCTACCTCATCCATGAACTCTCCAGTAATTGCAAACTTTAATACACATTTCTTTGTAACTTGCAATTGTGTATCATTAGTAACCCAACCAAGAGGATAGGGTTTTTCATGAGGCATAGTAACTAAATGCAATTTATTAACCACTTCTTCTGATATCAGATTTACTTGTGAACCACTATCAAACAATGTATCAATCTTTGTGTGATTTGCAATGACACGAACATGAAACAGTGCACTTCTATTTTTATCATTTTGCTTAGAAGTAGATGGCAGATTTGTACTTGCACTCAAACTTGATTTTGCATCAATGGGAAGTGAGATACTTTTATTCTTACCCTGGATTCCGACAGCTGTAATTTCTTTGTTTCATCACCTGAGTCAAATCCCAAGTCTTGAATAACTGCTGCAGTAGCTTTTGCTTTGCCTTTATCTTTGTTTCCTCCGTACTTCTTTGGCCTTAACTCCGGATGAAGTTTCCAACACTTAGAGACATCATGTCCCTTCTGACAATGCGAACATTTAGGCTTTTCACCCTCTTTCTTAACAGTAGCCATCTTCTTTTTCCCCTTATCTTTACCTTTTGATTTGCTGTCAAATTTAAATGATTTCTTCACAAAAGTATCATTAGCATGCTTACCCCTAGCTTCTAAATGTGTAGCTTGAACACATACATCATCCAAATTACTGGGGTTAAACATCAACAAAGTATGTCTCAAATAAGAATGCATGCCACCAATGTACTTAAGAAGAGTTTCCTGTGTATCTAATGAAACATCAATGCAATAGCCCTCTTTCTAAATTCATGAGTATAGTCTTGAATATTTTGTCCTTTAGCTTGTCTAAACATTTGCCAACTCATGGTTAATTGTTGAATATGTCCTAAAGGATAAAATTGCTTCCTTAATATTTCAATGAATTCATTCCAAACTGAAATAATTTTACCGTTCTTTCGAAGATCTTGCTGAATCTTGCTCTCCCACCAAGTAAGATCCATACCACTCATTCTCAAAGTGGCCAATTGAATCCTGGAAGGGTCATCATTAATGCCCTGCACCCTGCAATATACTTCAAGCTGCTTGATCCAATTGTCTAACTTTTCAGCATCTAAATCTCCATTATAAATTGGCAATTTGAATTTAACATCCAATTTGAAATAAGGCATATTAGGATTTGCATTAGCATTATGTGAATGAGAATCATGAGAAGAAGAGAAATTTTGATTAGTATCAAGAGGATCACCATCTCCTCCTACTCCTTTACCCTTTTCTTCCTTCTTCACTTCTGCATCTTTGGATGAAGACCCATCTTCTTTCTTCTTCCTTTCTGCTCGCTCATCGAGTAGAATTTCCATCATGGCTTTCATACTGATAAAAGCCTCCAAAAACTTAGTTTCAGAAATAACAGCTTTTTCCCATTCTATATGTCCTTCTTCTTCCCCTCGTGGAGAAGACATGGTTCTTGAGAATGTTCTCCTTGAGCCAATCTCAGGATCTCCTTCATTTAATTCTCCTTCACCAAGCTTTAACCTGGACCTGGTAAGCATTCACAAACTTGCACAAGCAGTTAACCTGCTCTGATACCATAACATGATCCGTCGGATCTCAACTTGAATGCATTAAAAGTTTTTAAAGAATGCGTTTACTAGTTTGCTTAATTCATGAAATAGCATTAACAAAAATTAAATGCTTAAACAGAAATGAAAAGCAAAACTGATAACCAGATGTGGGAAAAAAAACACAGAAATCAGAGAGTCACAAACAAAAGTTGATAACGGAGTTCACCCCCTTCACTGGGCTACGTCTCCGGGTCCCTCTCCAATGGGTACCGATCCAATTAATCTTTTTAAAATGGTACAAATATGGTTCTGAAATCAACTTCAGCAACTGTAAACAAAATGTTGTACAAAGTATTCAAGACCTCTCTTCTGGAAATTACAATTAGCCTTCAAAAGGAAAAGAAAGCTAAAATTATAACAGAGAATGTCGACTTCCCTAGCAACAGCATTTGGACACTTCACAACAAAACTCTTGGTGCTTATTTTTTATCTCTGCAAGCTTCTCATAACAGAAAAGCGATGCTCGATGCTCTAAACAATCTGAAACCCCCCCTTCACTGTGGCCAGAATCATCTATTTAAGCATTCAATGGGAGGATGAGTAACGGGTTCGACTCGTCTGCTACCCGTCTTTTCATATTCAATATGCTATCTTTTAATTTCCGTCGAAACGTTTCAACTGGCTGTACATATCACGTTACATTAATTTCTGTTCCACCAAATGTCACAATGGTTCCCAACGATTCCATCTAATACCATATATGGTATTGCTATCCTGCCACACAATGGATATCCGTCACATTTAGAGCTGTTCCAAATGTTACATCCGTTGTCGCAGCATATAACTAAACTCCCCAAATGTCGCAGCATGCAACTAAACTCCACAAATGTCGCAGCATACAAATGTCGTAGCAAATGTGACCGCGCCCCCTCATCTAACCACCAGAATAGTGCCATTTAACCGTGCACAAAACCGCTAGAGGGTATACACTTGACCGCGCGGGCTTTTCACGAACCATTTGAGGTTCCCCCTTAACGGTGCGAAAGACCGCCAGAATGTTTCCATCTAACTGCGTGAGCATGTTACAACCCATTTTATATTACCTCTTGATGGTGCACAAATCGCCAGATGCCAAGTCTTAACCATAAGACTTGACCGTTCGAACTATGAGATGTTATGTCGAACCGCGCACCATGCGATGTTATGCTGAATCGCGCACCATGCAATGTTATGTCGAGCCACGCACCATGTGATGTTATGTCGAACCACACACCATGGGATGTTATGTCGAGCGCCGCACCCTTTGCACAAATGTTAAATGGTAACCATAAGACTAATAACCATTGTACCATATTGGATCAGTGTAATTTTTGAAGATGAATAATCCACCGAATCATTCCTAGAAGTGGTGTCAGGTTCTTTTCCTATTTCTAATTTGGTATAACTAGTTATAGTAGGATTTTCATTCTTAACCTGGAATCACAACTAACTCTTTTAGAAAAAAATTATTATGCATCTGAATTAAATAATGATCCATCATTGTATTTGATTAAATAATGATCCATTATGCACCTAAATAGAGTATGGTTCTTTAACGCATCAGTTCACTAATTCTTTTTATTATGTTTTCGAACTAGATCTTCTTTCATGTTAGTAAATTCAAGCCTGTAAAATCCAGATTTAATTATTTATGTATCTCAGACCGGGTTAACATCTGAGAGACTTCTTCAGAATTATAACATATTAAAAAAAAAATATTTCATAAATCCCATTACAGATCGGGATTGATCAAGATCTAAGGATTTATCAATAGGAAATCTGTATAGAATTATAAAATATATAATTATACAGTTTATTGCATTAATAAAGTATTTAGGCATTCCCATAGTGATTCATAAGTTATCAGTTAACTAATTAACTTACCTTCCTCGATTAAATCGAAGTTGTCTTTCTAGAGATATGATTGTTTAAACATCTAGTTCATCTTCCAGTTATAGCAGGGAGTTATTTTCCCTAATTTTTAGAAAACAAATCGAATCTACATGATACACATACCCTTGAAAAAATTACAATAAAATTCACAGTTATTTATCACTAAATATTCTCAGATTTGATTCTAAGATCATGTTTAGACAACCTAAATATACAGGTATTAAACCCAAGGAAAACATTATAATCACTGCTGCAATTTTCTAATTAAAACAAACTGATATCCTCTTAAACATCGAATCTTTCCAAAACCAACTCATGACCATAAGTCTATCCCAGATGGAAACCGAGTGTATCTAAACATAAACATTTAGATCTAAAAATGATTCTCACTAGAAACACTTACAATTACTTCATAGCCACAATTTCAATTGATGAATAGAGGACTAAATATTTCTTCTGAGAGATCTCAAAGACCATATGGGTTGTAGCAAGAATCACAACTATAAACCATATCAAATATAAAAAAAATTGATTCATAACAATGTGGTTATAATACCATTCAATGGAATCCACAATGGTTTAAAAACAAACTACAATATCTTAATAAGCAAACATCTAAGTGCAGAAAGATGATTTACGGAAGCCTAATTCGAAAAATTTGAAAGTCAACCCACAATCCGCAATTGCAAAAGGATAAATGCAGAAGGTTAATTCGAAAAATTTAAAAGGAAACTCGCAATCTGCAATTACAGAAGGATAAATGTGGAAGGTTAATTCGAAAAAGTCGAAAGAAAACACACAATCCGCAATCCACAATTGCAGAAGGATAAACGTGGAAGGTTAAATCAAAAAAGTTGAAAGGAAACCCGCAATATGCAATCTGTAATTGCAAAAGGATAAATGTGGAAGGTTGATTCAAAAAAGTTGAAAGGAAACCTTCAATCCGCAATCTGCAATTGCAGAAGGTTAATTCAAAAAACTTGAAAATAAACCTGCAATCTGCAATCAGAAATTGCAGAAGGATAAATGTGGAAGGTTAATTTGAAAAAGTTGAACGGAAACCCGCAATTGGGGAAAGATAATTGGGAAAGGATATTTGTGGAATGATCATTGGGGAAAGATAAATTTTGGAAACATCATTGCAAAAATATAATTGCGGAAAGATAATTGCAAAAATACTAATAAACTTAGAATTTTAGGACTGGACAGATAAATGAATTGGAGCCTAATTTTCGGAGCTGAGTTCAACAATTGAGGAAAAGTTGAACGAACGAGTAAACTTAAAAACGAGCAATGAACCTTCATAGTTTAATAACGCCATGTTACAGTTAATTGTAGAACAAGATAATTTATTACAAAAAATCACGTCTAGGTTGAAGAATACCTGAAGATATTGTTCCCTTAGCAAACATCGGCATTGCATAAACCGGTCATGTAGTAGTAAAGTATGTTTTAGTAACAGAACGAAAACTATGACATGTGTCTTTAGAAGCATGTAGGGACTTTAATGATGTGTATATAGATATCCATGTTATATCAAAAAAAATTATATAGATTTTTGAGGTGTGTGACATCCATCTAGACACCACTAGAGTTGAGCTCCATATTATATATATCTAATCCCGATGGCCCTTCCTTCCATCCAGTTAGAATTAATCCAATTTTATATCCAGTTCACAACTCGTCCCAAACTCACTTAAATTTATTTATCATGAGAAGAGCAGTATTGACGAGAAAACACATGATTGTGAATGAGCCTTATCCTTCAGGGAATATCAAAAGGGGAGAGGGTTGTAAAAGATAAAGCAGAAGACCTCGTTGAGAAGATATACATGGAGCCCCTGAAGACCAGATAACTAAACATTGGCACATAGGATTAGATTTTATCTTCAGAAAATAAAAATTGAGATAAGTTTAACAACATGAGAAACAACCTGATGAAAGAGTGGTGCTACAAAAAAAAAAGAGGTGGACGGACTAATGTGGTTGACATTCATTATATCTCATCCTTAGTTAAGTCTATAATATCTAATCACTTATCATTACCATTTCGAGTGATATTATTTGCTTTGGATTTCTGTATATTTTGAGTGATATTATTTGCAATTATGTTGCCTAGTTGAACACAGTGTTGTGTCGGGATATCAATCTTAAACATACACATATGGATATGTTCCTAGTTTCTATCATTTGTTCCATTTGTACTTGTCACTTCTATTAGGTATGCTCCATCAATCAAAATGGATAACTGTACAGTATCAAATGGTAAGGGAAACCAATATGCACCCTACAACAAAGTGTTTAATTTTGTTGTGGGGGCTTTTACACACCAAACACTTTGTTGTGGGGGCTTTTACACACCTCATCCCTTCATGCATCTCCTTCTTTTGGGCAAGGAATTTTCGATCTTAAAGTATGACATGGATTCCCCATCATCTATCTTCTCTGTTAATCTCTTTAAAGATGCGACCATGCTGTGGAACCCATGCCCCATGCCATATGGGCATGACCTATCCAAAAATAGAGTGCATTAATTTCATTTTCATTTGAATTTTGAATTCAATAAAGGCGCCTAAGATTCAAAATTGGATCTTGAAATTTAAAACCCGCGCAATCCATAGTTTTCTGTTTTTCTTATGGGTATTGAAGATAGAATAAGAATGAACGAAAATGTTGAAGCGAGTGGAGGCGTCGCTGAACGTCGTATGTTCAAAGGTGCTGCATTTGTTTCATACGGGTTGATGAGGATGTTTCTTATAAGGTGAAGAATATATGAAGGTCAAAATTATCTGCCACAAGGAGGTAGACGACACGTCTCTAGTCTCCCCATAGGCACCAAAACTGAGCGACTTGAAATTCAGGATGTCTGGAAGCATATTCTAAGCTTCAACATTGTGGGGAAGATCACATTCCCACCAATTATTGACCCATCACCACTCTGCATGAGACGTTCATCAATGAGAAACCAGGAATCATAGTGATCGAATCTTGAGTGCTTGATGGGCCACATGGAAATAAAAAAGAGGAGAAGTGCTTATTCATGCACCATATTTAAATATGATCTACATATCTTGACTCATGTCTCCAAGCACCTGATTAACACACGTCATTGGTTATAGTCTCCAGGTTTAAAGCATACGAAAAGTTTTAAATAATTGCTCGGATTTACAGTCTATGGGGAAATACATTCTAGACCATAGATGGGATGGTTACGAGAATGCATTACATTCTATTTACAATTTGCTATTAAGTACAAGGATGATACCAGGCTGTTGAGGATATCTACCGTCAGATAAGGGAAGAGATGGGAGTAACTTGTTAATTGACTAATATTGAGGGCGTGGTCACTATTTCTATTCTATTGGTAAGCATTTATTGGTATTCTATGCCTTAAGAATATTTTACTAGTGTTCATTTTTCACAATTTTATTAAAAAAAATATTTTGGATTATCAAACAGGTATATCTGAAACATTACATGACGTGAGCTTCCTAATGGGTTGAATTTTCTGGTTTTGATTGAGATCTATTTTGTTAATAATATTTTCCATATTTAAGATTTCATTGTTCCTGTAAAAAATTATATGGTATCTTGTTATAAAATTATAACATTTTGTATAAGATATTTATAGGTTAAACATATTTGAAATTGTTTTCATAAAATTAATTAATATATTTTAAGAATTATTAGGATTTTTAAATATTAAATATTAAGCAAAATGTGCAGGCCTTACGGACAAGCATGTGTTATGGACAAGAAAAACGTGCACGCGTTATCGGCAAGCACTATTGACAAAAAAAAATGAGCACATGTTGTGAAGAACCCACATAGAATCACAATAAATGGGTTTGATGCATAGCTAGGGAAACAAATAAAAGCAATAGTTTGCATAATCAAGACTCAGGACAATGGACATATAGTAATATTTTAGCATCATAAAACAACCATGCCTAAAAAGCACCTCAAACGACCATGCCTAACCTCCCAAGAGTATAATTTTTCTTTGTGTTGTAATATGGACACCATTAAGAGGCTTTAATAACAAAGTAAGGGTCATAATCTGTTGACCATGGTTGGGGGATAAAACTTAATATTTATTCCCTAAATGTAGTTTTTAAGGTTTAAGGTCCATGAACAAGGCATTGAACCTACACATAGGACCTAAACATGTGATCTTTTGCATATGAGAGAGAATATGTAGTCCATTAGAATTATTTTTTCACTAGGAACATATCCATGGACATGGTTGAGGAATAAATTAGTTCTTAGTCCCTAAAATAATCCTATAGACATATAGGGACAAGAAAATAACCTTGAACCAACATACATGATCTCTTAAGAGTAGATCCTCAACCTTTAAGTTGGGATATGGCCATGATTAAGAGTTTTTACCATTAGGTATGGAGGATAAGGTGTTAATCATGGTTGGTAGAGAAAGCTTTTATTTTAGGTTGTAAACCAACTTCTAGGGCTCAAGATCCATGAATGACACCTTGAATCACCATAGATGACCTCTCACGTTGAATTTTTTCATTTGAATGGTGATATGGGAACCGTTAGGGGTTTATAAGTACTATGCATGTGTCAAGGGGCCTTATACATAATATGGGGAGGAAACATATAACTTATCCCCTAGAAGATGCTTCTATGCATCTAGAGCCAAGAATGATGTGTTAAATAACTTCAAAAAATCTTTCCATGGTATCATTTACCTTGGAATGGGGATAATAGTGCCATTGGAACATTTTTAGCACTAAGTACATGTATTAGGATCCTTGACATGGGTGGGGGAAACATTTGGTCCTTAAGGATTAAAGGAAGTTGTTAACCATTTAAGTGCAAAATTGATTCCACTAACCACCACACACCATGTTGAAAGTGAATCCTTTGAATCTTAATGGGGATATGGATGTCATCATCATTTGTCGAGCACTAGGTATGTGTCTCAATGCCATGTACATGCTCAAGGGAGGAAACTAGGGCCTTAGGCCCTTAAAAAATCTTCTAGGCATCCAAGAGTAGGAAGGATGCCTAAAAACTTCACACATGGCATATCATCGGTATATTTGGACTATGGATATGGATGTCAATGTAATTAAGTGTTTTTGAGCTATAGGTATGGGAATTACGAGACACAATTGAAGGAATATGATCACTCCTTAGGCCATAAAAGATATTTGAGGCACCCATGTTAATGAACAATTCCTTGAAGCACCACACATGACCTAATCAAGGTATCCCTGGTCTCCAAGAAAATATGTACATCCATTTAGGAGGTTTTTTTCATTAGATAAGGGTATTAAGTCCTCAACATGGTTAAGGGAGGAAATCCAAGACTCGACCTCCAAAGGAATATTTTTGACATTTAGGGCTAGGCATGTCCCTTACTCACTAGCACTTTATTCCTTAATCAATAGCCCTCCATTCCTTTTTATTTCCCTCTCTCTCTATCTCTATGTGTGTGTGTGTCCCCCCCCCCCCCCATCTCTATATCTATGTGTGTATTTCCATCCCTGAATCCCACTTTCTCATAACCTCTCTCCACCTTCTCTATACCTCCCTGTGTATTTCCAATCTCTATGTGTGTGTGTCCCCCCCCTCTCTATATCTATGTGTGTATTTCCATCCCTCAATCCCACTTTCTCATAACCTCTCTCCACCTTCTCTTTACCTCCCTCACTATCCCTCCATCCATACCTCTCTCTATATTTCTCACCTATTCCCATTTTCTCTCTGTCGTTCACCCCTCCACCTCTCTCTCCCACACAATTGTTGTTGTAATTGTAACTTTGGAAGACATTCTGATGTATATTATCGTTGTATGATATTGTACCCCAATTGGAGATGTGTTTTCCTCCTTTTTGAATTTCATTATTGTGTATGGACGTTGAGGTACAACCTCTGTTGTAAGTCAGGGCAATAGTCCCCAATATAATATGTTGTAATATGCTTTCATAGTCTCTCTAGAAGAATTCATCCCTGTTAGGGTAAGAGGTCGACACCAGTCATGTTTTAGGCCAGTCACCTGAAGGGTATAAATAGGGAGTCACCCTCCCTCATTTATAAAGACTCACACTCACTCAAGTTCGCATGAACAGAGAGAGAGAGAGAGAGAGAGAGAGAGAGAGAAGGAGGAGGAGAGATATATAGGTGCAAAAGACTTCTTCTTATTGGGTTTTTCCATCTTGTGATATTTTCTTAGTGACAAAACTATTCTGAGGAAGTTTGTGTGGTTTTCTCCTTTATTGTTTCCCCAATTAAAATGTTTGTCTTGTGTATCTGCTCTATCTTGTATATCTTGGTGTACTTGTTATTCTTTTAGATAAAGATCCTAATAAATTTAATTGTACTAGAAAAACTAAAATGGTATTAGAGCCTATCTGAAAGAAGGTATTGTGCATCAATGGAAACAAGGGCTTCCTAGTTCAAGGTATTCTCTCCACAAATCATCAAGAAATGATGGCTAGGATAAATCTCACTTGATGGGCACATATTTTGGTGGAATTAGAATCATATTTGAAGAAGTTTCATTTTTTATCATGACACTAGTGCTGGGAGAAACTAGGGCATCAAGTTTTAGAGGCTTCCCACCTCATTATTAATAAAAGGACCTTGCTGAGAAAATCACCTCAAGGAGGCACATCTTTATATCCAAAAAAATTCCCAAAGTCCAAGTTTGGAAAATTAGGGTTTATATGACAACCCCTAGGTCATCCAACTCTAGAACCAAGTTGAACACCTCAAATCGGTAAGATATAAATCTTTACTATTTCCATTTGAGGTTCTCTTTTGAAAAGATGATTCACCATACTTAGCTTGAGGACAAGCTTGGTGGAGCTGATAATTGTCAAGCATGGAAGTAAAAAATATCCCTAATCCTTGAAGATAATGATTTGGATCAATATATCAATGAGGAAGTTCTAGAGCTAGAGGGAGATGAGGCTAAGGCTACCCATAAGAAGAACTTGGTCAAGGATAAGAGAATCATTGTAGATTCTATTAAGGATTACCTCATCCCCAATGTGTCATCCCTTAAGACATTAAAGAAAGTATTTGATGCTTTGACAAAGATGTTCGAAGGAAATCCCATCAATCAGAATATAACACTGAGGAACCAGTTGAAGAATGTGAAGATACATAACTCAAAGGGTATACAATCCTACTTCACAAGGGTTACTCAAATCAAGGAACAACATGAAGCAGTTGAAGAGAATGTGGCATAAGGAGATATTGTGATGACCACCTTGAATGGCCTACCAATATCATGGGATTCATTCATTCAAGGAACCTGTGCAAGAAGGAAGTTGATCTCTTTCAGCAGACTCCAAGAAGAATTAACACAAGAAGAAACTCATCTCATAATAAGAAAAGAGAAGATGTTAGAAACTAAATATCAATCTATCACAACTCACACCAGAAGAAACTAGAAGAAGAAGGAGAACTACCATCACAACAACAAGAAGGACAAGAAACAAAAGAAGTTAATAAGAGATCCTTCCAAAATTCAATGCTACACTTGTGCTGAAAAGGGACACTTTGCAAGAGACTGTCCCAAGAAAAATGACTCCTTCAACAAGAGGAAACAACACCATGCTCACACTGTTGAAGATGATGGACCAAAAAAAAAGATTCAGAAAAGAGAAGGATAATTATGATGATGAGTGTTTTCTAATATTAGCACTCATTAGCACTATATCACATGAAATAAATTATTCGATTGTGGATACTGGGGCATATAAACATATGATGGGATATAAATAATCCTTAGTTAATATGTCTGAGCATGAGTCACCTCACATGGTGAAACTTGGCTATGATTATCAATACCCCATAAAAAGAAGTGGAGAAGCTTCATACAAGATAGATTCTAAAAAATATTTGAAGATGAAGGATGTGCTATATGTTCCAAGATTGAAGAAGAATATTCTCTCCATATTTGCACTAGATGCAAAGGGAATGCGAGTTACATTTGTTCGTGGCCAAGTTATAATCTAGCCTAAAGGAAAGACAATCGATGATGCAACCGTGATTGGAGAACGAGACGAAGGTTTGTACAAACTATTGAAGGACAACATAAACTTGAATTGGTTCATGAGTCAATAGAACCAAGTGATCTAGATGGATATCGGTGGCCACCGACCTATTCCACTGGCTCAAAACAATTGTCCATTGTGGTAGTTTCCTAGTTATTTTTCTACAGTTTTTCGGGTCCTAAACTTCCCGGGCCGTTTTGAGGCCCTAAACGACGTTTTTTGGAGATTCGGGGCCAAATGGTTACTATTGGCATTCATTTGGCCAACCAAAAGTTGTAAATATTAGACAGACCTTTCAACAAGCTATCGAACGCCCAAATCGAAGATCGTATGCAAAAGTTATGACCCCGAGAAGTTGACTGTTCAGCTTACCACTGTGGGGCCGCAAACTTTATGACGGTTCATCTTCTAGGGTTACGTTTTGGACTTTTGGGGTTATCACCTCATTCTTATTATAAATAGGCCCCTTTGGCCTCATTTTGTATTCAGCTTGGCACGAATGAGCGTAGCAGCCACATCTCTTCTCAGAGATAGCTACCACCATTCTAGCAATTGTATTACAATCTATTCTATTTCCGCCATTTAATAGAATATGTGTTTACTGTATCTCTGTTATCTTTGCAAAATGTCTTTGATTATTATTATGTGTATGTTCTTTCATTTCATTCACGCATAAATCCAGATCAGTGGTATCAGAGCAATCTGCTCTTTGATTGTTTCTTGGCACATGTCCCCGATGAGGTCCAAGTATAGAGAGTTTGGTCTTGAACTAGTTTCACTTGATCATTCTCGCCGTCCCAAACGACCTCCCATGGTGAAAGAAAAGAGAGACGACAGAGCAGGAGATCCTATCAAGTCGCTGCTCGAGGAAGCCCTCGAGCGATAAAGGAACGAGATGATGGATAGTTTCGCCCAAATCCTTCGGTGACTGCTGGCAGCGGCAAGTGAATCTTCAACGAGCAGCTGATTCGGGGATGCAACTCCCTTTAAGGTACAAGTTAACTTTGATATTCCTTTATTTGAAGGCAATATTGATGCAGATGCCCTAGACAATTGGTTGAATGTTCTAGAAGGGTATTTCTCTATCCACAATTTTTTTGACAGAGAAAAGATCACCTTTGCCCTCCTTAAGGCAGTCCCCCATGTCCAAAATTGGTGGGGTACTTATTGTGAGGAAAACTCATCAGACGAGTCTAGAATGTTTGAAACAAATCCCACTTGGGGCCTCTTTCATAGATGCCATCAGGGAACAGTATTACCCTGTGGGAAACTATGATGACAAGTACACAAAATGGACCATTCTACGTCAAGAAAGGGACCAGACGGTGTCGAAGCACACCAACAAATTTCATACCCTACAGACAAAGCTAAGTATCAAAGACTTCGAGCGGCACCTAATCCTAAAATATCGAAGTGGTCTACATCGGTACATCCAAACTGAGATGGACTTCCTCGACATCTCTTCACTTGGATCCGCTTATCGGTATGCTGTCAAAATTGAGGAGAAATTTCGACAAAAGAACAAGCGAGACTCTGGACCTGTGAATCCACTGCAGAAGCAAGGCAAGGGAAACCCTGGCCTGCAGAACACAACAAAAGAAAACGACAACCAGTCCTTGCCACAAGCAAAGAAGGGAGATCAAAAGACAAAGAAGGACACTGGTAAGTGGTGTGAATTTCATAAAAGCCCTTGGCACAACACTGATGAATGTCGCTCAAGGCAGTCATTAGTGGCCAAGATCAAATCTTCAGAATCAGATCCTGATTCTGATTCTGAACCCAATGCCACAGCCGCACACAATAGGAGGCAAATCATTGATGCAGACCCCACTGGCACTGTTGCTACCGCACAGATTCAACTAGAGGATCGTGAAGAGTCAGAGGCAAAGGAGTGCCTATTCCACTCGCAGATGTGGGTGAAGGGGATGCCTCTACATTTTTTTGTTGACAACGGCAGCCAAAAGAACCTGATCTCAATAGAAGTCGTCAAGAGATTGGAGCTTCCAACAACACCACACCTGCAACCTTATAGCATCGATTGGCTAAGCCAATGACGAGGTATCCGCATTACTTAACAATGCCTCCTGCCATATGGCATCAAGCCTTTCCAAGACAAGGTACTGTGTGATGTGGCCCCACTTGAAGTCTGTGATGTTCTTTTAGGACAACCATATATGTGGAAGCATCATGCTATATATGAGTCATGGCCTCACAGTGTCATTGTCACTTTGGGAGGACAACTCTACCGGATCCCAGAGACAGTTGCACCTGCTACAGTCTCACAGGGTAGGAAGATAAGCTCCCACATCAGAAAATTATTCCTCTTCACAATTGCGTCTGAAGGAGAACATAAGATCACAGAGACCTCCACACCCTCTGCACAGGGTGTCTCTTCTCATCAGACACAAGAAGAAGACAGAGCCATTGTTTCCTCATCTATCCGAGTACCTCTACGATGAAAGGCCATGCATTCAAGGTTCTCATCTACAAAAAAATCATCCATACAACAATTACAGCATTCCCAGGATGTTAAAGAAAGGAAGCCTCTTCACTTCAGCAAATGTCAAACGAGGAGATCAACCCAACACACAGTTTGAGAGATGATATGGGATTCGACGCAATGGAGACCATTGCTTCCTAAGGAGGGAGGATTGATCCAGATGGATATTGGTGGCCACCCACCTATTCCACTAGCTCAAAACAATTGTCCATTGTGGCAATTTCCTAGTTATTTTTCTACAGTTTTTTGGGTCCTAAACTTTCGGGGTCGTTTTGAGGCCCTAAATGATGTTTTTTGGAGATTCAGGGCCAGATGGTTTCCATCAGCATGCATTTTTCCAACCAAAAATGTTAAAGCTTAGATATACCTTTCCAATGAGCTATCGAATGCCCAAATCGGAGATCGTATGCAAAAGTTATGACCCCAGGAAGTTGACTGTTCAATTTCCCACCGTGGGGCCACAAAATTTATGACGGTTCATCTTCTGGGGTTACGTTTTGGAATTTTGGGGTTCTCACCTTATTCTTATTAAAAATAGGCCCCTTTGGCCTCATTTTGTATTCAGCTTGGCACGAATGAGTGTAGCAGCCACATCTCTTCTCAGAGATAGATACCACCATTCTAGCAATTGTATTACAATCTGTTCTATTTCCGCCATTTAATAGAATATGTGTTTATTGTATCTCTATTATCTTTGCAAAATGTCTTTGATTATTATTATGTGTATTTTCTTTCATTTCATTCACGCATAAATCCAGATCACCAAGTGAACTATGGAATCAAAGGCTTGTACATGTGCACTATAGAGCACTACCAATTGCAAGAAAACAATCTCAGGATTTCCATAAATCCAGGAAAATGATGAAGGAATTTGCAAAGGATGTGCGCAAGGACATAATGGAAAGAAGACATTTCCCAATAGTGAAAGAAAAGATAAAGAAATATTGGAGATAGTACACTCAGATGTATGCAGGCCCATGTCATCCAACTTACTAAGCAGTTATGTGTACATTGTGTTTCCTTTATAGATGATTTCTCATGTAATACTTGGATATATTTCTTGAAAGTGTAAAACAAAGTATTTAGTAAGTTCAAGGAATATAGTTATAGTTTGTCATATGTTACAATTTTTATGCTTAACTTGTATTTCCATAGGGATGGATTTGTCATGTTTTAACATTGTAATCCCTCTACTTACAAACCCTATTTCAATGGGAGTGTTACAAGGTTTTGGGTATTACTTAGATTATAATAGCTAATGCATTTTTTTAAACCTTGTATTAATGCAGGTGTCTCCAATGAAGGATTATCCCCCCTTGCAATCCTAAACAAATATCTAGCCAACAAGTACCAAGGTGGAAAAATAAAAGACTAAAAGAAAACAACTAGTTCACTTTGCAACTATAGAAAAGTGGGTAACTAAATTTTGATCCATGTGGAGGTATGTAAAAAGGTTAAAGCACCCATGTGAAGGATCATGGTTCCATCCAGCTATAAAAAAGGAGTTAAAACCCTAATGAAAATCCAAGGGGTTTAATCTCTTGCGTATTCTTCTTCGTTGTGGGACAGGTGAAGAGAGACGAGGGCTCTCGGTCCTTTCTACAAAATAATGCACTCGACCACGAGACCTCTCAAATAACACTGGTAATGAATCCATCACCACACCGTCTATGTTTCTCTTGGCCAAGGAAATGGTTACCAAATCCTTAAAGAGTCACAGTCTCGACCTGCCATAGGTTCCTTCCTAGAGAAGTCCTCGCCGAGGGTGATTTTTCTCCATCATAACCATTTTCTTTTAAATTGATGTAAAAATATTTTACAATGCCAAAGTTTTAACCTCTGTCCAATGATTGTCTGGTAGGAGGTTTCGACGGTCGCTTTTCGAAGAGGCTTGGCTTGGAAAGAGTGAGCTCGGGTCGAGGGTTCCTGGTGTGGCATTGAAGGGTCCTAGTAAAACATATGCACCTTGAAACCCTATGTTCCTTGACGGTCTAAGGTGTGAAAAGAAAGTTGGAACATAGTTTCCTTTTAGGTCCGTCTTCGATTGGAAGATATAAGGGTTTATATGAGCCTCTTCTGTTTCATGGTAAACACTCTCTTGTTTTTGTCTCTGCAACATTAATGTCAGATATAAATGTTATTTTTAAAAATACTTTGGGCTACGATAGGGGTTTTATACAAAGTTAATATTTTAAAATCTGCTTTTTTTGTTTACAGACCATGGAGTCTGTGTGGGAATTTGTATTATGGTTGTTTGAACCTCTTACTGTAAAATTTTGTCAAGGTTTATAAGCAATACAGTACTTCGATTTTCGTTTCTATTTTGTTTTAAACCTTCAAAGCTCTCGGTACTACTCTGTATATTGTTTATTAATACTACTCTATTTTTTATTTTGTTTATTATTATGTGTAAGAAATTGTGTTTGCTTGGTTACAACTACTACATCCATGGTTCTTGTTTTTTTTTAAAGGTTATGACATTTCTTTGTCGATGATATGTTGAACTTAGGGTGCCAGCATTGCCAAAATGCTTCCCAGTTTTTGTTTCTCTTACTAGGTGACTTCCCTATAGGTTTTAGTTACTATATAAATTACTTGAAAAATTAGCCTTACAGGCCTTGAAACCTCAACCTGTGTTAAGATCCTTAAATCATTTTCTTTTGAAAAATATAATCCTTTCGGCTGTAAGAAAATTGGTACTGAGAAATATTCATTATTCAAAATGTATTCTTACTTTTATGGGTCTGGAACCCTCGGTTGAAATCCATTGCGTCTCAAATATATATATGATTTTTTGGACAGGTTATAAATATTGTTTGAGGGATTCACCATGTTTAACTTTGGGCAAGCCCTAACTGTAAAAAGAATTTGTGTTCAGTTAAAAACGACAATAGCTCTGTTTCACCTCTTTTTTATTTCTGTATGAATTTATAAGAAAAATAAAGGAATGCTAATCAATTATTATTTAGGTATAATACTTAATATTAGGTGAATCTATATATAGTAAAATGATACTATTTCTAGATAATAATAAAAGATAGTCTACAATTTCTAGTATAAAAATATGTTTAAGCAGTAAAATCCATTTATCTTGTTCTTAACTTGTAATATACAGAAAATAAACACTTTCATACTTTATTTCAAAAACAATAATAATTTTGGAAACTTTCATCATTCATAAAATCCTTTAGAAATAGATAGAAAATAAATTACAGATAATAATCCAGAACAATATAAAACCTGTCAACTTTCGAAGTTGACAAACATCCAAAGAAGATCGTTTCTCCCAATAGTCTTCTGAAAGTAGCCAAGATTACTTTCTTTAGGACCCCCGAGCCTATTAACTGAACCACCATGACAAATATACTGTGTAGAGTCTTGTTTTTTCCTCTCTGTAACTCAGCAGTCCCACTTGTAGTCAATACTCTAGCAATTCACTTTAGGTTTCCCTTCATCAAATTCCTTTTGCGTTCCTAACTTTTTAGTATGCAACAATCCACAAGGTTCTAGTGTCTAGAATGCAGTGATCCTCCTGCGCATTCGATGGATATATGTGCTTGCCTAGGTCTTTGGGTCAATTTTTAATTTAATGATCCACTTGCTCAATTCCTCCTTTCTTGGGAACATGACCACAATTTTAGGGAAGTTTCCTCCTGCATCAGCTAGAAAGTGAATGCCATTTCTACATTTTTTCATTTATGCCTTCTAGACCAGATCATTCCTCCTAGTGGGCCAGTGAACACTCTTAAAAAGTCCTCTTTGAATAGGTGTCTCTTCTCTTAATTATTAATTAACATACCCCAAATACCTAGATAGATTATATAGGTGGCCAATATAAAATTTATTCTTCTATATACATCTAATCAGACCAAATAAATTTAGAATCATTGTTTTCTTAACCATAACCATTCTTTTCTGATTAAGAATATACAAAATAAAATCACTTTAATGCTAATCTATATAAGCAATCTTATTGAATATTATAATAAGGTACAACTGTTACATTAGTCGCAAGGCTATCCTTGAATGAGATAATGTTTACACATTAACCATGTCTTTTAATTATGGTTAACACCCTCCATAACAATGTACCATACTTTGTACTTGATCTCCTGGGCATAACCATCAGAGATGAAACATGAGTCTCATGACTAGAGAAAACAACAAGGTTAGATATGCTTTAGATGATAAAAGAAGCTAATTAAAAAGTATGCACATATACAATTGATTTACTCTACACTGTCATTCGAGAGTTATCCCAATGTCTTTCCACCATTGGGACACAACTTCTGTAGCCACCACTTGAAGTCATGTAACTCAACATACATATTAGTACTATATATCTTCCTATAAATCTAAGAACCTAAGTTTCATGATAAACTTAAAAACAAGATAAATTAAATCCATAAACAAAGCTAACCATTACAGATACTTCTTTAATCTAACTTTAGCTTGGGATTTTTGAAAGCATGTCTACAAATTTCCTCCCAACCATAGGCTTCATTTGACGTATGTTTTTCCGTCTAAAGCCACCCCCAAGCTGTGCGACGAATCCACTAAGGTCCAAGGTTATAAACAGAAACTCTCCAAGTTTCAAGTTAAGATAGTATTATAAATGAAGGGATACTTTGTCTTTGAATATGAGACTTAAAATTCTTAGTCGTCATAACATTTTTAAAACCATTAACCATGACTAAACCCTCATCATGTTTTGTTCATAAACACAATGGCATGTCAACATTCAAATACACCATTACATCGTAGTATTCAAGCAACCCTATTTCTTTATAGTTTTGATATTGCTTAATCCAAAAATTCCATAGTGTAATCTTATTAGTAAGAAATATAGTTACCCTACCATTTGCTTACACCACAATTATTTATAATTACCTATTTTATTCAAAAGAAAAATAGATTCGTAACAATCTAGTAGGTTATGCATGTACTAATATAAGGACCTTCCTTTATCTAGTATATATATATATATATATATGACCTTTCTCTACTATTTCCTATTTAATATCAAATCATTTCCTGTTTATGATAAGGCATAAAACCTTTTCGAATAAGGAATGTAATTGGATTCCACAAAGACATTGAATTCCATCTCAATTGCAGGTACCTTTAACTTATAACTACTTTAGAACAAAGACAAGACATTGGATACCATTCCAAATCACGGATACATTTGACATGTGACTGATCTTTTCCAAAACCCCGGCAACCAAATCTTCCATGAAAGAATCAAAATCGCATGCATAAATGTATATATGCATATGCAAAAAGTACAAAAAAAGAAATCATAGGAAGACATTCAGATCCACTGCATATTCAGAAATCACAACCATACATTCTTATATTCAGATCCAAACAATATGAAAAGGAAAATTTGCAAAAATCAATCGCATCTGATTTACTTTAAAAGCTACTACCATCGATTTCACCAAATCGTGTAGGTATGCAAAGATGAAATCGGATCTGGTTTACTTTAAAACTACTACCATCGATTTCACCAACTTGCAGAGGTTTGCAGAGATCAAATTGGATCTGGTTTACTTTAAAACTACTACCGTCGATTTCACCAAATTGCGAAGGTTTGCAGAGATCAGTGATTCTGTTTAATTTTAAAGTTAACTACTGGCAATTTCATAAGAGATCACAAATCTGGTTCCTTACCAACAATTTCATAAGAGATCACGAATATGGCTCCTTACCAATTATTTCATAAGAGATCATGACAAACACAGGTATAAATTCCATATTGGGGTTCGCGACAGTGGCACATATACACTTACAAAATTAATATACACAACGTTTGCAAAAATCATAGGATCCCACTGGATCTTGATCAAATCGTAATCAAAACTATTATACACAGTGTTTGCAAAACGCATAGGATCCCAGTGGATCTTGATCAGATCATAATCACAATATACACATCATTTGCAAAACGCATAAAATCCCACCGGATCTTAATCAAATAGTAATCAAAACTAATATACACAGCGTTTGCAAAATGCATAGGATCCTACTCAATCTTGATCAAAATGTAATCAAAACTAATATACACAGGATTTGCAAAATGCATAGGATCCCACTGGATCTTGATCAAATCATAATCAAAACTAATATACACAGCATTTGCAAAACGCATAGGATCCCACTGGATCATGCTGAACTCATACTCAAATATCAAATAAATTACACAACAACTGCACCCAGTCATGGAGTTTCTCACTATTGAACGGATCTGATGCTACTAATAAAACTCAACGCTGGTTCAAATCGTAGATAGAATCAAACGATAGAATCCTTCATATTTATTACAAAATCACATGCATTACCATAACTATCAAGTGCTGGATACAAATCACAGATAAATTCAAACACTTGAATTTATTCAACCTTCATATTTATTACAAAATCACATGCATTACCATAACAATCAATAGTGGATAAAAATCATACATAAAGAAGATCACCATCCATACCACAGATTCACCTTGTAAAAATGCAACTAAATGCCATGGCATTCTAATATTAGATCATACTATGACCTTGCAACTAGATCCAGGTCCATTCAATTCGTTGGTCCCCTCCATCGAGCTTGCATCATAGAAATTCCTTTGAACCCTTGATGGGTTTTCTGCCTTAATTTCCACTCTCCAACGCATGAACTTGGCTCAACTCCTACCCTACCCTTTTCGATAGAAACAAGCTCCTTAAAAAGAAAAAACCTTTGGATCTTCAAAAAAGAAAAATACTGAGAGGCTTCCTACACGTTTCTTCCAAAAGAACACATGGCAGGAGATGTTACACCACGTTTTCCTAAAAGGGGAACAAATCCCATGATTCTCTCCAAGGATAAATCACACCTCTAAGTTCAAAGCTTTTATAGTATAGATCAATATAAATTAATGTGTATAAATCCATATGTACTGATATTTCTCATATCATTAAAGTTCTTCCACTATTATATTTAATATTCTATGTAATAACCAATATATGTATGTGTATATATATCATAAGCAATATATATATATATATGTATGTATGTATGCATGTATGCATGTATGTATGTATGTTCTTTCATTATAATACATTTTCGTGTGTCTCTAGGATCCCATGATCTTCTCTTAGACATCCCTTAAAGTAATTATCTATATGTAAAGGCAACACTAAAAATACCAACTTCATAACTTTACGATCCATGTTCCACAAAGAGGTTTTAGTGTTTAACTATTACAACGATATGTACTAACCTGTATACCATAATGTTTGCTCGGCATAGATAATGTCTCACAAAAGCATATCTCATTATTGAATTAAGTATGTAGAGAGTTTAGGAGTGGTAAATTACCCTTTAAGTTTAAAGTGAGGATTTGCACCAGCTTACTTTTGGTATGTTTCCAAAACCATGAGGACCATAGGAAATATTTACTTGATCCCAAGGATTCAATCAACTTTTACCTTTCCCCCTAGTGGATTTGTCCCCAAACATCGTTTTAGCCGCGCAACACTTTAAGTCTCCTAACACTATCAATTTCATCCACAATGCGATGAAGTTAGAATTAGTACTTATAGTTCTTTTTACTTACACTTCTCGTTTTTTGGTCACGTATTAAGGGGATGTTACATCCTTTCCCCTTTAGAATTAACACCGTCCTCGGTGTTACATATTCGTCAAAGCATTGTTTCCATTTCCCTTTAGGTCCTTATTTCTTGCTTCCGCATCCTTTGCGATGTCTATCAGCTTCGATGTCTTCTAACCTATTCACTGTAAGACATCACAAGGTCTACCTAGAATATTATCATGTCTGCACTTCTCCGTGAATGGTTAGTAATTGAAGGGATACTTTGTCTTTCAATATGAGACTTAAAATTCTTAGTGGTCATAACATTTTTAAAACCATTAATCATGACTAAACCCTCATCATGTTTTTTTCATAAACAAAATCGCATGTCAACATTCAAATACACAATTTCAGTGTAGTATCCAAGAAACCCTATTTCTTTATAGTTATAATATTGCTTAATCTCAAAATTCCATAGTGCAATCTCGTTAGTAAGAAATATAATTACCCTACCATTTGCTTACACCAAAATTATTTAGAATTACCTATTTTATTCAAAAGAAAAATAGATTCATAACAACCTAGTCACAGTTACACATGTACTAATATAAGGAGCTTCCTTTAACTAGTATATATATGACCTTTCTCTAATATTTCCTATTTAATATTAAATTGTTTTCTTGTTTATGAAAAGGAATCAAACTTTTTCCAATAAGGAATGTAATTGGAATCCACAAAGACATTGGATTCCATCCCAATTGCAGTTACCTTTTACTTATAACTACTTTAGAACAAAGACATTAGATACCATTCCAATTGCAGTTACATTTAACTTACAACTATTTTAGAAAAAAGACATTGGATACCATTCCAATTGTAGTTATATTTAACATGTAACAACTTCAAAACAAAGACATTGGATTCAAGGAAAACACAAGTATAAATAACATGCAAACTACCTCATCACAAGACATTGGATACCATTCCAAATCGTGGATACATTTGACATGTGACTGATATTTTCCAAAACCTAGGAAACCAAATTCTCCATGAAAGATTAAAAAACGCAAGCATAGATGTATATATGCAAATCCAAAAAGTACAAAAAACGAAATCACAGGCATACATTCGGATCCATGACATATTCAAAAATCGCAGCTATACATTCTTATACTCATATCCAAACAGTATGAAAAGGAAAATTTGCAACGATCAATCGAATTCGGTTTAATTTAAAAGCTACTACCATCGATTTCACCAAATCGTGGAGGTTTGCAGAGATAAAAACGGATTTGGCTTACTTTAAAACTAGTACCGTCGATTTCACCAACTCACGGAGGTTTGTAGAGATCAAATCGGATCTAGTTTACTTAAAAACTACTACCATCGATTTCACCAAATTGCGGAGGTTTGCAGAGATCAACGAATCTGATTTATTTTAAAGTTAATAACCAGCGATTTCATAAGAGATCACAAATCTGGTTCCTTACCAATGATTTCATAATAGATTACAGATCTAGTTCCTTACCAACGATTCCATAAGAGATCATGACAAACACATGTATAAACTCCTTATTGGGGCTCGCGGCAATGGCACATATACACTTACAAAATTAATATACACAACATTTGCAAAATGCATAGGATACCACTGGATATTGATCAAATCATAATCAAAACTAATATACACATCGTTTGAAAAACGCATAGGATCCCATTGGATCTTGATTAGATCGTAATCAAAATATACACAGCATTTGCAAAATGCATAGGATCCCACCGGATCGTCATCAAATCGTAATCAAAACTAATATGCACAGCGTTTGCAAAACACATAGGATCCCACTGGATCTTGATCCAATCGTAATCAAAACTAATATACACAGTGTTTGCAAAACGCATAGGATCCCACTGGATCTTGATCAAATCGTAATCAAGACTAATATACACAACATTTGCAAAATGCATAGGATTCCACTGGATCGTGTTGAACTCATACTCAAACCTTAAATAAATTACACAACAACTACACCTAGTCATGGAGTTTCTCACTATTGTACGTATCTGGTGCTACCAATAAATCTCAATGCTGGTTCAAATCGTAGATAAAATCAAAGGATAGAATCCTTCATATTTATTACAAAATCGCATGCATTACCATAACAATCAAATGCTGGATAAGAATCGTAGATAACGTCAAATGCTAGAATTTATTCAACCTTCATATTTATTACAAAATCACATGCATTACCATAACAATCAATACTGGATAAAAATCGCAGATAAAGAAGATCGCCATCCATACCTTAGATTCTCCTTATAAAAATGCAACTACATGCCATGCCATTCTAATCTCAGATAATACTATGACCTTGCAACTAGCTCCAACTCCATTCAATTTGCAGATCCCCTCCATCGAGCTTGCATCGTAGATATTTCTTTGAACCCTCAATAGGTTGTCTGCCTTACTTTCCACTCTCCAACGCCTGAATTTGGCTCAACTCCTACCCTCCCCTTTTCGATGGAAACAAGCTTCTTAAAAACAAAAACCCTTTGGATCTTCAAAAGAGAAAAAGACTGAGAGGTTGCCTACGCATTTCTTCTAAAAGAACACATGGCAGGAGAAGTTACACCACGTTTTCCTAAGAGGGGAACAAATCCCACGATTCACTCCAAGGAGAAATCATGCCTCTAAGTTCAAAGGTCTTTATAGTATAGATCAATATAAATCAATATGTATAAATCCATATGTATTGATATTTATCATATC